>CM076609.1:42834463-43271641 GCA_038502775.1 Hippodamia convergens
TAGTTGTATATGGTCTTTTGACCAATTGTACCTAATGAAAAACACAATTTTAATTAAGTCTACTATAATTCTAGTTGATATCATCAATTACAGTTATTTAATTCTCACTGAGAACAGCATGAGCATGTACATCGGTTCACACTTATAGGTCCCAAGTTTTCTCAAATAGTGAACAGCAATGTTATACAAAAATATCATAGGAATATCAGAGTGTGAGTTCTCTAATTCCAGGAATAGAAAATAATACAATTATGGTTATTACAAAAGAAATATGAATAAATTTAGAAAAAAACCTGTCAACTAACAAAAGGATTGAAAGAAAGGAAAAATTACGAAGAAATAGCAATTTTCATTATCAGATAATGTAGCAATTACTTAACTTAACCAAGCACAATGCCCTCGGTCGACTTGGCAGTGTGAAATCCGGGTGACAGCTGACAGAACTCGTCGTGTGGCAGTATCCAAAGGATGATTTCCAATTTCTTGAAAATTGAAAAGAATCCAAAGTTCTCTTAAAATACTACCTCCACGCCAAACCAGCAAAATTCAGCTCTAACTCGTTAATTCTTCAGAAAACAATAGGGGTTGATAAATGCTCAGTCTTTCAAAAATCTAACAAGGCCAATCCGGCATAAACCGTAACAATCTGGCAAAAGCAATCGGAATTCTCGGCTTACCAAAATCTCTACAACAACCGTTCTTCACTCCGACTTCTTCAAGTTAATCTTCTAAAAAAAAGGAATCAATGCGACACGCGAATATGAACCCGATTTCAACTACAAAAATTATCTTTCGTTTCACATGCGTATCGACATTCGATAACTACGTACAATGGAATATTTAAGAAATAATAATAATCTGAGCATAATGAAAAAATGTAAACAATTCTATATAGAATAATTTTGAATGATTCTGGAAATATTTCGAATTTACAACTAGAAATTATATACCGTAACACATTGTATTAGTAGTTGGAGTAAATTAATTTGGCTGAAAACCAAATATGTGAAAATGTGTCAACATACAGGGTCTTTCACGAGGAACCTCACCCATATTTATACGGGAAACTACTGAACGTATTTTGATGAAATTCAGCACTTATAAGTATTTCACGATGCTGATGAAATCTAAAATATTTTCAAGGCATGAGCACCTCCGGTTTTTCTGGAAATGACGTCAACTTCCGTTTTTCAAATTAGAACACCATTTTTTTATTACAGAAATAGATTCCTTAGAAAATTTCGAGTTATTTTGATGTAACATTTTTCAGTTTTGGTTGGAAAATTCTCTCTGAGCGGGGGAAAATTCGAGAAAAAAAATCGAAAATAGAGCTCCGCTGAAACAAGAATAACTTCGAGGTTTTTGGATGGAAAATTTTCATTTTTGGGATTTTTCAAGATGTAAGATTGATGTATTCCACTTTAAAAATCAAAATCGCGATTCATGATACAGGGGGTGAAAAAATCGCTTTCAAAGTTAGGGATGACAAAATCGTGAAAATTCAATTTTTTCAAATTAGAACCCATTTTTTTATGGCAGATATTGAATCTACGTTAAAAAATAATGTGAGTGTATGCATCACACCCTTGCCCAAAAGGATATTTTCTGAGTTATTCACAAAAAACTGTTTTTCGTCTTGAATTTTCAGCTATTTCTTTTCCCTTCACGCCAAAAAGATTGAAATTTTCAGGAACTGTTACTTAAACCGTGTTTTAGATTTTACTACCCTAATATGCAAGAGAAAAAAGTTACAGGTTGTTCCTAAATAGATGGCGAATTTTGATTCGAATTTGTATCGGAAACCTCTTTATTTAACTAATCGGCCAACGGTTTTCTCTCCAATGATAAATGAATAATTCCTTATGAACCATATGCAAAAACTTACCATGTTTTACATTTTTTTTTTTTAATAATAGATATCATTAATTACATCTGCCAAATTCCTCTTTATTCAGTAGCATTTTGTGTTTACTATTAATTTGGTGATAATTCGTATTAAGTTATAAAATCGATCACTATGCCTAATTTTACCAATGAAGATTATTTAAATTTCATTCTACTTCATGGAGAATGTAATAAAGTTGTAGATAGAACGATTCGACTGTTCATTGAGAGGTTTCCTGACCGACCCAGACCAACGAGAGATACCATTAACAGAACCATGACAAACTTGAGAAATGTCGGATCTTTCGTTAAGAAAAACTATACACACAGAAAAAAGTGTGTAGTAGAAGATAAGAACAACGAAATAACAGATCTTGCATATTTTCGTGTGAATCCTCAAATTTCTCTCAAAGATGCCGAGATTGATCTGGGATTATCTCAATCGAGTGTTTGGAGAATATTAAAAAAACATAAAATGCACCCGTATAAATTCAATAGGGTACAGCATTTGAAGGAAACTGATTTCGTCAGGAGAACAGAGTTTTGCGAAGCTATGTTGATTCGATTTCAAGAGAATGAAAACTTTTCGGACTGTATAATTTGGACAGATGAATCTAAATTCACAAAGAATGGTTCTTTCAATAGGCATAACAGTCATTATTGGGATGAAGAGAACAACCACCACTTCCGACAATGGAACTTTCAAGAGACCTGGAGTTTCAATGTTTTTTACGCCATCAAAAATAATGCAATTCTCGATGTTCACATTCATGGTGGGACTTTAACTGGTAAGATAGAACACTACACATGTTTGCATTATTTTAAAGAATGTTCTCCCTTAGGAGAAAGATATTCTGACATATTGACTCAAATAATTGAGCCACTAGTACAGAACCATAATGACTAATGGTATCAACAAGATGGCGCTCCTCCACACAATTCACTCAATGTGTCAAATATCCTCTACAGGCTATTTGAAGATCGATGGTGGGCGAACAATGGTCCACATCTTTGGCCACCACGTTCTCCCGATTTAACTCCTTTAGACTATTATGTTTGGGGTAGGATAAAAAATATTGTCTACTCAACTCCCCTGACTGATAAAGAGGACTGCATAGAACGATCAGAAATGCGTTCAGAAATGCGCATTGGGATTGAAAAAACATATGCTGGAACACGTGGATCTACTTTTTAAGGGGGATATAACTAGGCATACTACCTTGACTCTAGCTTCACCCTGTAGGAGTCAAAATATTGTCTACTCAACTCCCCTGACTAATACAGAGGACTGCATAGAACGAGTCAGAAATGCGTTCAGGTTTGTTTAGATTTTTAGATTCATAGTTTTGAAACTCAATTTGGTTTTTAAACACTTTTGCGGATATCTTCCTCTCGATGAATAGAAGAGCAACGCACGAAGCTTTCCTGAGACGTATAAATAAATGTCTAGAAATTAACGGTCAAAACTTTGAGCATCTTCTCTGGTTATAACTGCGAGAGTTTGCCATGGTTCTCCTAATAGTAACTTGAAGTCGGTTTCAAGAAGGGTTAAAAATCTACAGCATGGTTCAAATAACAGTTCCTGAAAAATTTCATCTTTTTGGCATGAAGGGAAAAGAAATAGCTGAAAATTCAAGACGAAAAACAGTTTTTTGTGAATAACTCAGAAAATATCCATTTTAGGGCAAGGGTGTGATGCATACACTCACATTATTTTTTAACGTAGATTCAATATCTGACATAAAAAAATGGGGTTCTAATTTGAAAAAATTGATTTTTCACGATTTTGTCATCCCTAACTTTGAAAGCGATTTTTTCACCCCCTGTATCATAAATCGCGATTTCGACTTTCAAAGTGGATACATCAATCTTTCATCTTGGAAAATCCCAAAAATGAAAATTTTCCATCCAAAAACCTCGAAGTTATTCTTGTTTCAGCGGAGCTCTATTTTCGATTTTTTTTTCGAATTTTCCCGCTCAGAGAGAATTTTCCAACCAAAACTGAAAAATGTTACATCAAAATAACTTGAAATTTTCTAAGGAATCTATTTCTGCAATAAAAAAATGGTGTTCTAATTTGAAAAACGGAAGTTGACGTCATTTCCGGGAAAACCGGAGGTGCTCATGCCTTGAAAATATTTTAGATTTCATCAGCATCGTGAAATACTTATTAGTGCTGAATTTCATGAAAATACGTTCAGTAGTTTTCCGTATAAATATGGGTGAGGTTCCTCTCGAAAGACCCTGTATATCGTACCATAAAAATGTGCAACTTTGATTACATTGTTTAGTTCTGTTCAATTGTACGTCAGAACCGTTGTTCGTTCTTGACTTCTATAATTAGTTCAAATATAAATTTCATGAGTTGTATGATGAGGTATACATTCTTAGTTACATTTTTGTATATTATTAATGAATACTTTTTTCTTTTCTAGCCTTGAGAAAGGAACAAAATAGTTCCGAAACGTTAGCAAAAATCATGGCTGATTAGTCTTTCATTCTGTCCACATTGGTTCTCTAGATAGGGCTTCCATCATTAAAAAATCTTCAAAGAGTATACATATGCATACGCTACCTCTCCAAACCTCTCCGTTGCTTGATCAGCGGATATACAAATACCGCCTACCCCTTCTGGACACCCTGTATAATTAAAAATTAGGTGATTGCTAGGTCTTGATCTTCAATTTCCAAAGAAAAATAAATATCGTCGGCGATACCGCAAAACCAAGTAACTGCAAAAACAGAAATTTTCAGGAGGCACTAAAAACTTAATAGTTGTGGATTGATGAATTCGATCGAATACGTTATAATTATCCAATCACTTGGATAATTAATAATCCACAACTATTAAGTTTTTAGTGCCTCCTGAAAATTTCAGTTTTTGCAGTTACTTGGTTTTGCGGTGTCGCCGACGATATTACTTTTTGTCCCCACAGCCTTGAGAAAGGAGAAATTTTGTCCGAAAAAATCGGCAAGTTTTTAATAATGTTTTGACATCAGAACGATTTTTTGTGCAAACTATCGCAATCAATTTTCAATAGTTTTCTTTTCTTGTATCAAGGATCTCTTTGTAAATGATCATAATGAAATTCATTGTATATGCGGCATAATCGTTCGTCTATGAAACTTTTCATTGTAGGTGTTTCTACAACTAATTCGCGGCTTATCCGTTCTTACAATCTCACTAGAATTTACATGTAGATTTTCTGGTCTGTATCCACCAAAATGGCGTTCATCGAGTGTGTAAATGCCGAGCGAGATTGTGTATGACTCCCGCAAAAATTTCCATTATCTGCCCTTTTCATCCCTTTTCCTTAATGCGGAATGGACAAAACTGATATTGCGCTCCATTGTTACCGGGCACGTTTCGGATATCAAGGGTTGTTGGAAGACACACAATAGCGGTTTCAGATGTCATTCCCTAGGCTTCATTGTCGTCGGATGACATATATATTGATATCGTATTACTGTACGCGTGGCGAGTACGTTCTACGGGAATCGATCAATTCGCCTCAACTTCGACTCGAATTAAGCCGATTCCGGCTCTTGTATCGAGTTTGGCTTTGTCGGCGCGCAGTGAGCAGATCTAGATAGTTCCGAGGTGCATATTATAACTGTTCCGGTCTTGAGGTCTGGGCGGGTTATGCTCTAAACCCCATTTTCACCTCGTACAGAGGCTTATTGGAATACGTGTACTCGATAAGATTGAGTTCTGTTATCCGTCTTCGCAGTGACTTCCTAAGATGAGTCGTTGTATGTGGCATCTCCCAACTTATAATTATTTCGACTGCTGCCAGATCGACATTCATGAAATTCCCACCAACCGTTGTTTATCTCGGTTCTAAAATGCTATGTCGCTCGAATATAATATCAGATTCTAGGGAAATACTTATTAACCGACTTTGCGTCTTGGGGATTCCAAGATGGAGAACAGTGAAACGAACTTCAACTCCTCAACTTGAATGCAGGGAGAGGAAAGTCCCTGCGGGGACGTAGAAATAACCTTTGTTTTTCATGAAAGGTTAAGAACTGGAAATTTCGTGAATTGATTCAATTTTATTTACTTAAGGTTGTTTTGTTATTGGTTTGTTAGTTCAATTCACCTTTCTAATCGAATGTTCAGCTCAAAGAGCTTCTGAGGGGTTAGGTACTTCGGTACCAATGGAAAATCAGAATAATACAATACAACACAATACAATACAAATGGATCGCTCATTCTGAAAGTCTACCACAACTACTGTCGTGTGTTACTCAAGTAGCTCTCGAAGACCTTGAGTGGAAATGCCCTATTCCATATATCTCAAGTTTCATCAGCAGGCAATTATGATCAACGCAATCGAAGGCTTTGTCTTACACAGTACCTCAAAAATGGGCGTTTCGGTGCTACTTCTCGGATTGAATCCATGTTGTTTCTTGAATAGAATTTCAAACTTAAGGAAAAACTTCAGAATTCGATGATGGGGTGGACATATTGGTCTTTATCTATATCTTTAATTGAGAAACTCATTATTATCTTTTTTTTTGGTGAAAGGGTTTGACCCTCGGTTTGACCAGTCAGAACTTGAAAGAATCAGGAAAAATACAGTTCTGAAAGAATAGTTGACTGTATGACAAAAAGGCTTTCATGCTTCCTTATCAGCCGTATAACATTCCAAACAGCATCCATTTCATTATTGGCTTCTTCTATATTCTTTCTGTAATGAGAATTGTTTATAGAAATAATCGTTTTCTCGTTATTACGTTTTGCTCATATATAATTTTCGAGCAGCGCTTTCACTTTTTCCTATGAATTTAACAATCGGGAAATTTTTCATTCCTGGTCTCTCAGAAGCACTCTCATTATTTTCTATGAATTTCAATTTTATACTAAACAAACCAATTCGACAAATTGAATAATATTTAACCCGAACTTTTAACTTTTTCTATTCATTCTAGAAATAATCTGTTAATAAAATTTTCGAAAAAGTTTTTCATTTCGCCTTCCAGGAACGTCCAATAGATCATCTAGTTCCGAAAAACCCTGTATATTCAATCTGGGAAGAATATCCACCGAAAATTTATTTATTGAAGCACTTATTTACCATTATCAAGAATATCTCGTTCACACTTATTTACTTATTGTGTGTCCTCAAGATCACTATTCAGAAACTCTCAATATTTCAACCGAAAATACTAAACCCGTATTGAAATACTAATATCGTTGCCCTCCACTAATTGGACACCTGGCAAGGAATATATTTCCACTGAACAAACTCAGTAATTACAATGCTAAGTATGCTTGCCATTATTTTCTGTTAACCCAAACGCACACAATACCTTCCTATTCAACCAGTTGCCGCCGTGGGGAAGCAGATAACATTAACCCACTTCATGTAGATATTTTGCTTTCAGTACATTCAGAATGGACGGAACTCAGTTGGGAGAATACAGCACATGTTTCTCTAATAATGCATGAAGCACTTGGCACGGACGTCGAGGTAAATCCTTAATTAACTGAAAGTGATAAACACCTTAAGAAAAATACTAATGAGCGGGGGGAAGCAATGCAGTTTCGGTTCAGTGGGAAATTAGTTCAAGGAAAGTGTTGATGTTAAGTAACAATTTATGAACTAGACTATATGGACTTTAACGCACATTGCTCATAAAATAGATCGAATGCTCTCGAAATTACAGTTTCGTGAAAAAAACTTCAAGAACAACTTCATAAGTAGGTTTCACAAAACCTTGACTGTGCGATCAAAAAACCTTACGTCAATCCAAACCAATCAAATTCGTCTTTTCGAAATATCAACGAATCGCGGTAGCTCCAATCAATTTTTCACGGTGCAATTAAAGTTTTGTGAAACCAACCCTTCGTCTAATCAAACCTTTGATCGAAACCGGAAATCATGCAAATGTGTGTTCAAATCAAGTAATACATTTGAGATCGAGAGGGTCTTCCGGGCTCATTAGCTGTGGTCTATTAGGAATTATTCACCTCGTCGTTTCGTTTCGCCTACATCCGCGTTAGGCATCTTCAGTGGATTTTTGGTCTGATATTTTTACTCGACCGCTGAATTTCCGAGAGTGATGATGCATTCTATCGGTGGTATTTCATAAACCCCGGTTAATGGCGGGAGATGGTAGTGGGCTTACGCGCTTGATGTTGATTGGCCCCTCGCTCCCAGTCCGTATTGGCTCGATCTTGGTTTCTTCTAATACCGGCAACTATGTGCTATGTACCAAGGGAGTTTCTTATTATCTGTTTATGTAATCCTTATGTTTTTGAATCTCAATGGCTTTCATGTTTATGCTAGGATAATGAAGTTTAGATATTTGAAATCACCTGTGCCTTTGTAAAACTATATTATGTCCATCTGTCAGAGCATGTTCCACTAGTGTGGAGATAGTACTCCTTAATTCAATTTAGACTTGGCCGCAGTCGCGAGGTATCCTGTAAAAACTGGCTTGTGAAAGTGGGTCGACTTGGTCTTGTGTTGTTCTGTTCATTCAGCCAGTGTTTTGATTTGGCTTATAAACGGTCTCGATATTATGCCTTTTGAATATTCCACCAATTCTATCCAAGTATGTACGACGGTAAGATAGCTCTTCCATAGGGCTAGAGTGGGGTGAGTTGTGATGTGTATGGAAATTTTTGGTCTTATTGCCCTCTGAATTTTTTTTGGTTTATATTACTTGAGGATGAATCCTCAGATATTCTGGCTCGCATAATCATCAGGATTTCTCTAAGAGTGTTTTGATATAACTCCTCGTTTCTGTGGTAGGTGATGATTGGACAGCTTGTGTAGATATCTGTCAGTGTGGGTTGGTTTTCTATAATCCCTGTGTCGTAGTTTCCCACTAGGCTTTCGGGTACTCAGACATCTAGAAAAGGTAGAGGAGCAACATCCTTTTCAAATTCCATAGTGAATTGAATATTTGGGTGACTACTGTTAAGATGGGTTGAAAAGACTTAAATTTCTTCAATTGCGTGACTCCAAACGACATCATCCACGTAACTTAGCTATGTGGATGGTTTAATTGATGATGCTTCGATAGCAGTTTGTTCGAATTTTTTCATGAAGAAATTTGGAATTTTGAAAAAAACTCGTCACAGGGTGTTCCAAATGTTCGGTCAAAAATTGCGTAAGATTCTGCGAAGAAAAATGATGATAATGTTCTATCAAGTTGATACTCCTAAACTTAATAACTCATGAGTTATTTAGTATTTTCTGATTCCATGTCGTACGTTGAGTCGAATGCATAAAATCTGTTTCATAACAACAATGATAGATGAATTTAAAAGAAAGGTGTGTCACTAGTGTGTTATGGGAATAATTTATCAACTATGACTTAGGTCATAGTTGATATGAAAAGATTAATAAATTTGACTCTACGTACGACATGAAATCAGAAAATCCTAAATAACTCAAGAATTATCACACTTATTCACTGTTTTCAACTACAAAAACGGGAAAACAATTTGTACTTAAAATATCCAAATAGGAATTAGCAAACATTATACCGAATACTCTCTTATCTACCTTTTTGATCAGTTTTTTTTTTTGATATTTCGGAAACTATTTCAATACGAATGTATTCCACTGCATGTCACTAGTGAGTTATTGGAATAATTCATCTTTTATGACCAAGGTCTTAGTTGAAATGAAACAGATTTAATGAATTTGACGCTACTTACGACATGAAATCAGAAAATCCTAATCCTAATAACTCAAGAATTATCAATTTTGGGAGCATTAACATGTAGGAACATTATCATCATTTTTCTTCGTACAATCCAACGCAATCATAAAATAGGGTTCTAACTTTAAAAACGAAAGTTATGGGCCAATCTTGATCCCAATTTTTGACCCAACATTTGGAACACCCCGTGATGAATTTTTCAAAATTCTGAAAATGTACAATTTTTCCACAGTCTTTGACTTCAAAAATGTGAAAACAATTTCTGCTTTAGGCATCTAGATGAGGAATAACAAACATAATATCGAATATTCTCTTCTCTCTTCTTCTTCAGATTTTTCTCGATATTTTGAAAATTATTTCGACGAATTCAACGATTTGAGCACGAATGTATTCAGAATAGTATAGTCTATCGATTCAGGAAACAAAAAAAACAGAAAAAAAGTTTTAAAAATTTTTTTTCGCTCCCTGTATTACTTGAAAGAGGTCGGACTCCAAGATTATTTTAGCTAGACTATTTTAGGTAGACAATGTCAAACAGTATCATAATCCCAATAATCAGATTTTTAAATCTAGTTCTCAAGAAACGCCTAATAGGCCGTTAAACTTAATACACCCTGTATATTCCTCTGTCGAATCGACTCATCTTGCTACGATCAAAATTGAGGCATATACTCCAAAACACCGACAGTAATTTCGTCTCGAGGAACACTATTGCAATAGAGTAAATTGCAAATGCAGCTCTCAAATGAATGCAAATAACGCTAAATATCCAGTGAGCCTAATAAGCAGAAAAGGCGGAAGGCTGCTTGAAACTCCAGAAATCCGCCTATAAGAGCCGAATTTATTCATCCTCTTCCTTCGCAGTTTTTAATAATATACTCCCTGGTGTCGCATCGTATCGCATATGAATGTGAAATGCTGGCTGCCACATTTGCATTTGATTTGTATTTAAAATGTTCAAATTTCCATTGTGACTGCACAATGTTTCCTTCTAATAAGATTCCGCCATACGCGCAGAGGCGTGGATTTTTGGTCTATATTTCATAAATAAGCAAAAAGACATGAAACACTCCCAAGATTATTGTGATGTGAATATTCGTTTACATTTGTTTTCATCGCTCACTGAAGATACCAATGCTGGTCTTCCTATACTTTTTTTGGTGTCTGTAAATGTGACCCACGACTATTACAGTATGGGGGATCACATCATTTACCTCTATTTTCCATAATTTTCTTCATAAAACGTTGAGTTGTTCTACGTTAATTTGGCGCTCTGATTATCAGGATGGTTAATTCGAAACCATCGGTTAGTATCGGTAGTATTTCGTCGAAGCCCAAGGTTCGCACGCTTGCTAACGACCTTAAGCTAAAGTCAAGTGTCGAACGCTGTTGCACAACGTATTGTCATTTGTTTTCTAGTGTGGAAAGGCGTTGAGATCACGGGATTAAATAAGCTTTATTCGGGTTCACACAATTACGGTTCTAGGACTGTCAGGAGTTTGCGCATTAAATTTTTTCGCGATAGTTAGCGTTCGGATTTTTTGGGGACTGTTTCAGGACTGACTTGTTTTGCGTCCGGTTTTTTTTACGAATAATCCTGGGATAGTCCGAGGATAGTCCGAAAGCTGTCCCCGCTCTTGGGCAGGTACTGTTTTAGGATTATTCTGGGTGCATGCTTTTTAGGGCTTTTCGTGATTGTTGTTGGCCCGAATATTGATGCGATTCATTATCTTCAATGAATATGTCGTTGACAAGATATATTTCTCGTGATGAAAATTGAAATGCTATATTTTTTTTTCATATTTGGATCGTTTGATGCATTCGGGTTTTTCAAAAGTTGAACCAGTCCTAGAACGGTCTTAGATATCAAAACGAGTGCTCAGTTTCAGAACGATCTTGGGACTGTCCTGAAAATTGTAAGCCGAATAAAGCTATAGGCTATCACACCAGACCATATTCGCCACGTAGAACGAGTCATTCTAGAGCAACGTGCTGCGCACACAACGTAAAGCACTTTTGACGCTGGACACAATATCGCAATTGGGTTGGTAGGTACTGATCACCCGATCACCCTCCTTACAGTCTGGATTCATCATCTTGTGACTACCACATGTTCGTGCGCACATGGTCCTCCGAGTTTGTTACTCTCATTTCATTTTGTGGCGGAGTAGTTTATACATATATTTTGTTTGAGCAGTATATAAGCGAGCAGCCGATTCCGAACAAATTATGTTTTTAATATGTTTATAGTTTTTTTTGTACGATTATTCTTTCTGGAATTACGACGTCGCGGAATTATCTTTCAATTATTATTCTGGTAACAAGGAAGAGAATCTTCTTCTTCTTCTTCAGCCCTCGCACGTCCACTGCTGAACGTAGGCCTCTTCCATCAGTCTCCACTCGTGTCTGAAGGAAGAGAATTATATCTAGCAATTTGTGCAAGATTTCTTTAGGGATTTAATAGATCTCTTCCACTTCAAATTCTCAATATATCGATAGCAGAGAGTATCTATATATTTTTTTGGATCTCTGGCTAATCTCGAGAATCGAGGAATTTATTAATAGAATTTACTGTTACCCAGCATCAACCCCACACACCATCAAGGGTAAGATAAAATTTCCGTGTTCCAGAAAGAATATTCTAATCGTTTTTATAAGCTTTTTATATTTTGTAATTTTTATTTCAACTCATTTACCTGACGGTGGTGTACTCAATACGGGGTGAATGTCTCTTCATCATTGGAGTTCGAAGTCAACGAAAATCGAGTCAAGGGATAGTTTAACCTTATTAATAGTGTGGATAAGTACCCCAAAGGGGACCTGTGTGTATATATTTACCTATAAGTTGTATATTTTTCAAAATTAGGGATGAAAATTTAATATAGGAATAGGATTATTGATAAAGTTAGATAAATAAGTAGGTTATATAGGCGTAGAGTAGAGTAGTTAATAAATTAGATAGGTTTAGGTAGGTCAGGAAAAATTAATATCGAAGTTAATTGTTTCTTCGAATATATTTAGTATTAGACTTTTGGTATTTTCATTTTTTTTTCCTCTCATATTCATTAAACCTCTCAGATTCAAAACTACTTTCCATTTATAAACAGTTCGGTAATTTTACAAAACGGTGGCCAGTCATTCAAATTACCTGGCGCCCCTAAAAATGAATTTAATTTCATTCATGCTCAAGAAGGAAAATCCACCCTGAGTGAGCTAGCTGGTCACCTTTGTTACGCCTGATAAGTGTGGAAAATCTGAAAAATACTTCCCTTTTATTTTTTTTTATTTTTTTTTATTTGCACGTAACAAGTTGCCCGAGGAAAAACTTTCGGAAAGCTGCACAAAATGCTTAACCTTTGGGGGATCTACCTATAAAAACTGGGGATTTTTGAACATTTCGAGCATTTGTCCGATCATTTTTGAATCTAACTGGTATATCTAAATGATTCAGTTCGTTCGATTTATATTTCAATTTCATTGAGGTCGTTATAACTTTTCCGGAATCATGAATGAGTCTAACTTCGGTATTCGCTTTCAATTACAATATATGTATGATTAACTTCATTCCATAACGCCCATTCTGCTTTTTTCTCCATTTATTTTCTAATCCCTCGGTGAAGAGGTAACTAATGCCTGTTCATTTTTCCCATTCAAATATAATTTAATATTTTCGCTTACCAGATAAAACAGTTGAAAATGAATTGTACCCCTTTTATGCTCATATTAATCGAATTATGAATGTTCATTAAGCTCATATTCAAGCACCGAATTATATTTATATATTGCTAAGCAGCTGTGTTGAGCTTTAATTATTCTCCTGAAAATTTGTTGCAGGAGAAGAGTTACTGTAATAGCATATAATGAATTCAAAATGAAATATTGGATATTATCTGATAATTATAGCCTCAGAGAATGTTTGGACAAGTTCATTGCTTCGTTAGTTTCGAATAATACCTTTCATCCTCGTAATAATTATTCGTTGAAACTTACGAATTTATTTCATTTTAATGTTTTTACTTTATAAGCATTTTGGAATTTAGCACCAAAGCTTTCAAGTGTTCGCTTTGTTGTCAATGATAATTTGTCAATTTTTGTTGGTGCTCCGAAAACTCCTGAATCACATGCTGATTTTGTCCCGAATATGTTAATTATCGTGTGGAATTATCTATATTAAATAGCTAGAAAGATAAAAGGAGAGTACCGTTCGATGTTAAATGGTTGAAAGTTTTGACTATCCCTGTTCTCATTCAATTTTCTTTCCTGAAGAGCTGAAACTCAAGTTACTGTCTTGTATTCATCTTCAGAGCGTTCCCTTCATTTTCTCTTTCTCGATCTGAGTTGATCTCTCAGATTATATAGATATTCTTTAGATTACGTCCGTTACGGCACTGGTTGTGAGCCAGCTGAAATAATAGATGTTGGATCTGGCAGACGAACATGGCGTGGAGTGCTACGCTGACAAGTATGATGAGTAAATAAACGAAAACCTTAGAGATTTCGTGAACAAACAGGGGGTAAACGGCTAAATGGTATTTACCGTCTGAAAACATTGCTCATATTGTTGCTTCTTTAAAAATATCCTCTAGTCTCACTTGGGCGTTTGTATCCTGATGAAAATTCTAGAATTCAATAAGTGTGCTCACTGCTTATGCTGTTATTTCCTCACAGATATTTCACCAGCCATTCAAGTTCCACTCAAGTAATTTGCTCCATATCTTCTGAACCAACATTTGGACCGCAGGAACAAGAACGTAATAGCTTTTGCCTTATCTTTTCATGGTCATTATATTGAAATAAAAAGAGAACGCCTATTTATATTGTATGCAGGAATATTTTTATACAGACTCGGTGATAGGTATGAAAATGGTAGGATGGCATAACATTTTTAAAAAAAGACTGTTCACCATAAAATTTCATTTTTTCAATATGTAGAATAAAATAACACTTTGCATCTCGAAATAACTTTGATACTCCCAATTTTTGGGAGACAATAGACAGCATGTCATAGAATTAGAATTCCTTTGAATATTAAGTTATTAAGGTCCCAATATCTGTTGGGGATGGTTAGAATCATTATAGAATTGATTGAGGAATCATAGGCCGATGACAAGTGAAACAGAAAAAAAAAATTATTCAATGGTTAAAAAATTATTCGTTGTCCCATTATAAAAACTATATGTTTGAGGTGTATCTCGAAAAATTCTTCATTCATGTTTGTTCCCCACAAGGGTCCAGTGAAGACGATCAATAAACAACATTTGTTTTGAAGAGAATAATTTTTTGAATGTAGAAGTTCTCTACCATCAGAAATAGGTAATAATTTTCGCGATAATTCATTGTTGTTGTTCAGCACAATCCATAATAGATATTTCGGTGGCATTTACAAGTAGCCCAAAACAGGTTATTGAAAAGTATTTTTTTTTAATTTACGATTTCCAACCCTACCCTGAAACCTGGCTAGTTAATTTGAGGCATTCATATCTGTGCATGGTCAAAATAGTTACAAGTATATCCCAGCTTGTGTTACCATTAGAAGAACCATACACAAAGATTTGTTTTATTCCATTCGGTAAAAAAATCTATAATCCGCTCTCAACGTGACTGAATTATATAAGAATATGTAATCGAGAATTATTCTGATTTTGATACATACTAGAGAAATGCATAGATATATGATTTTTTCATATGAACAGTGTATATGCCATTCTTGCCCATCTGGGTTTTGTTTGGTCTTTTTGTTTCATTTGTCTCCCGCTCATCAACTATCACCTATTTTTCTCACTAAAGATAGTGTCACAGTTCAGAAGTATTTATTCTCGAACTTTGTTAGTGGACTGACAGAAAGTAAACCACGCAGAAGAACGTGCTGCAGAGAGTAGTGTTTGACCGGTTTCCGAATTTTTTCCTATCAACAGTGCCACGTAGTTCGCCTGTTCGATAACAGACAATTGAAGCAATGATGCTTCATACCTCTCTCAATGTGGAACTCTGCTAGTCCACAGTCACAGTTCGGAGGTTACTTTTTCTCAACTGTCATAGACTATCTACTTAGATGGAAGGCTTTCCTTCCCTGCGTCAACATATTCCTCACTTGTTCACTATGTTTTTCATATAGGTCTCGGATTTTTAAAATTGCTTATAATAATGTATGTATATTTTATTGGATTAAATCAGATTTAAATTGAATTTACCTACTGAGAGGGATACACATCGTGTTTTTCCGCAGGAGTTCGAGGCATGGCGAAAACCATAAATTCTACATTCTATATCTGAAAACTGATATTTATGTATAGATACTTTAATGAAATTATGGTTATTCTCAAAATTTCATCTAATTCAGAATTATTTCAAAAGGATATACAGGGTGTACCATGGCCTTTTAGGCGTTTCTGGAGAACTGGACCTATTTGAAATCTGAAAATTATATTATTGTTTGACATCATCTACCGATCTGAAATATGCTTGAAGCCTGACCACTTTCAGTTATACAGGGAGAGAAAAAATATTCAGAAATTTTTTTTCTTTATTTTTGTTTTCGAATTTAATATAGTATGCAATTCTGAATACATTCATACTCAAATCGTTGAATTCGTCACAATACTATCTAAAATATCGAGAAAAAAATGAAGAAAAAAGGGAAATAAGTGTATCCGGTATTATGTTTCTTATTCCTAACCTAGATATCGTAAGCACAAACTGTTTTCATATTTTTGAAGGCGAAGAATGTTATAATATTGTACAATTTCAGAATTTTGAATAACCCGTCACAGGGTGTTCCAAATGTTGATTCAAAAATTGGGATCAAAATTGGCTCATAACTTTCGTTTTTCAAATTAGAACCCTATTTTTTCACGATTGCATTGGATTCTGCGAAGAAAAATGAGGATAATATTCCAATATGTTGATGCTCTCAAAATTACTAATTCTTGAGTTATTTAGGATTTTCTGTTTCTATTCATGAAATTTGTTTTATATCAACAATGATGAATGAATTCAGAAAAGAGAAAGTCACTAGTGAGCTATTTGAGTAATTTATCTTCTATGACCAAGGTCAATGTTGATTTGAAACAGATTTTATGAATTTGACGGTGCGTATGACATGAAATCAGGTAATCCTGCATAACTCAAAAATCATTAATTTTAGGAGCATTAACATTAACATCATTTTTCTTCTCACAATCCAACGCAATCATGAAAAAATAGGGTTCTAATTTGAAGAACGAGGGTTATGGGTCAAAACTGATCCCAATTTTTGAACCAACATTTGAAACACCCTGTGACGGGTTTTTCAAAATTCTGAAAACATGCAATATTTTCACATTCTTTGCCTTGAAAAATGTGAAAACGGTTGGTACTTACGATATCTAGGTTGGGAATAACAAACATAATACCGAATACACTTATCTCCCTGTTTTCTTCAGTTTTTTCTCGATATTGGGGAAAGAATTTTGACGAATGAAACGATTTGAGCACGAATGCATTCAGAATTGTATATATTCTATCATATTCGAAAACAAACGAACAGAAAAATACTTTTTTGAAAAATTTTTTTTACTCCCTGTATAACTAAAAGTGGTCAGGCTTCAAGAATATTTTAGATCGATAAATAATGTCAAATAATAACATAATCCGAATTTTCAGATTTCAAATAGGTCTAGTTCTCCAGAAACGCTAATAGGCCGTCGAACTTGGTACACCCTGTATAATAGATTACCTGGTTCAAATTATATTCATAACATAATTTCAACTACATGTATCAAAATTCAAAAGTTTCAACATTTCAATTTATTGTTTAAATTTCAGAGATAATTTCAATTGGAAATATAGTTAAATTTCATATATAATTGTCATTAGTAGTCTTCCGATTTCCAAATTCATTCAGTTATATGGATAATGCCAAATTTGAAAGATGTAGGTAAGAAAATATTGAATAAATGATTGAATCTGTATTATAAATTAGTGTTAAGAAATCAAGGTGAGGACTTTGGAGACGTTGAAACCGTATAAACGAAAAATAATGGAAGGGGATGAATAAAAAAATTCTGTCAGAATTGCAAATAGAAATCAGAAGTTTTAGGGAAGACAAATATCAAATGAACCAGAATTATCCAATACTCAATTGGAATAGTGCTTGTGTATATACAATCAAGATTGAACTATCGTAATATTGGAGGAATACATTCTGGTATATGTGTGAATCAAGCAGAAGAAAATCTATTGAAATCAAGAACATATGAACTGAATAAAAGGCCCCAAAAATTCATTGGATCGTGTAAATTGAGTCAGACTTTAGATAAGAATGAGAAAATCTATAACTTTATTTCGGACATTTGATACAACCACAGACTATTCTTTAACAATAGAGACATAGAGTTTTAAGTGATTGGTATTTTGCTTAAGGTACGCATTTTAAGAATCCGTTTGCTTCCATATATAAAACGGAACCGTTCAGTTAAATAATGATTTCATCAATGTGCATTGTAAAAAAACCGATCCGAAATGAAATCGGTACCGTTCGATTCACCACTCGATTTTAATCAATGTGTTTCATTAAATTCCGTTTGTTTACAATGCACATTGATTCAATTATAGGCTTTCATTATTTAACTGAACGGATTCGTTTTATATACGGAAGCAAACGAATTCTTAAAATGCGTACCTTTATGCATGGAATAAATGATGCCGCACATTATTTTCATTCATAATCATTTGAAATTTGGGTATAATTTCTTTCATGGTATTTCATTCTAAACTTTCATGAATTGACATTATTTTCGAAACCTCAATTGAGTTAAGAGTCAAGCCGAGTATATTTTGCAAATTCGAAATTCAATAATTTTTTGTAATAATTTTGGTTCCTGAATTCAAATTCAATTTAAATTTCAAATATAAATAAAAGGAATCAAACAATACATATGTACCTATTTTTTAACAATCCTGTCTTTTCCCTTTCAACATTCGAATAAACTTTGCTCGAAGAAATCGAAACCGGTAAAGATATTACCCAAACGGCTCTACTCATCTTAAAACGAAAACATCTCCTGAATTATATCGAGAATACATAAATACCCTCGCAGAGAATCTCGTTTCGGGAGTTGTCTAAACGATCCACCATATCGGAATAAATAACGTTCCCCAAATTAGAAATAGTCCCAGCGGAACTTTCAGAAATATTTCATCCGTGTCGCGCTTATATTTCAGCATGCGGGAAAATATATCTTTCCGTCTGAAATTTATCATTGATCATTGCGATGTTTCTTTTTCAAACAAGCCGAGCGTTTCCACATGCTGGGATCATTGCAATTCCGAATTGAATCTACTGTTGTATCGGTAAAAATTTACGGGTCATCGGAAAGGAGAACGGAAAAATGGCATGCAATTCGAGCTGATGCCTGATATTATTCAGACTAGTGTGTATTCCAGGAGGTTTTTTTAACACAACGAGTGGGTCAACTATATTGCAGGGGACAAGAAGAATTCATTTTTGTATGTCTTCTCATTGAATTTTCTGGAATACTAGCACTTTTCAATGAATTGGCGTTCGAATTTTCACAGAAGTCCCTCTAGTTTCCTGCATTATTGAAATTGAAGAAAAGATACCCAGCACTTGCATTTTTCTTGTAACAAATGAATATAAAAATTTTTGCTGTGCTGTGAAAGTTTCCCCCAATACTCTTCCAGAAAATTTTGAAAATAAAAGAAAAAGGCCTAACACATTAAAATCAGATTAAAAACCGCATAAAATCGCAAATTGAATGAAGGTGAAACATGTTAAAACACATTTTTACTTTTATTCAATATGCAACTTTTAATTCTATTTCAATGTGTTTGACATAGATGTTATTGATATAGGCATTACCACGATGATTTCAATTTATCATTCAGTTCCTCATCAACATTGTTGAAATTTTCACTTTCTGTAAATATGGAAATTTTTTTTTCGATTTGACGCTTTTGTTTTCAGAATGCCTGATGATGCCAAGTTTGCTTGCCGAAATGCATTGCATGTCCTTTTAATGTCATCAGAAAGGAATAAATAATTTTAAAGTGGAGAAGACTGTTTGATTATATACAGGGTGAGTGTTTGACTTGTACATATATTCAAACTATAGATTGTTGATGTCAAAAGGAATAATTCTTCCTTTAGCATTTTTTCTGATTCAGCCTAAATAAAAGGATATAGCTATCTTAAACTTTCATAATGCGTTATACCACCCCTGGAAATATGACACTAAAATTTTTCGGACCATTAGATCTACCACCTGAACCTTCGAGAATATGTAGCAGAAATTTAATTCTGCGAATCTTCAGAAATGAATATAAATTCAGCCAAAGTAACCATTTTCTTTAATTTCTCTGATATAGATTTTTTAAATCATTGATTACTCGAAGAGTGCGCATTTCACGAGATTTCACGAAAAATTCTGTCGTTTTCTAAAATGACCAAATATTGAAATGGCATTCAACTCACTTCCAAGGGTCGGGATTATAAAATTTCTGCTGTAATTATGGAATGGAATGGTATATATTTGTCATAACGAAAAAAATAAAACATGTGAGTTAAATTTTGTATTCGTAAAAAATTTGCTACATCAATGAGAACCTATATTCTGAAAATCATTTCATTCGATAAAATCATCCACGAGATATATTCGAAAATTACATTTTTTTATGGATTTTGAACAGCCTGTATCTTTCTAACCGAGCTGAATCAGAATAAAAAGTAGAGGCAAACAGTGTTTCTTTTGACCTCAGGAATGTCCCGTTAAAATATTTGTACAAGTCAAAGACTCACCCTGTATATACTAACTAACCAGAATTCGAATTTTTTCTAATCTACATATTGTACTCGGATTTCGATTACGTATTCGCTTTCTTCATAGAAAAACTCTCACCATCAGATGGATGTTTCTTCTCATATGAAGCTCATGGAAAAAGGGGAGGGGTGAAATTCATAGCTATATTTCTTGAGAAATGAAGTTCATCCCATGGTCATCGATAAATCATTTCGGCATCATTTTATTCCGACAAACCAAAAAGTGACGAAAGACCAACAAATCCATTAAGCAAATAAATCACGTTAAAAGCAGAATTGGACTTCTACTTGACGTCAGATATCGCCATAACGTGTAAGACATTACTTTTGTTTTCCTGATCTTAGATGACTCCCCTCCTGTCTATCACGACGATCGATTCCGAAGGGTCCGATTTATTTTCATCTTCTGAAACGACTTAAGGATGCTTTGGAACTCCCCGATATTTTTATTGTCGCTAGTTTCATTATTATGAAAGCCATTTCATGTCAGGAGTGAGATATGGAATTCATCCATTTCGGTTTTCTGAACATGACATCTCTTTCATTCCAATATTTGAGTTTGGAGTGAATTGCTATCTTTTTGAATCGGGTTCGCAGTACGTATATATCATTCTTCAAAATATCTGGTATTAATTAGACGTCTCATTCCTTGGGGTATTAGCGTCAATTCTCAGGAAATTTTCGAGCACTTCGACTGTCATTATTGGAATGTTACCTCCTTTTTTCAGTTCATTCGAAGATTTTCCAAGAAAATAGCCCCCTTGGGAGTATCTTCTCTATTTAGTTTGCTTCGAATGTTGTGGGTATCTTTGTATATAACAAATTTCTCTTTTTTGTATCATGTACATGATAATAATAATTTTTGTCGGGTTAGAGCTCCAAGGGTCCTTTTTCTGATATATCTTGTTAAATGGCTAGGCAAACAATAAAAGTGATCAACCAACACTGAAGCTGGTTCTAACAGCTTAGAAGGACTGCCAGACAACAGTTGGCATTTAAGAATTCACCTTCAACTTGGAAGTTCTCATTTGAAAAGAATATGAAACTCGTTCTGTAGATACTGTTAAAAATTTCAACTTTATTTCAGCTATTCGAAAAAAGCATAACACTTGCTTTTGAATTTGCAAAACATTGAAGAAATACAGTTAAGCTCGAGGAAGGTACACTTTATTGTTTGAGTAAAAGTAGCTAGAGTAAGTAAAGGGAACATGGTCTTTACTTTTTCAACAAAATCATGTAAACGGAAGAGTTGAAATTTGAAAACTCCCATTATGGATGTGGCTGGGAAAATGAGGCACAATTGTGGAATAAGGGTGGAAATGTTGAACATGAATTATAATATATTGCTCTGTTATTTCTGTTTTCAATACGTATTCTCGCTAATTTCACTTCAAACTAGTAATCTACCCTCTACTACGTTAATTGTTATTTGGTTAATGTTTTGGCCATTCAAGAGTGATACTTTTTTTAATAGCTAAAGAAGCGTAGAAGTTTAAAAATTAGATGCAGAATAAGTTCTATAAGTTTTATTTCTCTTCAAAGTTGAAAATTCTCCAATTCTAACCGTTGTATAGCAGTCACTTTAAGCTGTTAGTTATTGGTATGTTCAGTTTCCATTTATCATTGTAAATAATTCACATATCGTCTAACTGGATATAAAAAATTAGGGCCCAACTAGCTATCATCTGACAAAAATGAATAAAAAATTGGAAGAATGAACAATTCAATAAAAGGTTCAGCATCTGCATAATGGTTGAATTTTGGTAGAATCAAATTCATCAGAAATTACCCGAATAATAACATCCTCCGATATTAAGACCACCTTTCCCTGCAACCCTGTAAAATCCAAAGTTCCTGCTCGTTGCAATACTAATGCATAGAATTTCAAAAATGGGCATAAGGTGCTGTCGGAGAAAATTTATTTGGATGATATCTGATATCAGAGCTCCAATGGCTAGGCCGAGAAATCATTCAATTGATATCTTCGAAGGTTGAAAGATATTGAGTTACCACTCCACGGAGTCATTTGTTCAAGAACATTTTAACAAAAAAAGTATCGACATAGTTCATGGAATTCGGTTTGGAGCCCCAGTTGTGAGTGTGAGGAGACAAAGAACATCTTATGAATAGTTGTCGCATTTATAAATTTCGAGATGGTTTCGGGGCTTAACATACAGTAACAAATTCTGAAATGGGTGGTAGGTTGAAAATAATTCACTTCATTCTAAATAATTGGTTTCCTTTCTGCTTTTGTACATGTATTCATGATGTATGATTCAAGACTGTCGTGATTCCCGATATTTCTGCACCAACTTGATGAATGCTTCTCGTTCTAGGCATAAATCGAAATGCTCTCGATGTGTTTTCGCCTTTTAATCTGGATAGAAGGCGACAGAGAATTCATGAGAGAACGGCGGCCTCATAAACTGGTAGAATTTCCGATACATTGCAAAGCTTTTTGATCACAGATCTTTTCCATTTCTGAGATAACTTTGGTTGCCATTATCGCAAAATGAAAAACAGGAGTAACATGTTTTGTCGGGTCAAAAAACGTGGATTGTCTGCGAAGCTCAACCAAATAACGCAATAAAACCCAAATTGAGTCAGGACTTTTCGAACAATAAATTTCGAGATGGGTCGTTCCGCAAGTTACGATAAAGTCCCCAAGTTTAAACCGTGTTGAAATTATGAATGCAAAATACATGACACGGGAGCACAGAAGACTGCTGTTTCACGACGAATTCCATCTTGCTCCAGAAAGGGTCGTAAATTGAAGTTAAGAAGTGTAGAGAACGCCCAAATGCGAGATTCGTGTAGGAGAAAGTTCAGGGGTTCGTACAAATTCGAATTTCCTCTCATAATTATGATTCGGGGATATTTTCAGCAGTGGACAACAATTCGGATGCCCGTTTTCGCTCATTAATTAGAAGAATAACCCTCTTTTGAAATGGTCGAACAATCGGTGTTCTCCACCTCGATCAATGATAGATGCCTTCGCTATAGAAGTGCTTATTCCTTCTCCTCGAAATCGCTTTTCGATAAGTTTATCCTACCCATCTAAAGAATAATTTCTTTTAACTCGGAATCATGGAAACAAAAATGTTTGAGTTCTCGTCGAACAATGATCATAATTTCATCCAAGTACTCGAAATAAACTCAAAACGTTTTTTTTTGTTGAATTTGACATATAATTGAATTGGGAGTGGCATTTGATGGACTGTACATATTTCACAAAGTCGTTTTCAAAAATATCCCACATGAAAGGTCTTTGACCATTCTGTTTGATCATGAAGGGTGCTTTCCAGTTAACAAAAAATGCTTTGTTTGAATAATGAATAATCACAAATCCATAAAATTTCAGCCGCAGTAGGACTACAGCTATTGAAAACCCCAATCTGATGTGGGAGGAGTCCGTTCCTGGATATTGAAATAATTTCTCATTTGAAGAATCTACATTTCAAAATAATATCAATATTATTCTGAGTTAATCCTTTCACGCATGTCGGTATGTTTTTTCCATGAAATTTAAGCCGCCCAGAAAATTCATCTCCGATTACCTATACCTATTAATTTTTTTTTTCTGAATCTGCTGATGTGCCACCAGAATTAATGGCTGCAGAGAGATTAGTGTAGTCCTCCTACGTACGCTTCAATACATTTTCAGTTCAAATCCAGTATTCTAATTGTATTCTCTTACAAACAAAAAAAATTAAACAATGCCACTCGAATAAGCATTTACTGTAGTTCTGTATTTACTTTTATCATTTACAGTTTTCAACAATTATGTTAGTACTAGCTGACCGGGAGACATCGTACTGCCCTAATGGATAAGTAAAAATGCAGATTATTCCTATTCAGATTGATGAATATTTTGTTATGCCATAATTTGAATTCCTGAATCCAAACATAATAATTGAAATTTGAGAACCAACAAATAGGTCGTTCTCTTATGTCGATCGATTCTTCTTATGACAAAGAGTTTCATCTTTCTATCTTTGTGAGTGAGGGTAACCTCTACGTGCGCGAGAACTTCCTTTACTTCGGTGATCCTTCGTGATAGTGACATTTTATTTGTGACAAAACCTAATATTCGTCAATCTGAATAGAAATAATCTGCTTTTTCATTTCATCAATTCATCAATTGAAGCAGTACGAAATCTGCAGGGTCAGCTGGTTTTAATATAAATATTATGATAAACTTCAATGGTTGAATACCTTGAATTAAGCATGAAATTATGCTGTACAATATGTGTTGCCGAAATACTGTAATCTGAAAGCAGCTGTTATGTTTTTGAATGTTGGCCAAGAAGTGTTTTGAATCATTTCTTATTCCAGAAACTGAAGAACTTAAGGGGATCTGGTGGAGGGACTAATTGTGGCAATTTCACTTTGCTACCAGCCCAACATACATAATCCTTTCAACGCCTTACAATATTCACATATGAGTATCTATCTATCTACATCATAATATATATATTATATATTAATACTAATATAGATAGAATAGTCTCTAGAAATTTCGGAACTATATTTGCAACGACATCCATCGGTCTGAAAGGAAATACAAAGCGCTTCGGATCTCAAGAGATCACGGAAAATTTTGATTTGATAGATTATAAATGGTTTTTCGAAAGATCTATCGAGATACCAAATCTTATTTTTCGAATTTCCAGCGATCTTTCAGAATCGGACATGATTCGTACTTCTCTGCAGTCGGATAGATGTCACTATAAACACTGTTCTAAATTTTGAGAGTTCTCAGTATATGAAAAACTGTCTGTGACAATCGTTTTCGAAATTCTTGGTCGTATATTAGCATATCGTATGATAATGAAGACTTATTCTTGCTCTTCAGCCGTGCTTCGTTGAGAAAATACAGATTTCTGCTATTTTTTCTCTAGTGTCCTTTTATTTTTTCAAAAACCGATAAAAATTGTTTCCAGGTAAAAAAATGGCGCTAGAATCGAATTGTTAGTTGAATGTTTATTATTAATTGATAACATTGGTGTTTTGTTCTAACTTTGCGTCGTTCACACATGAAAAAATGAATGAATTTGGTTTGGTATTGCTTTCGGAACTGTGAAATTCCACGGTCGAAAAAAGGTTACCTATTGCTTTTTCAAATTTTTAAATTTTGTTGAATCTCACGAGAAAGCGTCGCACAAGCGTATCTCGAATACTTGATGTACAGGGTGGGCAAAATTGGTGATACATGAACTACAACTTTTCAACCCGACAAGCTAGAGGAAAATGAATGGTACCTTACGGTCGTCTTTTTCAGAGAAACTAATAATGCCATCAAATGAATTCCTCTATCTTCTTTTGTTTTCGAGTTATAGGCGAAAATTGAGATTTGGGCGATTTCAACTTTGGTCATTATCTCCGTTTCTGTTTGTGCTAGGATGTTGAATTTAAACCTTATACAGACACTTTTTTAATAGCAATCCAGAGGCGTACTACGTTTTTTTCCAATAGGGTTTCTTGCTGAGTTATAACAAAAAGTTGTGTTTTTTCTTATGGAAACAATAGTTTATTATGAACCAGAAAGAATCATCACTTTTTACTGTTTCAAAAATATATCATTATACAGGGTGACCCACGTAAAAAAATACCTACTGACCTATATTTCCGTGCGTAAGTTATAGAAAATGGTTAGAACCCTTTTTGACTTCGAGGTCAGTGGTCTATGATTATACCCCTAATAGGGGTGGCAGCCCCTTCAAGATCCAAAACTTTATTGGGTTCGAGTGACACATCATTGCAAAGGTTTTGCAATTCTATTCATGAATATACTTAACAATTCCTATTTGGTATCAAAAGATTAACCTGTCGAAGCATTTTCTGGAGCATACTCAGAAACATGGGAGTTGAACTGTTTTACGTGGCCCACCCTGTATAATACGCTATATATTTTTGAAACGGAAAAAAGTGATGATTCTTTCTGAATCATAATAAACTATTGTTTCTATAAGAAAAAAACACAACTTTATGTTATAGCTCAGCAAGGAAACCTGTTGTCAAAAACCTGTAGGACCTGTAGGAGTTACCAACTTGTAACGTCTGAGTATCGATTCTTTTTCATTAAGTTAATTCGATTTAATAACTTTTCGAGAACTGATTACCATCATCCATAGTAGAAACGGATGATATTCAGTACGAATATCGAAATGTCGATACTTAACTTCTGCAATATGAGAAAACAGGTTTTCCACCCAACCGCATCTCCTAGATTTAATCAAGGTGACCCCAAATTAGTTTAGGAAGTACAAAATACTAGCTAGACCATCTTCATCTCAAGTTTGCAGGTAATTTCAAGATGAAACTCCAAAAACATCAACAAGACAGTGGAAACTGTCACAGAAGAGACTTGACAGGGAGTGGAGTAATGAAGCGTCTCTTCAAGTTTCGAACCTCTTGATTAATGTTCCATGCTGATGATGTCAACTTTCGGATGTTATCAACTTTCGGATGTTATCGTATCGACCTTTTAATCAATCAATCCTCAGATTGTACATAAGATATTTATATTATGTTCAGTATCCAGTGGTTTATATACATATAAAGATTGTGTAGTAGAGTGAGCATAATTCACATATCGCAGGAAACAGACCGCAGAGAATGAGGGGTCGAAGTCTGCTTTATCCATCTGGATGGCGCGATCTTTTGAAAATAGAGGTTATTAAACAATATTTGGGCAGGAAGACCTCGGTCGATAGCCCTTTGAAAAGTTTTTCAATAAAGTTGTTCTCTCTCTCTCTCTCTTAAACAATATTATAACCGTAAATGTCCTGTATGGTGTGAATATTGTATTTGTGTCAACAATTTTGTATTTTTATTTTTATTTCAGCCTCTGAAGAAGCTATAATAGAGTTAGCGAAACGTCAGGTTATCTCTGAATTTTATTCACCTTCCTTCCACTACGTCTTTGCTGCCCACTAACTTGGTTACATATCATAATATATGTCCTTCCGTTGGAAATATGCAATTCAGTCGTGAGGAAGGTTCGGATTGCTATTCTCTGATCCTCTGTTATTTTTGTGAAAATCTTGAAACAGTTATCGAAATAAATGAAACGTTTTACAATTTTCTATAGCATTTTGCTCTATTAGACAAATATTTCAATGGAATATGCTGAATTAGTTTCTAAAATATTGGATACCTATATTGTCACATGGAACATAGAATGAAGTTCAGTGAATGAGTTGACATTGAGATATTGTTCCGGGATTATGGACCGCTGTCGGTTAGAAATGATTTCACCTAAAGTTTAGCCTACATCTGGGGAAGTCTTTTTTAAGGAATTCTTGGTCAATGATCGCAACTCGACTTCTGAGTTACTAACTTGCAAGGATAAATCCTGAGCCGTTATTTATAGCTCCCCTAATGGAGAGAGAAGTTGATTGGCAACCATGCGCCTTATACCAAGGGTTTTTTATATTTCCTGTTCATGTTGTTTTCATGTTTCTGAATTTCAATGGCTTCTATGTTCCTCATGGGATGGTAAATACTTTTGATGTTTGAAATGACCTCTGCCTTTCGGGAAATCATATTCTGTACATCTGTTAGAGCATGTTCTGCTAGTTAGAAGACAGCATCGTTCGCATTCCACTACTCCTTGATTTTCGTATTGATACTTTTCTTTGTACCAATGTTGGCTTTGTCGCAGTCCCAAAGTATACTGTGAATACCGGATTCTGAAATTGAGTCGACTTTGTCCCTGATAGTTCTGACTATTTGGCCAAGATTTCGTGTGGGATTATAAACGGTCTCGCCGATGTATCTTTAGCAATGTATACTTGCGTTTTCCCATTGGCTAAGTTGTGACTTGTCGTCATCACGTGTGCCTATATTTGGTCTTATTGCCCCCTGCATGACTTGTCAACACAGCTATTAAGAGGTCTCAAAAATGCAATTGTTGTTTTTACATTAATTTTTCATTTTATTTCATTATTATTTATTAATATGGTTAATTGTGAAGTAAACACGTATAGCGGAGACTTTTGTACTAGTAGTTAAACAATTAACACTTGACAATATACCCAGGAATAAATAGTAACAAAGGAAATTGCTTTGAACGAGAACCCTGGAGGTTCATTAATTCAAGATTTTAATATCTCTTCGAGTGACAATCACAGTGGGGGTTGAAAATAAATCACACAGGCAGATTTCACGTGAATACATTATTAGGTAATGATCGTCCAGTGTGAGCTATCACTTGCCATAGTTTATCAATGATGGATTCAAAGTTGGTTCTGCGTGGATATGCAGATATATTTAGAATTTGAAGCTTTTTGCCTCCTGGACTGAGGTAACTCCCCCTTATTTTATTCTTGTAGTAACATTCAACATACGAACTACCAATAATATATGCAGCATACCTATAAATCGTGCGATGGATACAAACGGGGATTTCCGCAGATAAAACGGAGGAACTATTTCTGAATTACTCCTATTCTTTTTATATGTATACTATTCTCTCATATCCTATCAGACATTGGCAGAGGAGTTCGTGTTTTGAATGATAATATCATGAAAAGAAATGTCTAGAAATGCCAATTTTCAGATTACGGACTGAATGAATTAATGAATCTTTCTTGGTGTTTTTACATTTCAAATATTCACCCAAGTCAGACGTTATGATTGCTTGCAAATTCAATTATATGCATTATGAAAACATTCGATATCATGTGGCTCCAAATCTATTAGGAACTTTATTATTTGAAATTCAACATCTATTAGCGCCAGAGATCTGATATTTGAGAGAAGCACGTTATTCAGTTTGGAAACAATTCTTCATTTAAACTTGTTGTGTATCAGGGGACAATTAATATTTTGTATCTTTGTGCACACATATAAATTTGTCACCATAAAGAGTACCTGGAT
Organism: Hippodamia convergens; assembly: GCA_038502775.1. Classification (NCBI taxonomy): domain Eukaryota; kingdom Metazoa; phylum Arthropoda; class Insecta; order Coleoptera; family Coccinellidae; genus Hippodamia; species Hippodamia convergens. The sequence goes on from CM076609.1 coordinate 42,863,730, forward strand.
TCTTACAGGTACTATATTGGTTTTTGAGATGTATTTCAATTGTCAGGTTTTTGATTCCATTTAACCATTAGATATTTATTTTCCTTCTAAACTTCCTTGTAATTTATATTCCAACTATCATTATTTTACAAGTTCCAATATTCAATTCTTTTTTATCTTTAGGGGTTCACCTTCCACAAATACTCACTTTCTTGATTTTCTTGATCTTAATATATAAAACTGAGTCGGCCATTTTGTTGGTTACACTATTCATAACTCAAGATTGGATGAACTGTTTGTTATGAAAGATTTTTTGTTGGATTCTCCAACGGCGGGGTTAACATAAAATACATTGAAACTTGATGAAATGGAACAAAAAACGTGAGAAGTTGTCGCTACGGTTGATAGCGTTTTCGTATTTGATATCAATTCGGTGAACTTCATTATCTAATAATATTAACGCATCTGAGTCCATGTGTTATTTCACCTATCTTTCTTCCGAACACTACAAAAAATTTTATGATGAAATGTTTTGAACAAATTTCCATGTGTAAATGTGTATTTTGGGTTGCCTAAATTTTAAGGTCTAAGAAGAAAGTGCCGATTCACAATGAACAATCTGCCCAATTTATTCTGGCACCCAGAAAAAAAAATAAAAATGTTGTTCATCACAAGGTACTACAATGAAGGAATTGCAAAATTTGAAAAAAGTAACCTCTTTACCTCTTAAATAATGAGAATTTTTTTAATATATGAATAACAATGTACAGGGTAGGCAAAATTGGTGATACTTAAACTACATTTCAACCGTGTTAGATACAGGGCAATGAATGACCCGTCATGGTGGTATTATTTATAGAAAATGATAATGCCATCAACTACATTCCTCTATCTTCCTTTGTATTTTATCTTCGTTTCTGTTTGTGCTAGGATGTTGAAATGAAAACATTATACCGGCACTTTTTTCGTAGCAATCCAGTAGTGTACTTTGTTATTTCCTGAGAGATTTCCTTGCTGAGCTATAACATAAAGTTGTGTTTCTTCTCATGGAAACAATAGTTTGAAATAACTCAGAAAGAATCGCCATATCATACATCGTCTTTAGATTCATTCAGTTATAATGAAAAACTTAGTCTATTTATTCTAGTTTATTCAAAGGACTTTAAACAGACATTTAAATTCATTTGAGGAAGGTTATCACGCCCTCGCTTCTAGATGACCAGAGCTAGATACCGTGATTAGAATAAAATCGTGAAATTAATTAATTTTTGAAACAGAGATGAATTCAAAATAGTAATCATCGAAATGAATACCATTCCTAGGATCAGGGATCTTTCATCACGAGGTTGGAGAAATGATATTAGATTTTGTCACTGAGATGATGAAGGATATCTGAGTCTGAGAATTGAAAATGGCATTCATTCGATGATAACTATTATGAATTCATCTATGTTTCAAAAATGTTTTCGGTGTGGCCTCCGTAAAGGCAAAGAATTTTTTGTTCACCGTTTCATTCTTTTTCCTAAAAATTTTTACGATGATGGCAGAAAGTTTTTACAATAAAAAAAAATCCTTCACTTTTATAAAATACTAGTGCTTGAGGAAAAATAAATATTAAATAACCCCATTTGTAAGACAATTCAGAGAACTGCTGGATGTGTACAGAATAACACTTTTTTCTTACTGGCTAAGAAAAGGTTCATCAACAATGTTTTCACAAAAAATCGATCAAGTTCACATATCAAATTGGCATACTCCAATGAAGGCAATGTGAAATTTGTTCCAATATCCTGAAGATGATAGTCGGCCTCAAATCCGGCGCATTCGCCATTTCGTGTGTAAATACGAGAATTTCCAGAGCTGTTTCCGAGATCCACGAATATGTTCACAAGAGTTGCCTCTTTTGATGAGTATATAATATTATAACTTTCTCTAATAATATAGACTAGTGACAATCTAGATCATGAAGTAAACTGCAGGAACCAACGTAACAATAGACTAGTTTCTGGGTTGTTACCCGTCATCAGTACTGCTTAACGTCTTCGTCGATGCTCAAGCCTTGGTTTTCTCGAAAGCGGTAACGCTCATTTCATAGAAAACTGTACCATGCATAACATATATCATTGAGGTGCGGTGACCATCAACGTATCCTCACAAACCACAGCCGATGTTGTGCATGGTACAGTTTTTCATTACGTCATTTGTCGCATTATTGCGATCGAAATTGGTAGTTACCTCTTTCGAGGAAGCCAAGGCTTTAACCAGTAGCCTCTGTTTCTCGGAATAATTAACAAATAAAAAGTAAAAGACATATATAATATTTTAATTGATGAGTAATCAGTCTCAGTTGCATGAAAGAGGTATCCTTCGAGAATTTTTCATGTGAGTAATTCCTATTTACATGAAATCTCATACATATGATTCAAATAGAATGGCTGTGAAAAGGTACTTTCACCAGATATTCAATTTTCTCGGTATCATAGCAGTATTGGATAGCACTCATATCAGAATTTCAAGACCTACTGATGCTACATAGGTATGATGGTTTTATTTGGCAACGTCATCAATTAGTCTTGAATTTGAAAGGAAGGCAATATCAGAAATTGGTTCTTGGAGGACCTAGTATATCTATTTGAACTAAAACCTCGGCTAATAATAACCACTACGGAAACTGCTCCAGATATCCCAGAGAGTCGTTTTAATCGATCCCATTGTGTAGCCAGAAATACAATCATGAACTTCAAATTCTTTGTGGTAAAAAATGAATTCATAAGAATAATTGCGGTCGTAACACTTGCACTGATAAAAAAAAATTTTAATCAATCATAATTAACAATTAAGAAAGAACAAGTTTGAAAGTTTTTCTTCATTGGTGGGGATGAACATTCCCATGACTCAACTCAAGTTACGACAATGGATCTTTTAGATTTGAAACTGAAGTAGTAGGAAGAATCATTACTTTTTGTGCAGTCTGCTGAATATCAGTGGGTGATTGAGATGTTCTTCATATCTGCAAATTTAATTTCTGATTCACATTTTCGGCCTTGAAAGGCCAATATTGACTTTTTCTGATAATTTTCCACCAAGTCCTAAAGCACTCAATAGAAGCGTTTCTCTTCCCATAGATTTTGAGAATATGGTGTTGCATTTTCGCTTACTAGTTTCCCGAAAGAATCTCTGGGGAGCCTTAAAAAAGTTTAATAACAATCAATGCTTATAGGGTATACACGCATCCATTTTTGTTTCTCAGTCATTAACATGAAAGCGGCAAATTGTACCCTAGAGTTCTCGTATCGATAAAATCGACGAGAGGAAACGTGGCAATATCATGTGGTATCAATATCACCTGACCATTACCCATTTCAACTCTATTTCAAGTATTATTTGCCATCGAGTGTTGAACTTTTACCAACTAGAAAACCCTACTCAGCTTCTTGGCTGGAACCTGAAAGACACCTGGATTTCATCCAAGCAACTTCTTTCGGTCGATGGAACACCACTGTCAGCTTTGTACTTCATTTGGAATCGGCATGGCATGTCTTCCGTTCTTTCTTCGTTGCTTCTTGTTGCCTTGCGATCTTTCTGAAACACACTTAACTTATGTTGTTAGGGGGACATAGGAAAAGCGGTTCAGGTCAATCATGGTTTCGTTGGTCGTCTCGAGAATATGGTTCTTGGTTCTCAGGATTCATCACAAATACTTGAGCTCGCACGCCACGATAAGGTGATTATCAATCGTGCGAGTCAATCTAAGTGTCTATCTAGGTGGTTTTGAACCCACTCTTCTACACGGAGGGTCGTCGGAAGGACAGGTAAAGGGTACAGGCATTACTGTCAAGTTCATACCGGGAGGTTTTGTCGATTTCACGATCAGGCTAATTTTTTATATAATTACGGGTGAGCGAAATGCCTCAATTTCTACGTTATCCCTTGAGTCATGCCCGAAGATTTCCAGCCATCCGAAACTATCTACCGGAATGACGATGATAAATCACCTGATATTACCACGTGATCACTAAACAAAACCGAGATATTCTAGTCGGAGACACGTGACTCCCTCCGTTAATCTAACGCAGAACAAATACCTCTTTTTACGCACGGTGGGTTTGCATTTATGGCTTTTGGCGCATAGATCATCATTACCCGGGTCGCAAGATAGCTTCCAACTCCGTGTTTACACGTAAACGAAGTATGACGTTACACTTCATGAATAATAACGCATGATATGTCAAGGGCTTGGAGAACGGAATGGGCGGGAATCGTAAGAGAGTGAGAGCATTCTTGATGATTATGGGAGTCGAGGGGACAATTCGGGTACACTTTGAACATCAGGATTTCGTCTTGCATTTGTATTATTCCACTGTTTTGTGGTCGTTACTGCGTTGACAATTTTTTTTTTTTAGTTCTCTGAACCTCATTTATCAAAGTTACATATTGTTGAAGATTATATCACTTCGTAAATGACATCAACATTCAAATTTGAAATTGAATACCTGTGTTTTATTTAATTTTTTATAATTCATAACCCACCAAATTTTGCCGTCTTGGTATATCCCGAAAATTATCCCAAATAATACGGCGAAATATGTTTTATCTCTAAATTACATTTTTTCAACAATTGGGATCAATTTCAATGAAAGGTTTGTTCTTTTTTAATGTTCAAATTTGCTCTCCCTTTTGTGAACATTCTTAAGAATTCCTCTCAGAATGAATCCCCAGATAAAGAGTTGAATGATACCTAGTGATGAAGAATAGTGATGCGAGAATTCTAGTGCGTGGAACAGATCGCGAAAAAGTTTCGTCACGTTACGATTATATTTCGTACAATTATATGAATATTCAAATTAATGAAATAACTAAACAGGTATATTAACAAATGAACATGTTTAATAAGTTTCAGTGTTCTTTCCACTCGTAGTCCTGAAAAGGATGTGGGAAATATTTCCTATTTGTTTTAATCTCCTCTATTATGAAAGAATATTTCCATTTCTTTTGTGAAATATAATTACTCGAATTCATTTGATCACCTTTTTTCATATCATTAGAGTATACTCCTCAGTAAAATTCGGGAGAGGTGGTGAGTTTACGTGCTCTCATTCCCTATCGGCTTGATCTTGATTTTTTTTGCGACTGGCAAACCATACGCTATAGACGATGAGGGTTTCCTCTTTTCTGTGTATGTTGCCATTATCATCATCAACTCAAGGTGAGTCTTGGCCGCATTTACTATTCTTTTTTACTCTTGTCGGTTTTGTGCTGCCAGCTCCCATTGTGTTACTCCCAGTCTCTGCAAATCACTGGTTAATGCGTTATTCCACCGTTTTCTGAGACGACCAACCGTTCTTCTACCCTCAGGCCTTTCCCAGAATGGTGTATTGAGGAGTCTTCCATCTTGTGACCTCATGACATGTCCTGCCCATCTTATGCGATTGGACTTGATGTGTCGCACTATATTCTCGTTCCCATAGAGTGCCTGTAGTTCTTGATTGATGAATAAGAAATTATTCTCCGTTATTTCGTCTCAACAAGGCCCAAAAATAGCCCTCAGGATCTTCCGTTCCAGTATCAGCAATCTATCAGCCTCATGTTTATTCAGGATCCACGTCTCACTCCCATAAGTTATTGCGGGACGAATGATAGTTCTGTAGATTTTTATTTTCGCTTCTCCTGAAATTATTTTCGATTTCAAAAGCGTCACCTAGGAATAATGTGCCCTGTTTCCAACCATAATTCTCGATTCCACGTCTCTTTCATTTTTGTTATAAGCTGTTATGACTGCTCCGAATTATTTAAATTCTTTTACTACTTCACAATTGAACTCATTTATAGTAACATTTTGACCGATACGTGGTCTTGGGTTTTTTTGCAACTACCATATATTTGGTCTTGTCTTCATTGATCCTGAGGCCTACTTCCTTGGCTCCTTCTTCCAACAGGATGAAAACTTCTTTCGCGTCCCTAATGGACTTTGTGATTATGTCCACATCGTCGGCAAAAGCCAGTAGGACCTTCGAACCCTGTGTCGCGAAACCGTTTGATAGTTTTGATTGTACTTTTCTAACTGCATACTCCAAGGCAAAGTTGAACAATTACGGGGAAAGGGGGTCTCCCTGTCTAAGACCGTTTTCAATTTGAAATTCATCTGATGTAATATTGCCAACTCTAACCTGCGCACTTGAATTCTGTGAGCATACCTGTGCCAAGCTTATCAACTTTTTGGGGACTCCCATCTCTAACATGACTCTCCACAGCACTTCCCTGCTCACAGAGACATATGCCTGTTTGAAATCGACAAAAACCTGGTACACATCACGATTGTATTCCCAGTTCTTTTCCAATATTTGTCGTAGTATAAAACTCTGCTCGATAGTGGATCTTCTGGGGCGAAAACCACATTGGTAATCGCCTATGATTTTCTCTGCGTATGGGATTATTCTTCTCTTCAATATGATAGCCATAATTTTATAAGCTATATTTACTAGTGAAATTCCTTTATAGTTTGTACAAATGTGTTTATCTACCTTCTTATGAATGGGTATCATGAAGCTCCCATGCCGTTCTCTAGGTATTTCCTCTTTTTGCCAGATTTCACATATTAGGTGGTGCATTTCCATATGTAGTCTTTCTCCCTCTCTACCAAGGCGTCCTGCCTGAATGCCGTCTGGTCCCGGTGCTTTGTGTTTTTTTCGTGTTTTTAGTGCTTTCATTACTTCTTCCAGCATCAGTAGTGATACCTCTGGGTGCGCTGTTTGGTAGTTGCTGTTCTCATTCATCACAGTTGGGTTAGCGGGGTTTAGTAGTTGTCTGAATTATTCTCCCCACTGTCGCCTTATGTCCTCATCCGCTGTGAGTAGTTGTCCGGATTCATCCGTTATGAATTTTAGGTTGTTTATTGAGTTTCCTTTACTGTTTTTAGTGTTATGTTGCCATTATGTTAATAAATTTCAATGGCTTTCATGTTTATCCCAGGATAACTTTTAATATTCGAAATAACCATTGCCTTCGAGAAAAATATATTGTGTCCATCTGTTAGAGCATGTTCCGCTAGTACATATTTTTCTGTCGGATTGATCCGACAGCATTGTTCGTGCTGCTTGATAAATGTTTTGTTGTACCGATGTAGCTGTCACAAGGTACCGGCTTGTGAAAGTGGGTCAACTTTGCCTTTGGTAGTTTTCATCATTTGGCCGAGTCGCTTTTGTGTCGGCTTATGAATGGTCTCGATGCGTGCCTCTACCGTATTCTACCAATTCTATCTGTGACTTAATTTCCACATTTCCGAATACAGCTATAGCACTGAGAATAATATTAACACTTCAGGTTTTTTTCAAGATTGAAAACCAACAAGAATTACCAGCCGAGACTAAGTTATTCAGCTCTAGTTTCAATTTCACATGAAATTTTGGACAGCTTGGATACATGAAAGTTTATAGAAGATTCCGCGAATATAAAAGCAAGAAGAGTGAAATTATTGTACAAATATTTACGTCTGTATATTATTTTACACTCTGGTGAATAAAAACAATTGCGTACCTCAATAAATGTTTCCTCTTCAATAGGTTTTCTCATTTTTTTCCACTGTGATGAGGAAATATCAATTATGTACATGGGACGCACACGGGCGCTCCAACAGCTAGCGGCGGGCCTGTCCAGAATCGCAAAATTCCTGTGAGCTTATGAAAGTCTAGAAACTTGCTTACAGATGAAAGTAGAATACAACCATAGATTGCGGTTAATTTTTCTGTTATACTCAGATCTTACGCAACCAAAACTAGTTCAATGTGAACAGAAAAATATTGACACAATTTTTAATATTATATTCCCAAGAACTTTTATTATTACTTGAAATTACTGAAAAATTATCGTCGTTAAAATTTTTTCGGCTAGTTCCATAATCCAAACGCAAAGGCTTTTTTTTGGTAATATCCGCTATTCTGAAAAGCCGCCTTTAAAGCTGTTCGAAAGTGTCATAAGAAGCCACTCTTTTTAAACTTTCAAATTGCTTTGTGGGAACGGTTTAATTCGTGAAGAAGGCTTCTCACGGAAAAGCAGACTTTACTTCTGATTATGGAATTGGCCGTTAGTCATATGTTCGAAACAAATTTCGTCTTTCGCCTTTTTCTTCTTAATAATATATATGTTGGTTAGAAATTTAAATTATTCAAGTGGAAAACTCACAATAGGGAAAATTTTAATCCAAATATGGAAAGTTCCACGAATCGATGAAACGCAAATTGGATTCACAATATCCACTATAAATGAAACTCGAAAAAGATCTATGTGAACGCCATAACCAAATTACAGTTTCAATTCCTATCAACCATACAGCCGGTTTACCATAATATATTGCATTTAGGATAGATTGTATTAATTTTTGATTCGTTATCGGACAATGTTACAGTGAAATTAACTGAATTATACAGCTACAAATCCGCCTGAAAGGCTGCTTTATCGGTTCAGTGTATAGTCATTTTATTATAGATGATCCACGCCTGGGACAGAGAGGGTTGTTCATCTGATGAGATGGAGCTACTGTGGATTGGTCTCTTGGTCTTGAGAATATGATTTCGAAATTGTGCTTCAATAGGAAATTTCTTTGAAGAAAGATTTTCCATTTCTTTTTTTAATTCATGAGTATATGAATAATGCCCCAATTTCGCCGAGTATACATTTGCTTCTTTAGTTATAGATATGACAAAAAAGTTCTCTAGTTCTGTGTCATATTTGTTCTGCCACATCTCGTAGAACAAAACAATGTCAGAATATTTCATGCTGAAACAGTTTTTATGGTGATATTTATCACTATGTAAAATCACTGAATGATATTATTGGCAATATTTCATTAATTTCAATAAAAATTCAACGAATCAGAAAAAATGATGTATGATACTCGAAGAAGGCTTATTATAACATTCATTCATTGAATTTTGAACTCGTGTAAGAATATCAATGCTTTTTGTAATTGTATCATCAATAACTATTTTTGTTTCATGATGGAATAATTATCTTAAAACAAAAAATGAAATCCATATATGTCATCAACGTAACAGTATCAGTTCTGCACAGTTTAAGAGTGGGTACAACGAAACTTTGATTGTCAATCGAATCAAGAACTGTCAAGTTGATTAGAGCCACCGGAATTCGTTGAAATTCAAAATCTGATAATTCGATCGGTTTAAATTGACGTAAGTTTCTCTGATGGTACAATAAAAGTTTCTTCTACAAGCGTACGCTTTCAACCCTTTTTCCGAAGGCATTTCAATTCGTAAAGAGTCACATTTCCCGCACACTTTTATTAAAGAATAAACTGAATTATGATATTTCTCTATGCACCGAACGTCAACGATGAGAGTACTATGGTAACGACATGTAGAATAACGTTCGACATTCATGTGTATTTTGAATAAAAATAGGTTATCAAATTTTATCTGTGTGTTGAATTCAATCTTATATAAGCGCTTGTAGAAATGATATTGTTCCTAACTCTTGCAGAAAGTGTCTTTCCCGCACGAGAAGTAACACTTTCTGCACTTGTTAGGAAAATAACTCCTGTAAAACCCACCTTCAACCTCTCAAATAATTTATGCGAAAATTTTATAAATTGCCTAAAGTCATAACAAATATAAATCTCCCAGACTACATGTTTACACCCAGAGTAATAATTCTAAATCAATTTTATCCTTAAATGTACAAGTTCAATTCAACGAGAATACTGGTTTTTTTGAAAACATAATATGGGTTTTCTCTTCCAGTCTCTGAAAAAAGAAAGAAAACAAAAATTTTTTTAATAATATAAGAAAGGCATCTGCGTAAAAAATTCGAGCACTAATTTGTCAAGGGCCAAAACTTTACGAGAAGAAATTTTTGCCTAAGGTCTAACGCACACGAACGATTGTCGGTGAACGACTATTTTGTAGGAGGTTAACGCACACGGACGACAGTCTACGAATAAAAACGGTGGTCAACGCACACGAACGATTTTCTGTCGGTGATTGCAGCGAGAAATGGATAGGAATACGTTGAGATGTGGTGCGGTTTATTTGAGATACTGAAGAAAGAAAAAGAGAACTAGGATATTTTGGATGCATCCAGTAATTTCTCAGCGTATAGGTATTGAAAAGTCAATTTTATACTTTATACCCATTTTGAAACTCTTGAGGAACGTAAAGGCTGGGCAAAATTGGTGATACGTGAACTTTTTAACTGTGAGAGATGAAGGAAAATGAATGACACGTTACGGTGTTCTTTCTTAGAGAAACTGATGATGCCGTCAACTTCATTCTTTTATCTTTTTTGTTCTCGAGTTATATGCGAAAATTGAAATTTGTGAAAGTTGTGTTTTTTCTTATGGAAACGATAGTTTGAAATGACTCGATAGTTTGAATCGCCTTTTTATATATATATATATATATATATATATATATATATATATATATATATATATATATCATTATCCCAAATTACCTTTCGGTGTATGGGTTTATCTCTACATTACAATTTCACAGTATTCATATGTTATTTTTCAATTATTATCTGAATAAACACTCTTAATGAATTCCTTCCAATGTTTTCTGTCCATTGCTAGCACTTTGGCCTCCTCCACACTTTTCCTTCTCCGGTTCACCTCTTTTTTAACGCTGTCCATCCATGTTAGATGTGGTCTTCCTCTTCTAGGTTTCGTCTCCACTTTTGCCTCCCAAATGCGTCTTACTTGTCTATTTATTTCCATCCGTTGTAAATGTCCCCACCAACCCAACTGTCTCTCCCCGATATAATCATTCAGTGATTCCACCCTCAACTGCCTTCTGACTTCCCCATTCCTCCACCTGTCTCTCCTTGTCACTCCCTTTATTCCCCTCAAAATTTTCATCTCCATAGCCTGTAATCGACTCTTCTCTCTCAGGGTTGTTGTCCAGGTTTCACATCCATATGTGAGCACTGGTCTAATAACTGTCTTGTACACCATCATCTTAGTTTTCTCGGCTATTTCTCTCTTCCTGATGAAGTTATTATTCATGTCGTGGTAAAGTTTGCTGGTCTTTTCTATTCTATCATTCAACTCCCCTTCCTGATTTCCCCTCTTATCAATACTGACCCCCAAGTAGGTGAACTGTTCAACCTGCTGTATCACCTCCTCCTCTATTTCCACCCTCACTTCATCCTCCTCATCTGAAATTCTCATTATTTTTGTTTTCTTTCTATTGATTTCCATACCATACTTCTTTAAAGTTTCATACCACATATCCACATTTTTCTGAATTCCCCTCTTACTTCCTGACATCAGCACCACATCATCTGCAAACGCACATTCTGATATCTCAATCCTCTCCATCCTCCAGTGTTTTATAAACAATTTTGACATATTTTCCTTGCATTCTTTTATAATTTCATCTAAGAATATTATAAACAGCAGAGGGCTGAGTGTTCCCCCCTGCCTCAGTCCATCCCTTGTTTCAAATTCTGCTGATCTCATGTTTTGCCTTATGACAAAGTTAACATTTTTCTTGTAAATACTCTGGATCGACTGCAACAATCCCGAGTCAACATCACGCTTCTCTAGTATTTCCCACAGCTTCTTTCTTCTGACCTTATCGAAAGCCTTGACCAAATCTAAAAACACAAAATAGGCAGTCCTTTTGTTTTTCCCTACTTTCTCAATTATCTGCTTAATTGTGAATATATGATCTTGAGTACTTCTTCCTTTAATGAATCCGCTCTGTGCCTCGTCTAGGGATTTCTCTTCATGTGCTCTCAGTCGCTGTTCGAGTATTGATTCATACACCTTCAACGCAGTATTCATTAGTGTTATCCCTCTGTAATTACCACATTCTTTTTTATCTCCGCTCTTGTAAATTGGAACAATTAAAGCCCTCCTCCAGTCCTCCGGTATTTCCTTCTCGTTCCACGCTTTCTGACAGATCACTCTTAAAATTTCTCTACCGATATTCCCATATTTTTCATCATCTCTGGTGCTATCAGATCATATCCAGCAGATTTTCCACTTTTCAACCTATTCAATGCTTCGTTAATTTCCTCTATACTTATATGATCTTCATCAGTGTTTGTTCCAGCATCCTTTCCGACAGCTTCCTCAGGCATGACATATCCATCGTTTCCCTCCAAGAGTTCTATAAAATACTCTCTCCATCTTACCATGATTTCCTTCTCATCTGTCAGTAGTTCCCCTTGTTTGTTTCTTATGGTTATCTGTTCTAATCCCTTTTTCTTTCTCGTATTTTTTAGCATTCTATAGAATAATTTTTTGTTCTCATTAGCATATTTTTCCATTTTATCCCCAAAATCAGTCCAGTTCTTGTTCTTGTTTCTCTTGATCATTTCTTTAACTATTTTTCTTTTATCCTTGTACCTCATATAACTTTCCTCAGTTCTATCTCTTAAGTATTCTTTCCACCTGTTCTTCTTGCATTTTATCTCTTTTTTAATGTCCTCACTCCACCAAGAAGTATATTTCGTCTTTCCTTTGACTCTTACACTTCCACAAACCTCCTTTGCTGTTGCCAATACTTTTGTCTTGAACTCAACCCACAAATCTTCCAGCGTCCAGTTACAGTTGACTACATCTACCCTTGTAAGTTCTTCTTTTTTTCCCGTTTCAAAATATGTCATACATCATACATCGCCCCAAGATTAATTCAGATATCGTGAAAAATATAGTTTGTATGTGAAATTTTATTTATTGAGTATAAAGTAGGCTGAATCACAGAAGAATATGTCTCTACGCATGGTGTCATTATTATTTTACGATTGATTCTCTAAGGTTTAATTTCTGTTCAATTCGAGGTCATTATTGCTGCTAAATTAAAACATTTTAACATATATCATGTTTCTCGTAGTTTTCGAACATTTTCATAATGCCGTCAATAACGACGTTGAATTTTAATAATTGACAATTATTTTGAAAAGATATCAAACCACGGAAAATTGAGTCAAGCATACAATGGCAAGATAAAAATGTCGCCTTTCGTAGAGACATATTATTCTGTGACTCAGCCTACTTACTCAAAAATTCAAATTTCAAATACCAACTAGGTATATTTTTCATGATATCTGAATGAATCTGAAGATGTGTATGATATATTTCTCAACGGGAACAAATTACCGATTCTTTCTGAGCCATTTCAAACTATTGTTTCCATAAGAAATTACACAACTTTATGTTTTAGCTCAGCAAGAAAACCTCTTGCGAAAAAACGAAGTACGCTACTGGATTGCTATGAAAAAGTGCCTGCATAATGTTTTCAATTCAAAATCCTAGCACTAACAGAAACGGAGAAAATGGTCAAAGTTGAAATCGTCTAAATTTAAATTTTGGCATATAACTTGAAAACAAAAGAAAATGGAGGAATGCACTTGATGACATTATCAGTTCTCTAAAAAAGATCACCTAAACTTGTCATTCATTTTCCTCTTTCTCTCACGGCTAAAAAGTTGTAGTTCAGGTATCACCAATTTTGCCCAGCATGTACAACTGGAGGAATTCAAGTTACTAATTTGCAAAATATTTCACGTCTTTACAAGGATCACTTTCGTGGCAATACGATAATATGTTTTCTTCATATTATACGGAAGTTCCAATTGACCCCGGTCATCACTGAACACACACTTCCTAACAAAGTTTCTTCATCATTATTTTATTCGAGTACACTGCTATTGAGGTATCATACAAATGTCTCGCATTCTGTAACTCACCGATTAATTTTCCGATGTCGATATCCGTTTTTTGTCATATACCTACAATTTAATACGCACGACTATAATATAATATATTCACAACAGAATAGAGAGCAAGGACCGACTAAACTGTCGTTCGTGTGCGTTGCAACAAGAGAAGCCTATGTGCCCATCTGCTTCACCGACAATCGTGACGGGTCCGAAAATGGAGCGCTCTCCGACAGTTCTGTAGGTACGACTAAAAGTAGTTGGTGTGCGTTGGTGCATTCACATACGTGTTCTGCATTTCGACCGACAAAATTGTAGCTCACCGATTGTCGGTCGTGTGCGTTAGACCTAACAATGAACAGAAAGAAAATGAAAACACTCTTAAGCGTTTCGTTTCGGAGTCTAAATCAGACTCTTTCGTCATTGCAGAATCGTGACAATTTCATATATATATTTATATATATATATATATATATATATATATATATATATATATATATATATATATATATATATATATATATATATTGTTATGGAATTTTTGTTATGGTTCTATATTTATATCTAAATTTTGATTATTTAAAAAGGATACATAGTACGTTACCTGGTTGAAACTATATCATAACATAATTGCAAGTACATGAATCAAAATTCAAAAGTTTCAACATATAAATTTATTGTTTACACACTGGGTGTTTTAACAGGAGCTAGGACAGGTATTGTAGAACAAGACTACGTTGAACTTATGCCGACGTTTCGTCCGTATATTCGAACTTTTTCAAGGCTGAATACAAAAGATGTACAATTAAAATTCTTATCAGTATAGCACATACAAAACAACAATTAGAATGACAACTAACAACAATGATAAAATGCATAAATAAAATGGTGTCAACTCATTAAAACATCGTATACATGAAAATATAATATAAAAAAATAAATAAATAAAAATATTATATACAATAATAATGAATTGGAACGGGTGAAACTGTGGTATACTAACTTACCAAGTTCATTCAGTCTGATGAAATCGATATTATCTCTAATAATATTCGGAAAAATTGCAACCCAGTTGAGACTTTTTTAACTTTCAAATTTAAATTTTCGACCGATGTCAACATTACAACTGATAATCGAGAAACCGCTGTTATCACATGCAGACAGTGGAGACATATGAATGATATTTATGTCGGAAATCGGGAATCACGGTACATAAACAATAAATTTGTGTACAATTGACTTAGATCTTGGGTGTCAGTTCTGTGGTTCACCGTGTCATTCATTCTTATAAAAATCATCTCGCTGATGTTTCTTTTCTTCCAATTATTTTCAACGTCCAGTATTTCGACGTTGTCGAAATCGAAATGATGGTTTTCCTCGAACCTATGGGTAGCTAAAGCTGTTGAACTATCCCTATCCCGGAATCTATCATCACAGTCATACTTGTGTTGTCTTATTCTCGACTTCAGTAGTTGTTTCGTCTGTCCCACGTAACATTTATTACACCCCAAACATGGTATCTTATATACGATACTCGAACAGTTGTTGTGGGGGGTAGGGTCTTTAAGTTTGGAGAATAACAACTGCGTCGTTCTCAAGTTGTAAAAAACAAGCTCAGCCGTACTTGATTTCTGTTTTATTGAATGAGCGATGTTGTGACTCAGGCCTGATTGTTTACATTCCAGAGATAATTTCAATTCAAAATTATAGTCTTCGATTGTAGTATTCGATTTCCAAATTCATTGAATTAAATTGCTGATTTCTTGATGAGGCTAAAATTGAAAGATTTTGATAAGAAAAATGTAAATAAATTCTATGTTATTGTATTATGTATTAGTGTTAAGAAATCTAGAGACTAAGGACTTTTGAGGAGTGAAACCAAGGAGACGAAAAAGAATTGAAGGGGGAGAAGTATAAAAATTTGGGAATTGAGGAGAAGTGAAAAACAAAAAACGAGAATATACAGATACAGAAATTGATGAGTGTTAAATAATATGCAAATATAATAAAAAGTGATTTTGATATGAATGGAAATGGTAATACATACATGAAGAATGGTAACATCCGATATGGACTTATAGTAAAGAAGAAATGAAATAAAGACATTGGCCCAACGAATAAATTTCCAAGAGTGTTCCTTTTAAAGCAGATTGTGAACTTAAAAACTGAGAAAAGTGAGTTGATTCATAAACAATAACCTAAAAATTAACCTATATTATGAACTCTGAACATTGAACTGAAAAATCTTAACCATAGAAATAGAGTGTTTTTTCTTTATTATTATTAGAATAGATTGATATTGAAATCAAATTTAATATTAATTAGTTAATGAGAGTTTATTGTATTTGATAAAATTTAAATTATAATATTTTAAAATTCAAATCAAAATCTTTCAATTTTAATTGAAATAAAATTTTTGAACCCTCAATTGAGATAGAGTCTAGGCCAGGTAAAATTTCAAAATTCAAAATTCTAATATTTTTTATAAATTTGGTTCCTTAAAACTCAAATTTAAATTCAAAAAAATTTTATATATATATATATATATTATATTCTTATATTATTAAAAAAAATTTATTCATTAAAAAAATTTTTCTAATTCTTTCTTATTTCAGAGACAGGGAGAGAAAACTCATATTAAGTTTTCAGGAAAATTCAGAGACCTCCCAGAAAATATTTCAATAGATATCTGAGAATACTGGTGGCCGAAGCTGATAAGCAAAGAGTGTGGACACATGTTCTTCTTTTATCATCATGAATTTTCGAAACCTTGCCCACAACCTTAATTTTTTTATAGACCTTTCACATGATTGAATGGGTGATAATTCTTAAAAGACCAAATATAGATTGTCGAAAGATTGTTCGGAATTTTGTTGTGTCAATGAGCCGCTGCGTTTGTCATTAGTCAGAACTTGTCTACCTAAGAATAAAGTCATAACGAAAGAAGGCAAAATATCGACACGATCGGGTTGATTGGAATTTTTCTCCGAATACAGTAGGCGCTCGATAATCCAGCGCTCGCCAATCCGGCACGCTCGGTAGTCCGGCACTTTTCTCTTGTTTCACAGCGTCCCTTGACGAAATAGCGGTGAAATTATGCGAAATTTGGATAGTGGTGAAAATCATATGAAGTTTGCTTTCTTTTCCAGTACAAATTCTATGATCCGGTATTTCCCATAATTCGGCATAAGGGGAAAAAATCGGGTGCCGGATTATCGAGCGCCTTCTGTACTCCAAATAAGCTCTTAGCTTTTGTTGTCCACTTTGTTACACCTACCTCTCCATTCGTGCTCAACGTGTAAACTCACACTTATTCGAAATAATTTAGATAAACCAGAATGTTTACCCAAGTCAAGTTTACTTAGGTGAACGCATTAATTTCGTCCAATAAGGGAAACGGTATGCTTTTCTCATCATCAGCACAAGCAAACAGAGAAACGTAAACATAGATTAATGAATTGAATTTTAACTCGTCGACACTTTGCATTTATATAGGTTTGTTATTATGTTAGTTCGTTCCTGTCCTCATCAGTGGTAATTCAACGGTGAAGGGTGTAAGCAAGTTATCGAATGAATGGGGTTGTCAAGAGATTGTGCTACCCGTGGAGTATGCTTAATTAAATTGTTTCAGACTTAACGGAATTTCTGAGATTCATGATGAGCAACATCAATAGAACAAGGTCTATTATTATTGAATATCATCTTTTATATCAATATTGAAAACTAATGAGAATTTAAACAAGATTTTGATTTGAGAAAAATATACAAGATATTTCGTCCCATAAGATTCACGGATATCCCTTGAAGAAATCATCAACACAACATAATCGGAAGAAGGACGAATTGAATTCTTTACTTTTACAACATAATGTGTCAGTCTGTATGCGAGTCTCTTTAGGACTAAGATATGATCAAACGGATTCGCAACAAATTAGAGAAATAAATAATACGAAAATCTCGAAATTAGAAGTAACGATGGTTTGATCCTTGTTGTTTTCCTTCATTCGTCTCCGCATAAACTTAGACATGAATGTGCGTTAACAAAACGAAAAGATGCAAAAATCATGTTGTTGGAGATGAGACGTCCGTGCTTTGCCAAGTTAGAATTCATCTCATCACAAAATCATTTTTGAATTGGTTCAAGCGACAAAACCTTTCTCAACACTTTCTATGTGCGGTATCTCATTTCTTCGAAAATCTTCGAGGAATGTATTAGTTCGCTTAAGATTGATTACTCGGATATCCTTCAATTTTTTGAGAGCCGTCCTAAAAATCTCCGTCCGTGAAAATCAGCCTTTTTTCCAGTACCAGATTTTCAGTTTATTCGAAAAACAAAATTTCATTTCAAATTTTGAGAGAGCTAATGCAAAATTTTGGGTCCGGTTCATGGGGTGAATCTGCAGTGTATATTAAGGGATTCCATACTATTTCAAAATTTAGAGAAACTTCTAACGGTATGATTTACACCATGATGTGAAACATAGATAAATGGAATGCAGAAAGGAAATGACGAAATGTAAAAATCTATTGAGGGAAAAACTTCTCAACTCAAATGACATATAACCAAAAAAGAAAACAGCAGATAACCAAACGTCAATCGAAACCACAGAAATACATATACCTAAGCCAGAAGCGAAAACCTCAAGAAATTAAATCAACATAACAAGAATATGACTGCCTTTGGTACAAATTGAGCTCGTTGCCAAACTGCAAGTACCTTAGCAGAGACATTACAACGGTCTTCAGGGCTTATTGGCCGTGGTGTATTAAAAAACTAAATTATCTTACCGTTTCGCCTACATCTATGGTAGGCATCTTCCGAGATTTAATGACCATTCTGTTGAGTAGCTAAGCCCGGAAGACACCTGTAATGTCGTTTTTCACGGTCGTGATAGACTTCTCGTATCTTAGGTGTGATTGTTTGTCCCAAAATGAAATGAAGTTGTGAATAAATCGGATTATGCATTGTTATGCAGTATTTTGATTTGTATATTGTCTATTCATGTGTACCCAAAGATTTTTTCATTCGTCTCTTCCCATTCCCGGCTTCATGATACCGGTGTAAGCGGCCACTTTTCTCAGAGATAGCGGCCGTTTCACCAGTGGCGTCGGGTGAAATAAAATGTATCACAACTTTTGACTGGAACCAAGTAGCGATCTGAAATTTATAAGATATATTTTTCGAGTAATTTCTAATATTATACCAAAAAATTAGATTTTTTTTTCTCTCGGAACAATAAAAAAAAGCCCTCAAAAAAACCAAAAATTATGATTGATTTTAAATAACTCAAGAAAATGGCCTCTACAAATGAAACTCACAATATAGGTTTTTCATGATCTGAAGAACCCGTGTTATCAATTTTATTTCCTTCGGAAGGGGCTGAAGGATGCAAATCGACACCGCCTCCAACAATACTACTGTCTTTGAGAAAACACCGAAGAAAATAGCCTCTACAAATGAAACTTTCAGGGATCGTTTATTATGATCTAAGAAACGAGTGTTATCAATCTCATCTCCTTCGGAAGGGGATGAGGGGTAGAAATCGACACCGCCTCCAACAATCCTACTATCATTGAGACAACACCGAAGAAAATGGCCTCTACTAATGAAACTTTCAGGAAAAGTTTTTAATGATCTAAGGAACGAGTGTTAATAATCCCATTTCCTTCGGAAGGGGCTGAGGGGTCTAAATCGACACCGCCTCCAACAATCCTACTGTCATTGAGAAAATACCGAAGAAAATGGCCTCTACAAATGAAACTTTCAGGAAAAGTTTATAATGATCTAAGGAACGAGTGTTAATAATCCCATTTCCTTCGGAAGGGGCTGAGGGGTCTATATCGACACCGCCTCCAACAATCTTACTGTCATTGAGAAAATACCGAAGAAAATGGCCTCTACGAATGAAACTCTCAGGAAACGTTCATTATGATCCAAATAACAAAAGTTATCAATCTCATCTCCTTCAGAAGGGGCTGAAGGATAGAAATCGACACCGCCTCCAACAATCCTACTGGCATTGGGAAATTACCGAAGAAAATGGCCCCTACAGATGAGACTCTCAGGAAACGTTTATTATGATCACGTTAACTCAGTGAAAGATCTCGGGATGACTTTAGATTCCGAATTGCTTTTCGATCAACATATTTTTAAAACCTCGAAAGCCAATCGAATGCTTCGTTTCATATTAAGATCTACTTTTGACCTGAGGAGTGTCGATGTGGCCCGCTCCCTTTATTTGGCTTACGTTAACAGTATTTTAAGTTTTGGTTCGGTTGTGTGGAACCCACGTTATGGAATATACATAGATAGACTGGAGGGCGTCCAGAAAAGTTTTGTGAGGCACTCAGGAACGATTTTTTCCTCTTGTCAGAAATACCTCGGAAGTCTACCAGAGATTGAACCTAATTCCTCTTGAGCATGTTCACCCACAAATTATTGAACAACAAAATAGATTGTACCCACATGTCCCAGTACGTGAGGCTGGTAGTTCCCTCCTACAACGCTCGGCATACAGAGACATTTTTCACCGATTATTCTGCTACTTTATATACCTAAGGAGTCAAAAATGTGTTCCACTAGCTAGAAATAACTGATGTGAATCCAATATTATTGATAGTTTGTGTCTGAAAAATGTGACTTAACACACTTTACCTCTGAGGTGCTGATATTTAATTGTGTTGTTTTTCATTCTAAATTAGATCTCGGTATTTTATTCATGATTGATTTTCATGTGCTCTTTTTGTCACTTTGTAAATATTGAATTGTGGACAATGTTTTGGGTTCATCCCGTTTGTGTCCCAAATTAATAAATAAAAAATAAATTAGGATTGTTGGAGGCGGCGGTGTCGATATCCACCCCTCAGCCTCTTCCGAAGGAGATGAGATTGATAACTTTTGTTCTTTGGATCATAATAAACGTTTCCTGAAAGTTTCATTTGTAGAGGCCATTTTCTTCGGTGTTGTCTCAATGATAGTAGGATTGTTGGAGGCGGTGTCGATTTAGACCCGTCAGCCCCTTCCGAAGGAGATGAGATTATTAACACTCGCTCCTTAGATCATTTTAAACTTTACCTTGAAGTTTCATTTGTAGAGGCCATTTTTTTCGGTGTTTCCACAATGACAGTCGATTTCCATCCCTCAGCCCCTTCCGAAGGAAATGAAATTGATAACACTTGTTCTTTGGATCATAATAAACGTTTCCTGAATGTTTCATCTGTAGAGGCCATTTAACAACAATAGGATTGTTGGAGGCGGCCGTGTCGATATCCACCCCTCAGCCCCTTCCGAAGGAGATGAGATAGATAACACTTTTTCTTTGGATCATAATAAACGATCCCTAAAAGTTTCATTTGTAGAGGCCATTTTCTTCGGTATTTCCCTGATGACAATAGGATTGTTGGAGGCGGCGGTGTCGATATCCACCCCTCAGCCCCTTCCGAAGGAGATGAGATTGATAACATTCGTTCCTTAGATCATAATAAACGATCCCTGAAAGTTTCATTTGTAGAGGCTATTTTCTTCGGTGTTTTCTCAAAGACAGTATTATTGTTGGAGGCGGTGTCGATTTCCACCCCTCAGCCCCTTCCGAAGGAAATGAAATTGATAACACGGGTTCTTCAGATCATAAAAAACCTATTCTGTGAGTTTCATTTGTTGAGGCCATTTTCTTCGGTTATTCACCATTAATCACAATTTTCGGTTTTTCGCTACTTGGTTCCAGTCAAAAGTTGTGAAACATTTTATTTCACCCGACGCCACTGGTGAAACGGCCGCTATCTCCGAGAAAAGTGGCCGCTTACTTTACACCGGTCTTCATGTTTTTTTTTTTATGTATTTTCTGCCAACACAATGACTGATATTCTGATCTTCAGCACCTCCTGAAATATATACACGTCAAATCCGAACATTTTTCTATATATGCTTATTCTATTCTCCTCATCAATCCTGATATGAAGTTTAATTTGAAATTGTTGATTTTTATTAATGAATAAAATAGAATGAGAACTTGTATCAAGAAGTGCGGACTCAGACGAATAAAGCATCCCGAATATCCGGATGCTTAAGAGAAATAATATGGAAGAACAAACATATGACAGCAGAAAGTAAAGTCCGTATATACAAAACAGCTGTGAGACCAATATTAACATACGCAGCAGAAACCCGTGCTGAAACTTCCAAAACAAAGGCTCTGATGAGAAGTACGGAGATGAAAATCCTAAGAACAATAAAGGGAGTAACACTGCGGGACCAAATAAGAAGCAGTGTTATACGAGAAGAACTGGAAGTGCAGGATATTGTTCGGTTTGTACGGTCAAGACGCAGGAACTGGAGAGACCACGTGGCAAGAATGAGCAACGATCGATGGGCAAAGTGGGCAAAAAACGAAAAGCCAAACTCAAAGCGCCCCCCCGGCCGACCACCAAAGAGATGGTATGAGAGTTGGACGTCCACATCGCAGGAGTCTGAATGAACAGAAGATAACAAGACATGGTCTTAAGAATAAGGAAGAAGAAGAAGAAGAAGAAGAGAACTCGTCGAACCTTTCACTGTTGGGTAAAGCCTACACAGAACACACATCCTTCTGGCTCGCACAAGCTTCAAGTAGCTTCTGTGTGGTTTCACAGAAACCCAGAACGCATGGAAATATTTCCCGAATGCTTTTGTTAATATTGGTCGTTAGAAATCCTCCAATGTCCAATACCTCTTTCATTTTAAAATTCTGGAAAGTTGACTCCTGTTTAGGTGGCATATAATGAGTCTCTGCCTAGAAAGACAGTTTGGCTAGAGACCGCTCTGGTTAGATTCTTTAGAAAAACACACAAACTGTTACATAAATATTCCCGGTCTGAATTACGGAATTGCCGTCTTCGTGCTTCAAAGAGCATTGGCTTTATATCGAAATCTATAAGTACTCTTTTTCTCAATTTCCTTTCGTCTATTTCGTTTCGTTTTACTGAAAGATATGTTTTGTTCATTCCACAATTGCCCCAGGCATTCGTTCACCAATAATTCATCTGATTAATAAAATATACTACTAGTTTAATTCTTTTCATCTGAACCTTTTATATTTCGCTGAGACAGAATGAGTAGAGGAAAAACAGTTTAAAGATTTTATATAATTGACATGCTTACAAAAATTTCTTCCGAGAGGGACCCAATTCTGATCAAGAACTAACCGGGGATGAATGAATTATTTTTGGATTATCCTTTCTCCATCATTCTCCCACATTCCGAATTATCAATTGGATTTACCCTTGGAGACTATCTTTCAATTATTCCTTCCTCCCCTTTTTATTTTACAACCGAGCGACAATACCGTTTCACGAAAATGGCCCCGAAAGATCTCTGGGTACAATTATTGGATGAGCTTTCAGTGATATTTGAATTTTACGTTCCGCGGATATGATTTAATCGATTTTTCGTGTTTTCGTTGACGGGACATTTCCGAAAAGGTTGAAATCCAACCTGAAACGAACCTCAGGGAGATAAAAGGCGATAACAAGGACTATTATTCACAATTAATGAAATTTTATTGTTAGCAGTCCTTTTTGATCGGAAGAGTCACGCATTTCATATACGAATTACGATGAACAGACTTTGAAACCACGTACCTATGAAGGGTGTTTTCGAAGGTGAATTTTTTTGTCGACAGGTGGTACAATCCATCAAAATAGGTCATTTCTCGTTGATCATACAAAATATTCTAATAAAGAAAAATTCAGAACTCACCTAATAACTGAAAACTATACAGGGTTATTCACGAATATGTCTCTATAGAATATTTTAAGGAGAGACACAACATTCAGGATTGAAAGTCTAAAGATGATCTTCAAATGAAAAAAAGACTTCTCGTTTATTTTTTGGAGGTCCTAGGACTTCCGTTTTTTGCGGAAGTGACATCAACTTTCGTTTTTCAAATGGAAAGACCGATGTTTCATTGAATAAATAGAGTCTCCATTGAATTCCGAGTCTTTTTGATTCCAAAAGTTTGAATTTTCCTGAGAATACTCTCTTCAAATGAGAAAATATGAAAAAAAAATCTCAAAATTGAACTCTGTTGAAATACAGACAACTTCGAGGTTTCTTCATTAAAAATTTTTATTCTTGAGAATCTCCGAGAGGAAAAACTGATGCTTTTTTCCGATAGCGTGATTTTCAGAATATGATACAGGAGGTCACAAATTCTTTGTCAAAGTAAGAAGTGACGAAACATCAAGAAATCGTTCATTTCAAATCGAAACCCCATTTTTTTGAAGCATTTTCGACATCTTCGTCAAAAAATAATACGAGCATATATCCAAGACCTTATCCCAAAATGAATATTTTTCGAGGTATTCCGAAAAAACTATGTATTTTGTTTTCAATTTTCAATTTCATTTTGAATGTATTTTTTCACTGGAAAATAATAAGCGTTCAAGTGAGATTTTTGGAAATCTCGGTTATCGAGAAAATATTTCCTATAATTCAAACGAGCTAAGTTCATGAATCATCATATGTAATAGTGGTTTAACGTACACGGAATAGATCAATCATAACCTATTTCTCCTTTATTAACGTGTGATTGTCATGGGCAACCGAACATAAGCTAATAATATTATACAGATGTAGTCGTAATACTTTGAAGTCACATTCGATGTTGGAATTCCTTAAATTTGCGTAACTTTGGTTTCCAATAATCGTAGGATTTTTGTTATCTTCGATGAATTTTATCCACTGGTAAAAATGCCTCTGAACCTTATGAAACAATCTATATAACATATTCGAGAATCGAATTTTTCAAGTAACATTTAAGGTTGACTGTATTTGCGTGTATTCGATAAACCTCCCACCATCCTCACTTCCTACTAATATCCTACTATCCAACTAATTGTACTTATCCTATCCAACTACACCTACTAATATTATAAATTCGAAAATTTGCTAGTATGTGAATATCGATGTTTGTTACTCTTTCACGTAAAAACTACCAAACAAATTCATATGAAACTTCAATCAATATATTTCATCTATCGAAATAACATATAGTCTGCAATTTATGATTTTGTGTGATTTGCTGCCCTCTGAGAGCTATTCAGGCGTACGATTCTCGGTTCCTCAATACTAATCTGTAAATGGGAATCGCCAAATCGGTTTTAATCACTAATTAATTTCACGATATCCAAATTCCGAATTAAGTTGGCACTACCAGAAGAATCCAGTCTGTGAAAAAAATGGAAAATCAAGGATTCCATTGTTCCTCTAGGGAATGGATTTCGTATCCTAGAACTTTTCTCTGGTAATGACAGATTGACAGGTACTAGGGCTATTCAAGTCGGTTACAACGGAATCCAACTTTCCACTCTACCCAAGTTACGGGCCATCGAAGTGATTGTTGCATCGGAAATCATTGAAAACGTATCCTGGAAAGAATGGATAAGAACTAAACGAGATTTAACGTCCTCGAAGTAATTACAACAGACGAAACAGTTACGAAAGCATTCGCGACGTCCTCTTCCTTCACGACCACGACGTCGGACCCGGCACATAAAGATTGAATAGACGTAATAAATTCAATCAGTGGATGTAATTACTCCGGACTTTAATTAAAACAAACGAAAAATTCCGACGCGAGATTTCGATCGTAATAGAAACAAACGTTCAATTAATAGTTGGGTTAGTGATGGTGGGAAGCCGCAAGAGTTAAACAGACTGGGCGAATACATTCAACGGAAAATCGGATTAAGTGTTGGCACCTCCGGCTCTGTTTAAACTCAGCTCATTAGGTTCGTCACAAACTCTTTGTGAGGATTGGAAATGAAAGCATTGATTTGAAAATCACATTAAGTTCGAGTTAAATCAATCAGGTTCTTGAAAGGAATTCGAGAAAAAGAAATAGTCCAGTAATAGTAGACATCACAGTATGCGTGAAATCCGGTAGTTCTAATTTTTTGCAAACTTGTTTATCATGTTGTCCTAATGAATGATTCTAGTTGGTGACCTTGAGCATTGAACGCAACTTTGTCAAAAATCGATAAAACCGCGAAAAAAGTTTTCTCCCTCAAATATTGGCCTGAAAGAGTATTTTTTGAAAAAAAATCGTCAGCGCGTTTTCAGAGTACACAAAATTTTCAACAATATTATACCAGAATTGTCTCTGTAGACTAATTTTTACCCTGATTATACTATCGAAGCAAGTCTGCAAAAAATCAGAACTACTGAATTTGACGCATACCACCCCATACTTTAAGGAGACAAAGTTACTCGATTATAAAGGTAATTCCGACTTTTTGTTATGGTTTTAGTATTATCATATACATATGTATTTTTTGCCTTCGGTCATTTTTTTTATTTATGAATTTTGATTTTGATTTTGAAAACGCCAAAATTGTCCAATATCCAAATAGTCCCATTACGTTTTTTTCGAATCTTTCTTAACTTATTGCTTGTATTTCCGTGAATATCGAAAGCATAGGAAATTAACCTTCTATGGGTGGTGCACGCGCCAGCGTTACCACCTTTGGTAGATTTCTACTTTTTTGGTAGATTTTCGGCGATTCGGAGAGAAGTTTGGTAGTCGACTCTCTTCAGTAGATTTTCGGTAGATTTTCAGTGGATTTGTCTATTCCCTCAAATACGAGTTATTTTTGATTATCTACAATGATTGACACATATTTCGGAACACAGAGGTATATAAACTTCATAAAGGAATGCTAGAACCAAACTGTTCATGTTAATGTCTGGATCATATATGTCATTTCCAGTTCAAAATTCCAACTGAGTTTGTTCTATGACGGTATAAATCCAACTTTGTGGTTCCGATTTGCGACAACGCACTATATTTCTGTTATTTTCACCTTTATTATGAAACAAAGAATCATTTTAATTGAAATATATCATGTTGAGGTCACTTTAACCATCTCTCAATAGCATTATAAAGTATCGGATAATTAGAATACATAAAAAACAAATTTCGATAAATCCTTGGTAGATTTCATTCAGAATCCGGTAGATTTTTGGTAGATTTCGAAATGATTTTCGGTAGATTTCCGAAAAAAAAAGGTGGTAACACTGGCACGCGCAGTTGTCGTAAAGGCAAATTAATTTCAAAAGTTGTTCTGGAACGAAATAATATAATCCCTCTTTTGTTTTAGACCCGAAGGACAAGGTAAATGTCCCAATTATTGGCACAATAGTGATCTTGTGAAGAAGGAATAAATTTCATGTTGCAATATTGTATTTTCTCTTCCACGTATGTTATATTTGAATGAATGGACATAAAAGAGTATGATTCAAACTGTGTAATTCAAACTGAATGTGGATGACAGACAAATCAGATGTCTCAGTGATCGACCCTTAGAAAATATGAGTAACCAATTATCAACATGTAATTGACTTACGATCGAAGAAACGTAAAATAAGAAATATATTCTTATTTCATGAGTGCTTTGAATGCGAATCCGCATAAAAATGCGTTTCAAGTGACGTAAGAGAGAGAGAGAGAGAGAAAGAAATCGTATTGAAACTTGAAACATGAAATAGATTCCATTTCTAGTTTCATGTATCAAGTAATCGCATTACTATAAAAATCGGAGGCTTCAATGCGATTAGCTTGTCTACCTATTCTTATTCAGAACACTTGAAAACGAGAATATGTTTTTTGTTTCACGTTTCTCTGATGTGCGGCCTCCCTAAGAGAACCAATTATCGAAGAAGTGAAAATTTGAAAATGGGTATCAATTATATTAATTCTATCACAGCGACTGAAACAATATGGATAAAATAAAATTTTATTCATAACGAAAAATAAAAAAAAGTTTAAAATGAATCAGTGCAAAAATAAAAGGTTGTTCCTTAATAAATATAACTTCGGTAGTCAATTTTGACTGAATTCACGCAGGTTGCAGGTTCGTTACTTGTATGGCACATTCGTTTAATTTATGAGGTCAAACAATTATTCATTTTTTTTTCTTCTTTGTACTTTAATTCGATGATATGAATAAAAATGTAAGAATTATATTCATAATATGCAAAATAACCATTTTTAACTATGTTTGTATGCAAGATATTACAATTCGGTGAAATTTCTTACGTTGAAATAAACACAAATGATAGAGTATGCGCTTACCTTCTGGGCAACTAAAAAGATAATCACTAGAGACTCTTACGCGACTGTTGCGCAGCAGTTTCAAGTTGGGTATGAAGGGTAAGGAGAAATGGTTATTAGATTAAAATATGAATTTGTTGCATAAAAATTGTAATGCGATCTTTTTTTTTATTATACAAAAAATATCTCAAAATTGTCAATAATTGGGACACTAGAGAGTTATCGAAACACAAATACAGGCCTCACTTTATTGAAGGATCATGTAATAAAAGATCCCTTAACGTTGGTCGAAAATTTGAGCTATCGGAACGATTCATTTCTTGACAACTTTATCATGACATTTGCTTCATTTTGACAGTTGTGAGAAGCTCTTCAACCTAGTATATTGCGAGAACTGTCAAAATAGAGATCTTTTATTTAAATACGGCTGTTCCTCATTCAAGTTGAGTACAGGAGGCCCGTATTTTATTACAGGCCACCTTAAAATCTTTTGCGAATGCGCATGAGTAAATGTGAAAATAAGGTAAACTAAATTTAAGTTAGGCCTCTATTTGCGTTTCGATAACTCTCTACTGTCGATATCTGAGACCTTATATCTAATTGAAATGTCTTTATGGAGGATACTGCATTCTCCTGAGACTTCCATAGATTTTTTCCCCACTCTCTAGAACAAAATCAATTAGAAAAATTTTTCAACTAGAAAAAAAGCCCCTATTGCACAAATTTGTCAGGGGTTTATTCATTTCATATCGAAATTTCCTGATGTTAGTCCAACTAAGGTCTACCCAACAATTTTGTTCGTAATGTTATTTTGAAACCTTGAACGAATTTAGGAAAAGTATGTCATCCAAAATAATATTTATAATGCATTTTTAATTTCTTGTTCCTGTAAGATGGGTGGAAGAATAGTTGAAGGAAAATCTTAGGCAATACATACGCACTTGGCACGATAGATCCATGATATCCCTGCATTCTCCATGATAAACTATGAATGTCGCCCCAAAGTATTGGGAGCCGAAATTCCGAAGCCCCAATAAAAGCCGGGAAGGACTTAAATTTTTCCGAAATATCCAGGTTATTACGGCGACGAATTCCCATTCGGGGACGCCGGACAAATTTCGTCGTTTTAGAATCGACCAGGCAAGAAATATCCGTATGAAGAAGGAGGTGAGGGACCGGCCGGCCGGGGGAATTGAATACAAAATGAGCAGCATGTCACACGCACACCGTCCCATTATACGACCATTCGGAATTTACGGTATCCGACTACAACTCGCCTTCCTGAACGTTATCGCGCAATAAGAGTAATCTGCAATTTCTATACTAATTTCCATATAAACTGACTTGCACTTTTTTCTTCCGGATCATCGTTTCCGGTTATTCCCCAGCATTTCGGCTAATGGAATTACGAATGAATTCTTTCGGGAGTCGAAAACGAGGTTGCATAATGAGGGAAAAAAGAAATCCGCCCTATTTCATTGTTTCGGGATCGAATTATGAACGCCTGAAATGGAAACATTTCGCGGAAACTGTGTGGAAACTTATTTTCCTCATTCACGTATGATAACATCGAGAAGAGCACTAAGGTGAAGTCAGGAGCTTTTGTGCGCCTGTTACGATTCATAGCCATAGGCCTATTATCTATGTTCATAGCTAGCTTGGCCATAATGTTCACTATGCATGCTAGAACAATTTGGTGGTTGACTTACAATTAAAGGCTCATTCACATTGATGCTAATGCGTACTTAAATACGAAAGTCACGATAAATTTAACTCTATAGTCCATCCAACGAGAAGAGATAGTGCGCCAAAACAACAAGGCGTGGCCAAATTCATCAGGACCCGATTTAATGTACCGACTGCGCAACCGACGCCGTCGCAAGCAACTGAGAATTTCAGATGAATCACTTGATTGTCGTAATACAGATCTGGAGAAGACGGAGAAAGCACTAAACGGCAGCCAATGAAAATATTCATAACCCTATGGGCGTGTATTTAGTTGTTTACTGGCGCTACCGCTTCTCGTTGGATGGACTATAGATATTATTTCCTATTTCTGTTATGTTCGTTGTGAACCTTATGAGTCCCGTAGTCCTTCCATTATATTAACGTCTAAGAGGACATTATTTAGAAATTTGGAAGATTAAAGTCAAGTACATAAACAATTTTGTCTATCAGGTTGGTTTGTGAACAACTGATAAATCGACACACAGTGTTTCTCATTAGCTGATATTAATCATGATTTTCGAAATTCAACATTGTCGTTAACATAAACATTGATATGAAAACAGTATCGTCATATTTCTATTATTCAAGCTTTAATATCGTAGCTCAACATTGCATTACCATCACCGTTAACATGATTGTGGAATGTGAATAAGCAGTAGTAACTCATCAAGAATTTGCTAACCTTCTCTGCGTTTCGTACAATAAAGTACATTCTCTATAAACGGGATGAGTCTGACTTATACATATATAAAACACTTTCTGTTCCATTTTTCGAATTTTTCATCACCGATTTCTTCTTCTTTAGAAAGACTATCACATTTCATGATTATACCAAAAATTCGAGTTACTCAACTCATGAAAGTGAGTTGAATGCTAATTATTGATAAATATTTGGCGATTTTGAAAAATGAAAAAATTTTTCGTAAAATCTCGTGAAATACGCATTTTTCGATATAATCGTGATTTGAAAAAATCCATATCAGGGAACTCAGAAACCTTGGCTGATCAAATAACTCACAGAATTAAATTTCTGCTACATTTTGTCGAAGATTTATGCGGTAGATTAAATGTTCTGAAAAACTTTTGTGGATTGTTTTCAGGGGTGATATAGCTTATCATTCAAGTTTGAAATGGCTATTTTTTTCACTCAGGATGAATCCGGAAAAATTGTATATGAAAGAATTGTTTCTTTTGATCTCAAGAATCTACTGTTGAAATATTTCTGCAAGTCAAAGAGTATCAATTTTATCCTGCTAGGACAGATTGAAATTGTCAACTGTAGTCTGTTCAAATATGAGAAGGAGCGAGGTGAACAACCAAAATTGTATAGTTTGTGCACAGACTCTCTTATTGGCCATAAATCCTATCCCTTCGTCATCTTAATTAAACAGACTGCCAGGATCGTACTCGCGCCGGAATGTGAATAGTACTGAGAAGTAGTGATAGAATCATTAAGTGTCTGTTTTTTAACATCTAGTTTTAACGGAAATCTCGTCAAAAATTCAAATATTTTACGTAAAAGTATTGTGTGTATTTCATTCGGAGAATAGAATCGAGTTGAAATTGTAGTAATTAGTATATTATTCCAGACTCGACGTTGGCCGAACAACACATAGCTCCTCCTTCTTATGCGCCGAATTGTTTATATTGCTATATCTTACATTTGAACAGACTATAGAAGATGCGCCTTGCACGGTTGATTGAGTGGCAACATTGAGATGAAAGATATGGTTATTAGGCTATTGAAAATAAGACCTTGAACACATCAATCTCAAAGGAATATTTAAAAGTAATAATCAAGTAAATTTCCGATGATAAATAAAATCAAATGAATTCGAAGTTATAACCAATATTTAAAAAAATAATTTCCAGAAATTAACTTGCTTTATAGAAAATAGTTTGAGAAATATCTCGTAACCTTCCTATAATGAAGAATGGAAAATTGCTGTGTCCTATAGATGCCGTCAGCATGTATTTTATATGATTCATAATTTTTATTCATTCATTATATGGTGTAAGTTTATATTATATATGGTCAAAATTAATTTTACCGAGTACACCGACTCTCTCCCTCTTCTCTCGTCAGCTGTTGAAATCAACATAACCTCTTTTTTTGTTCCGTTGTAAGTAAAATAAACTTGTGTATTCATGTTTTAGGTTAGAAAGTAACACGTTTATCTTCCTTTTGTATCATTTTCACTATCATTTTTAAAATAAGCAGTGCAGCGATAAAATTAGAACACAGTCCATTCTATCGAAAAATAATTCCAAGGAATATATAGAATTGAAAGCTCAACAAGATATTGTAATTGGGTATTCAGCTTTTCTAGAAATTCTAGAAAAGAATATATAATTTTCTATCTGAAATGAACGAAATGGCAGAAACATCTAGAATTGTTAATCCTCAATTACAGTCATAATATTTGCGAAAATAAAAGCAATATTGAAAAGGATGGATATTGATTCTGGTTTGGGTAATCTTGCTGCCTGAAATCAAATCTTGTTTCAAAAATATATCTCCCTGCGCAAAAAGATTTGTGATTTGGTTTTCAAAGAAAAAGGTATAATCACATCAAAGAATTTTTTTTTAAGTTTGCCATTTAATTGAAATTTTTAGTCTATCGCTCAAGAGCTTCAAATTTTCCCGTATACTGAAGAACACACAAATTTTGTTTTTGGGAGAGATATCGTAGTAAATGAAATCTTTCGAGTTACTCTGTTATGTGAACCACACAGTTTTCTTATAAAATGAAAAAAAAGAAATCCATTCAATTCTGGAATTTAATTCGGGACTCAGTTCTAAAGTAAATCAGCAGTGTTGTAAGTAGAATTTTTTTTCCAACCAGTTCGTTCCAGAAATATATGACCTATAGAAAACCGTATTTCCTCTCCAATTTCGGCTCGGAATTATCCATCGAGTAATATATTTGAGAAACGATATAACTTCGAGGCCTTAGAAATTTAATTCAAAGAAATGGTGATTCTGAGGGGCTATTAATACCGTGAGGGCTGCTGAAAATGTGTCTATTCTACCAGAATGGAAAGTTTGATCATTTGAAATCGTTCCCGTTTCAGTCGGTCTGACGCTCAGATGAAATATAGCTAAATTGGAATTCTCCTGTGAACGACAGGTACTTGATTGAGTTGAGGGCGTTGCCAGTGGATTGGCCGTAACAGAAAGTGAAACGTTTTGTGTGTCACAGAAAAAGGGAATTTCATGCTGGGCAAATTATTTCACATGTACCCAAAGAAGCATTAAACTGTTTAAGAGCAGTCGGCTCATGGAAATATTTGTGACGATTTAATCGGAAATGCGCATTCCACTCAGAATCGTTGCTGCCACATCAAAATCCATGACAGTCACATCGCATGCATTGACATCAGACATCATTCAATGCCTCATTTCGGTGCATTTTTTTCTTAACAAAACTACGATTCCATCAGTCTCCCAAGTTCGAGGAAAATCTGTTTTATAATTCAATACAATATTCCGTTTTCTACCTATTCAGGGTTCAAAAAGTTCTGACTTCAATTGGAATTCATAAATATTTTTAATTGTGAAATGTAAATAAGAACGAAATCTTCGATGATTTCGAAAACATCTAGAATTAAAATCCTTGTAGGAATCTCGAATTAGTCGTTTTCAAATGATATTTGTTGAAAATCTACAGCAACAAGACTGCAGCAACAAGACTATTGCATTAAAGGTTACTCAATTCTTTTTTTTTCTTTACATTGGGAAATGTTGAATTTTATTTGTCGATTAATTGATTCTAAATGAAAAAAGAATCCCCTGCACACAGGCAAAATGCAAAGCTTTGTTATCCGATAGTAATAGTAATAGTAATAGTAGTTTATTAGCCTCAACAATCATACATCACAAAGAAACAGAAAGTGAGAACATGTCAATTAAAAAATAATAAATAACTTATAGTAATATATTCAATGCTTTTTACAAAATTCCAAAAACTCCTCAATAGTATAAGGTTCACATGTTATGAGAAATCTGCCAATACTTTTCTTAAATAGTTGAAAACTATCTACAGTGAAACCTCTCTTGGGCGGACACCATTGGGACCGTGAAAAAGTGTCCGTCTAACGGAGGCGTCCGTACAAGGGAGGGCTTGACCATAAATGTTTTAAAGGTGAATTGAACGAAATAGAAGAACTGAACATATATATTATGTAGATATTATAAAAATATAAAATATAAGAAAAAAATATCTAAGGCAATACAGATTTTTAAGTTGTTGAAAAAAAATCAAATAATGATGTCTGTCTTGTATTTGTCCTCGAAACTTGGTTTTGGAAATGAAGTTCTAACTCAGACAGCATCTCAACTGCCTTTGAGTCCCCTTTATTCTTGGCGAACCCTTTCAATGTCTTCAAGATGCCATTGGCTTGCGAATAATTCTTCGGAATATCTTCATTTTCGCCTGGGTCTTCATCCGATTCACCAGAAGACTGATCTGCTCCGCCAACATTATAGATTGGAAAGTTTTCATCTATTTCTTCTATCATCAGATCTGTATCGATATTGATAAAATCTTCGACTTCTTCATTTCTATAACCTATCGTTCGAACATTCCTCCATATTTCTTGTAGAACAGCTAGAGGGATATCATCTTCAGCTGAAAAAATACCATTTTCCGTTGTTTCTTTGACAGATTCCTGTCTGAATCCAGCTTTGTGAAAACAATTCCTCACAGTTTCTTCTGTAACTCTCTGCCAAGCAGTTTTAATATAATAAATAGCATCGAGTACGTTTATATTCTTTGTAAGAACATCGGCCTTGTCAACTGATTCAATTTCAGACAATAATTTTTTCACAACTATTGCTCGATAAAAAGTTTTGAAATTTTTAATGATACCTTGGTCTAATGGTTGGACGACGGACGTACAATTCGGTGGTAAAAAAATTAGCTGGATGTTTGTTAAACATATGTCTTTCGGATGGGAACACGCGTTGTCTAAAAATAACAAAATTT
This sequence comes from Hippodamia convergens, assembly GCA_038502775.1. Taxonomy (NCBI): domain Eukaryota; kingdom Metazoa; phylum Arthropoda; class Insecta; order Coleoptera; family Coccinellidae; genus Hippodamia; species Hippodamia convergens. The sequence goes on from CM076609.1 coordinate 42,898,192, forward strand.
TTCTTCTTTCCATAGCCATTTTTCTATCAAAATTTTTCAACCACTCCTCCATTATTGTACATGTCATCCAAGCTTTTTTATTGCTCCTCCAAATAACTGGTAAATCACCCACATTAATGTTCTTGAAAGCTCTTGGTTTTTTAGTTTTCCCAATCACCAACAGTTTTTCCTTTTCTCCAGCCAAATTTACACAGTGAAGTATCGTGAGCCTTTCTTTGGATAATTTTCCACCCATGCATTTTTCATGTTTCAAGGTTAGGGTCTTATTTGGCAAGGCGCGGAAAAATAGCCCCGTCTCGTCAGCGTTAAAAATATTTCGAGGTGAATAATCTTTCAGTATCATAGGCAATTTACTCAAGAAACTTTCTACGTCTATCGGATTCACGCTTGAGGCTTCCCCTGATATGGATTTGAAAGCGATATTATGCCTTCTACGGAATATTATTATGCCTCCAACCAACCAGAGGATGCACTAAAGTCTTTATATCCTAAATTGTTTGCAACCTCTTTCGCTTTCGATTGAATAATCGGCCCTAAAATTTGAAACGTTTTTTGGAAATGGTTTTTGTTATCAATAATTATAAATTACCTACATACCTGACAACGGAATTCCTTTATTTCTCGCCTTGATAAACCATTCAAAGCAACATTTGTCGATAGTTGAGCCCGTCGATTTTAAAAAATTCCGCTTTGTACTCGTACAGTCATTAGAACGCCACTGATCCAATAATTCACTCCTCTTTTTGACAATTTCAGCAGCCGCCGTTTTTCCAATATTGCAACGTTTGGATAATTCTCTCACACTAAGTTTTTGCTCATTGTATATATTCACTACATTAATTTTCTCTTCGAGAGTCAATACTCGACGTTTCGTAGACATTACTGCTTTCTTTGCGAAATCTCAGACGTTCTATCGGGAAGATCAAACTAAACTGAACTAGTGAACTAGACCAAACGCATTGAAAACCCAGGAATCCCAGGATGATTATCATCTGCAACCGGGGATTCACCGTCAGTGAACCACGTGAACACAGAGCGCAGTGAATTATTATGAAATATTTACGTTGCCTATGTTTCGGTTGTCCGCTCACTGGGGAATTCCGAAACCTAGTATACGAAAAATAGGTGTCCGTGTCCGCCCAAGGGAGCGTCCGCCCAAGAGAGGGTACTATCTGAAGGATTTGCATTTACTAATTCCGGACTATGAAAATGCGTCCGTTCAATAGAGGTGTCCGCTCAAAGGAGCTGTCCGTTAGTAGAGGTTTCACTGTATTTGCTGTAAATCTCTAGGGAGTGCATTGAAAAATCGTATCGCAGCATAAAGAACACTCTTTTCCCTGGCTGTTGACTTGTGATTGGGATAAATGTAGGGAGAAACCCTTCTTGTGTTGTTAGTATTTCTAAAAGCCGAAAAATAGTGACTTCTCTTATGCATAAACATCAGTATCCTGTATATATATAAACTGTAAATTGTCATGATATTATGCTGTTTAAATAATCCACGACAACTTTTCCTAAAAGGTAATCTAAAAATTACTCGTAAAGCCCATTTCTGGGCCACAAAGATATCACAAATCTGAGATGAACTTCCCCAATCTATAATACCATACGATAATATTGACTGGAAATTGGCAAAATAAAGTGTTTTTAGTACATCAACATCTAGCTGATCTCTCAGAATCATGAATGTGCAGATCACTGAATGAAGCTTTTTTCGAATATAAACAATATGAGAATGCCATTTTAGATGTTGGTCTACAATAACACCCAAAAATTTTACTGGTTCGGTACATTGGATATCCACGTCATTATAGTTAATACTTGATGGATAAACTTTCCTTGAACGGTCAAATTCGAATGTCGAGCAACTAGTTTTTTTCATATTAACCCTTAGTTTATGAACTCCACACCACTCCATGACCTCATCTAACACATAGGTCAAGACAGAAATTGCCGCTTGAAAATTGTGTGAAATGCACAAAAAGCTGGTATCATCAGCATACTTGAATTGCTTACATGTGCCCACTGGACGTCCAATCAAACTTTGTGAAACCATAGAATGTGGCTGTTCATCAGATGAATACTGCAACTTCAAAGTATTTATATAAATCAGGAACAACAATGGGCCGAGTATGCTTCCTTGCGGCACACCGTTGAGAAGATCTAACTCATCAGATGAGAAGTTGTTACCATCAAATACAACATCAACCCTTTGTCTACGGTTAGTCAAGTAACTTCCAATCAGTTCAAGTTGATTTCCCCGTACTCCGTAATTTTCCAATGCAATAAGGAGTATTTCGTGATCAACACTGTCGAAGGCTTTTGACAGGTCTACAAAAAGACCCACTGGTACCTCTCCTTTATCGAGAGCTAGAGATATGGACTCTGTGAGTTCAAAAATAGCAGATTCTGTGTTTTTTCCTCGAACAAAACCGTGCTGATCACTACTGATGACATTGAACTTGAAAAAAAAATTTGTCAGTCTATTTGTGAGTATTTTCTCGAAAATTTTCGAAAAAGAACTAAGAAGACTGATGGGTCTGTAGTTCGATAGCTCCTCGAAATCACCTCTTTTATAAAGAGGACGAACGATGGCTAATTTAAGGCCATTTGGGAAGATACCCTCAATAAAGCATCTATTGATCATGAAACACAGTGGCTTCACAATCAAATGAATACATTTCCTGACAACCATCATTGAAACTTCATCATGACCGTGAGAGGAAGTATTCTTTAGATTCATCGTAACCCGAACAACCTCACTCTCCGTGACAGGGAACATGTAGAAGGATTTCTCCAACCGTAGTAATCCCAATGTATCAGCAAGTGGATGGTTGGTCGATGTATTGACATTATCTCCAGACATATTAACGAAAAAGTTATTAAATTCATTGACCAATAATGATGGATCTTTGTTTACGATCGGTAAAGCCGACTTAGACTTCTTGCCGTTTAATGTGTTGACTATACCCCAAACAGTTTTATTCTTATTCTGTGATCTATTGATGGTATTATTGATATGCACTTTTTTATTACTTACTATTTCAGAATCATATTTTTTTTTGATAATTTTATATTGTTGTTTAAATTCAGGACAAACAGTAGAAAGTACAAAAACATTATCTAAAACCTTCTTGAGCTGTAGAGCCTTATCTGACATATGGAAGTTTTTCAGAAAATTTTTAATCGGGTACTTTACAAGAGGAAAGCTCTCTCTGTAATAATTATTAAAACGATCAGAGAAAGAATTCCACAATTGATCGATATCCTCTGCTTCTGTAAAGATATCATCCCAATTATCACTTTCCAATTTCAATTGAAAAACACTCATATTACTATCACTCATAACTCGTTTTGTTACATAATCTGGTTTATTCGAAGCAGACAACATATCACTTTGAAATTGCAGAGTGATCAGAGATGTGATAATTTAATACTGTACCCTTACCAACCATGTTAGTGAGTACATTATCCAAGCACGTGCCTGATTCAAGTCTAGTAGGCTCTTTTATTATTAAGTCAATATTAAATATTTCCAAAAGGGACAAAAAACTACTTTTTTCATTACTATTAGTGAGCACATCGATATTGAAGTCACCAGTTATGATAAAGTTACATTTCTCTCTAAGGCAGCATTCTAAAATTATTCTAAGCTTATTTAAAAATACATCAATATCACTCAATGGGAAAGTATTTGGTCTATAAATAGATATAAACAAAATCTTACCAATGGGCAAGTATATGTTAACCGCAGCAGATTCAAATACATATGGAACACTGAGGTCCCTTAAATCAGTTCTTTCAAAATACTTGAAGTTTTTACGAATATAAATGGCAGAACCTCCATGACAGCCTCTGGGACGACAGTAGCTTGAAGCCAAAATGTATCCATCCCGATGATGAACATGAAGTTCTTCTTGACTCTTCCAATGTTCAGTCACAGACAGGAAATCCACCTCGTGCTTCTCAATCATTAGAAATAGTTTATCACTTGATTTTGTTATAGAGCGGACATTTTGAGACATGATTGTAAGTTTCTTATGTTCTTTAGACTTACTCTTGCCGACACTAGAAGCTTCAGTAGTTTTTATTCTGGAGGCCGGTCCACTTTTCTCGACTGAAAAAAACGATGAACAGTGGCCTTGCTCGGCCAATTTGATCCATCACGTACTTTTTCACATTCGGAGTCAGGAATGAGGACTTTGAATGATGCATAGCTCTCAGGATATTTAGATTTAAGCTGTTCACATTTGACATTGGAAAAACTTTTTAACAAAAAATTTTGTAAATCTATTTCTTTAGTTTCAGGTTTTAAATTCGAAACATGAAATGCTTTAAATTTATCAATGCCCTCAACGGGAGAATCGCCTGAATAACTCCCAACGATCAATGGAAGACTTTTCCGATGCGATCTTTTGTGAGAAACAATGTTCCACCCTGTATCATTTTTCCGCTTATCTGTTGATGATATTGTGGTAGCTCTCTTTGAGCTAAATACTGGTACACCAGAAACATCAGAAGAATTATTCTCACTAACCGTTTTATTCATTTTGACTACCGAATCATATCCGAAATTCTGATAGTTACTCGGATTTTTATGAGCGGTGAAAGTACTTGCATCCGGAACTAATGTACTAGGAATACCATTATCTGTTGAATTATTGGGAGCTTCAGTTACGGTACACACAATCATCGGTTGCTCTGTCGATGAATGTGAAATACCATGAGCAACGTGTTTATTATCTGAGTTCTTATCCTTCTTGTTTATATTTTTTTTATTGTTGAGATTATTTATTTGCACATTCTTACGTTCAATTTCATTTTCTAATGTAGAGATCTTGTATTTTAATAAAGAATTATTCTCTATTAACAGCAAATTTTTAGCTTCCGATTCGTGTATTATTTTTAGCAGGAGTTCTTGATGACTAGACTCACTTGAGATATTTTTGATGTCTGTTATTGGTGAAATATCACCACCATTAGAATCTGCGATACTTGGAATTTCTGCATCACAGCACCTCTTTACTTTATTAGCACATCCAGGATGGAAAAATTTAGAACAAATATTACATTTTGTACTATTTTTCACAATGAAACGCTTGCAAGAAGCACATTCGGGAATGACAACTTGCAGAGACTCGCTCGCACCACCTTTCTTATTCGACGACATATCGTGAATGATATGTGATATGTGCTCCATTGAGACGAACACTGTAAAAATTGATTGCAGATTTAAAAGAAAAACGAAAGCCAAATGTATTAAACAGAAAATGAGCAACTGAATTTTTTTTCGGTGGTTGTTCAGCTGAATGGTTAGATTGTGTAGAGTTTCACACTTCTGAATGCGTGTCCATTATTTCATTTTGTGAATTTGAAGATCCTTCTTCATCAATGAATGTTCCTGAGTCTTTCATTTCAGTCTTTCATGCATCAGATCCTTCATGAATTTTTTGAGTTCAACACAATGGAAGGATGTGAATTGTTCTGAATGGCAAATTGGTTTTTTCTTACTATTAAATCTGGAATTTCGAGTCATTCTGATACAAGAGTGAATTCGAATCCATATTTTCTGGAATAAAACACACTTTTCTGAGTTTTCCGCCTGAAAGAGACAAATAGAGTTCATTCAGCGTAACATGAAATACCGAATAGAGTTTCCTGTAATACTTGCTCGAAAAAATGGTGATTTACATTGCAGTCAGAGGTTGATATTGTGGAAAAATCGTTTTTGCTTTACTAGTTCTTCACATCTCCACTATACTTCTTCATGCACAGCAGTGAAAGAGAAAGGAAAAACTAAATATTTCAACAGTCTTCTGTTGGAAAATCAGAGTAGTTTTTTCAGATTTAATAGCTCATGATGACGTTTAATGCAATGAATATTAACAGTTCATGAAGTTAGCTACTATCGAGGCTACTATTTACTTTTTATATTTTATTTCAAGGAAGTTAGCTACTATTTACTTTTTATTTATTTTTTTCGAAGAAGATGAGGATCAGATTTTCCAGATATTTATCACAGCAAATCTTAAGTATTGGCACTTGATATGGATGTTTGATGAGAATAGTATTTTCATGTAGCAATCTCACTTAGTGCCAAAAAAAATTTTCCGAATTACAATTGCCTAATCAATTACTTTTGAATAAATAAGCCTAAGTTCAAGGAATGTTTCAGCTTGAGATTGAATGAGAACATTTCATCGTCAACTGACAATGTCGGAGTATATTCCTCGAGTTTGCTAACCCTAATATCTATGAAATGCCAAATGCATTGGTAATGAAGAATATTCAAAAGAGACTCTGACGCGAGCGCTGATATATATGAAGAGCAATTTTGAAAAATTGTGTGAGTTGCTATCATCGTCTTTCGAATTTCATTGTAATTCGAATCATCTTCAGATTTCAACCCTTTATATTTTTTCTCATTGATGATGAATTGAGAGAATTGTATTCAATGAAATACCGTAACCAGATCAATGTTCTTCCGGATGCAATAGAAGTAGTGCGCATGTTGTTAATTCGGATTGAAAGAGCGCTGTGTCGTCAATCTTCAAAAATCGTGAAATGAAACAATATCCGCCAGCATGTTTTCCTCTGGTTCGTACCAGGATCTGAGTTTTAGGAACTGGCATGCTGAACAGCATGAAACAGGAAATTAACTTCCTCTCCATAAAATTGAATTCGAAATTATTCTGGATCTAAATTACATAATTTGCGTCCTCCTGACCCAAAGGCCTCGAAAACCGTGGTTATCCGAAGTATCAGGTGGTGCGACAACCAAGAGCGAATGAAATTTTGAATACATATTCAATTCGTATATTTTATGGTACAATGCCTTGCTTTCGTTCCTACACCCATGGGGATGAACAATTATACCTCGCTAATATTTTTCGATTTCCAATTTGGAATGTAATTAACTCGTTTTTTTCTTAATTTAAGCCGCTATATTTTTTCCTCAACTCTATGGGATTAGGGTGAAACGAATACGTATAATTATCTGAGTTTTGAAAATAAAAAAAACTACTGAATCGAAATCCTCATTCGAAACACCATTTCTAAGCAGAATGAATAAAATCGTGCAAATAAAACGGAATGGGAAAGCGTTGATCACATCGATGAACGCCTAGGCGATACCATCCATGTCGAAAAAAAATGGATGAATGAAGAAAAAAAGGAAGGACGAAGAAAAAGTATCCAATCATCTTATAACCGTAGCAAATTCACGATGTCGGAAATATCTGATCGCTGAAATGGCAAAAGGTATCACTTTGAATTTATTCTTGAATACTGTCTCTGACCTATACCAAATCAAGTCATAAAATTGATAACGATATTATATTCTCGGAAAAGACTCCCCTTTTTCAGTATCGTAAGATATTAATCTAAGCATTGTGTCAAAATCTGGAATCAGACTTATCACGAGAGCATGGTGGTACTGCCATTTTCTGCCAAATCTAGGCTTCAAGTGACAAACATGGACATTTCCAGATTCTCCGGAAAAATAACTAGAATGCGACTTCTGTGCGGTAAACGTTGTTTTTGCTCGTGTGAAACTATGTGTTCTCAGTTTCCGAAGGGCCTCCGGCAGGTAGCGTCGGGATACCTGTATATGGTTTATGTTACTTTGGCTAATGAAATGTGAAAGTAAGACCAAATCTTTCCAAATGTTGCTTTATTCCAGTTCTATATTTCCAACAATCATAATATTATCACTATACTGAAATCAAACGTTAAATTTGAAAATGGTGGTAAATGAAAATAAAAGGTAGAATGAAACAAAAAAGGAAGAAAATGTTACAAAAATAAATGACGGCGTTCCGAGTTCAGAATGGGGTTGTGGTAAACTTCTAAGGGTAGAAAACGATTTCCAGCAAAACTACAAGTCCTATGTAAGGGTTAGTTAACAAAGTTGAAGGCTATGACAAAATCTACAACTTGTGTATTCAAACTCAAATTTATGTAAAAAATTTAAATAGCCTTGTTTTTGGTTTTGTCTTCTCTCATTTCACAAAATACAATTTTTCACTTGATATCTAAATATATCGTTGCATTATTCTGTATAGGTATTGAATGAAAGCTTAAGCCTTTCATTGGAATAGGCAGATCCAAACTTCATCGTACTAGTAATGACATATTATATTTGCTCTCTGAAAAAAAAAGTTCTTAGTTGGTAATTTTTTTTTAAATGGTTTAATTTTTTGAGTTCTATGATGAACAAAGAACACCTGATAAAACAGTCCCCATATTAATTTCATTCCCGTATTTCCGCCTCTGGAAAAATTTGATTAAGCTGCAGTGGTATATTCCTTCATTGCATCGGCCAATTCAATCGGTTGTAAGATTTTTCCAACATTTAATCCCTATAGCTGGTTCCTGTATCTTCATTCATCTTGTTGTTTGCGAATGTCTGATAACTAAATTATAAAGCGGTGTCGTCCTGGTGAACTGTTCATTTCATTCTTTGCAGAGCAATATTCGTAAACATCTATCATTTTTTTCCTGTTCCGAGTAAAAAATTTCACGTCACTATAAGAATTCTTTGTGCATCTCTGTCAAATTTTCATACTGCCATTAAAAGTTTTTGCTCGAACGAAGGGTAACTGTAATATAAATACTTTCTGAGGAGTTTGGCGATGTGCACGCTTTATCTATATATCATCTTTCAGCAAATAACCCTGCTCGAACGGTTCTTGAATACTAAGACCAATATTAGTGGAATGAGTCCACTGAATACATCAGAGGATCAGAATTTGCTTATCGTCTCCGATAAAGAAGTTTTCAGGGAAGTTCATTGTTGTGAACTTCAATAGAAAAGAATGAAATATATAGGTATCGGAGTTTGAAATTGCATTTACTGGGAATATAAAGAGGTATCCTCAATACCTTCATGGATATTTTATGTTTATACATTTTCCGAAGCAATGGCACCATATTATAATAGCTTACATTGGTCGATTCATTTCCATTTTTTGTTCTATCCCTGTGTTCTTATTGTTCACTCAAAAACTTGAACCAACGGATCTGATTATCGTTGTTATTATTAGCTGTTGTTGAGATACTTGCTATCATTCAGGCTTCAGTTTGTAACAAAAGGTGCTATGTCGTGAATTGCTGACCAAACTTTCAACTATTACTGATATACCTATATATATTTCACGAACCCAATGAAGATTCTCATTTGACCAATATCTGTTTGACCATTTCATTCAAAGCTCAACTTTCTAATGTTTTAGCAACTCGTTCATATCTCACCATGTTTTATTGATACAAAGTGTGGTTTTCAAATATGTGTTAACGGTTTAATTTTCTATATTATTGAGAAGTAAACAAATTCACCTATTCTGTTGCCGCGAAGTGATTCAATTTTTGTAAGAACGTTAGATATTATCAAGAAATTGTACTTCATTACTTGTATTTTTCAAAATGTATGTAGCCAATGATTCCTGAAATTCTTCATAAAACGAATCTGTTTATAATTAATATGATATGTATAATCGAAATATGTACACCATTATAATATGTTCTAACAGATGATTTTTTTTTCAGGTATGTTCGAGAAATTATACACCGTTTCCGGTTCATAATAACCTGGATAATGTAAGTCATCGCTTATTTATTTACTTTTATTCAGGCACATCTTTATCGAAATTGAATAAATTATTTACGCACCCTTTCTCCAAAAGTGACACAACTCAAAATGCACTTCTTCCAGTTAGTGATATGGAAAATATCAGTAAACGAGCCCACATTAAATCAAAGTAGATATCTATTTTATTTTTCCTATTAATAAGAAAGTATTAAGCATTTGAATATTTTCGAATTTTGATTTCAAGTTGTTTCACTTTTGAAGAAAAAGTGCGGTACGATCAGTTGGCAATAAAAGTATATTCTTAAACAAGTTGCAAGTTGCAAGTCGTATTCCAACACGAATGCGAGCGACGAAGGAACGAGTTTTCGATAGCATGAGTGTTGGAATTGCCTTCTGCAACGAGTATTAGACGGTATTTTCTCTATTACAGTCAATTTTTTTGAAATACTCCCTAAATTCGAAAGAAAATTCAGATTAGTGACTTTTGTATTGTATCTTGGCAGTTGGTGTGACATACGAATTTTGACAGATCACGAAATTTGAATTGATTTGATTCGAAACTTGATTCGATCTAAGGTCAGTACTGACAACCATGAAACAAAAAATATAACTGAAAACAATGCTTTAATGAGTTTAATTACATCACTACTTTTAGATCTGTAATGAACTCATTACGATACTGAAATAGAGAAATTACTGTTACTACTATTTACTGCACTCGTGATGTATTTAATGAGTAAACCGCATCTGCATTCCCAAGATAAGTCGTGTTCATTGAAAAATTATGCGATTTTTTGCCTATAATATGCCGAATAGAAAAAAATGGTGGAGAAAAAAGTGTTTCTTCTAGTTCAGGAATGTCCTTTTAAAATATATGTACAAGTCAAAGACTCACCCTGTATAAATAAGTAAAAATGAATTTTTTTCATAATTTTTTTTGCAGTCTCACCCTTTACAACTTGACTGGCGATTGACGCAATAGTATCAGAATGAACTTTGGAATTATTCAATCTTCAGCAAAAATCGAACGTCTGCTAGTGATATTTATTCACCATATTTATTTCTCTATATTCGTGAAATTATAATTTTTCGCCTCCAAGTCAGCAATCTCTTGCTTGCATGGGGAGTTGAGAACTTTTTCTAGTAGAATAAATTCAAATGAGGAGGAACTCGTGGTCGAAGTCAAAGTATAGCTTGTAACGTTAATCTGCTTAGTTATTTCAGAGCTTCAGATTTCACATTCGATTGCTCAGGACAGGCATTATTGTCCCAGCAACAACATTTCCAAAAGGTATATGAAATTTGAAGTACCGTGTACAAATATTCAGAGATTGACAAGTACAGAAAGTTCCCGATCTCTCAAAATGGCACAAACTTAAGAGTTCTTGACTTCAGGAAAAACGCATATGACTAAATGAGTGCTTGCTTCCCATGAAATAACGAAGTTCCAAAGACTCGTTTTTCGCATAACTCCAAACTTTCACAATATGAATATACATAGATTTCATGAATCTGACTCTAAGTAAAGTTAGAAAATCCTGACTAACATGGAAATTATTGAATTCAGGAGCATAAACATGTCAAAAAACAATAATAACTATTTTTCTTTCCAGAACTCAATGCAAAAATAAAAAAATATGGTTCCAATTCGATAATCAAAAGTTATAGGCAAATACTGATCCGAATATTTGATAATATTATACATTGAGTTTTTCAAAGAAATATAGGGGCCATCCTCTGTGAAAATTATAGTTCAGATTTCTATGTCATCTTATAAAATTTCATAATCATGCCAGAATCAAATGAAAAATTTCCAGACGAGAATAGGAAAAAGATCCATACACTACCACATTTCTTGAATACCGCATGTGCCTTTACTGCATCGAAACTCAGACTCCTGAGAAGGTTTGATCGATTTCAATTTCTGCCTAGCGGTTAACCGGAGAATGAAATATTTTCTTTTTATCATCATTTTATCACTCGGACATACCCCAACTACGTCGTCCGTCGTCGATGTCACGGCTCGCTTGATTTACGCTTTGCTTGCGTTTCCTAGGACTTTTATACGAGGGTAATTTCCGCTGCCAGCTACTGCTTGTCTTCGGGTTCATTCCTGAATATTTGAATTTTCGGCAGGAATATCTTGGTGGAACTGGCTAGTGGTGCATGTAAGCAGTGGCGCGCTGCTTTCACCATTGCTCTTTTACCTATTACTACAATAATCGTTGAGAATATTTCAAGAAATTGATTTAATCATTAGTTATCGGTTCTTTTCAACATGTTTTTTTTTCGATTATTGTTCTGAAGAACAAAAATAAGGTTCTCCAATATGAACGCCAGATTACTCGTCTCAACATTCAGATAATGCACTTTTCGAAAGTTTGCTAGCTATTTTCTGGCTCTTGACAGCCAGTATCCGAAAATTCTATTCAGAATATTTCTGATAACTTGACGATTTTCTTGTGAGGAATACAATAGAATAGAATAGTAATTTATTTCCTGTATCATTTCATCAATGAAAAGAAAATAAGTTAATCACAAATATTGCAACTTACAAATATCAATAGAACTAAGACATTATCACAAGATATTAACTTGAATGAACTTATATTATGACACAAGTTCATGGAGTCTATGATGCGACATCCCATTTCAAATTCCTCGATCGTGTAGGGCTCAATTTCTAACATAATTTCATGAATTTCTTTCTCAAAGGTATTATCATCAATTAAAATCCGCACATATCTTGGAAGCATGTTGAATATTTCGATGGCTGTATACGTACAACGTACAACTCAGGTAAACAATTGTTGCTAACTGAATATCTCCTAACAATTGTGTGCTAAAATTTAGGATGGAGCATTTCTTCCATTTGAAAATATTTTAATCAAGTTTATTTCAGAGATTCAAAAAGATTCATAAAATGAATAATCCTGACAGAATGAAATGGGATCGGTTTGACATGAGTGCCATTATGATTGACAGTTGGTAATGAACAAGGAGTATTATTCAGAATAAATTCTGTCAAAACGGCTTCACCAAAAAATACCCCATAAAAATCGTCAACAATAGTCGATTTCAAATATGAAATGATGAATTGCATAGAGAATGAGTTTTTGTTTCACCCATTTGCCAAAGTCCGCTGCTCTTTTCTGAATTTATTCCAAATATTTCTCAAGGACGGAAAATTAGGTATCTAATCTTGTTGCTTTCAACGAGTCATGCTCTGAAATGGTTTTTGTGTAAATAATCGGTTTATTTTTTATTGCTGAGGATATCTTTGTAATTACGTATTTTTGGGCTAGTCCAGTCACTTACTTATGAATCTTTGGATATACAGCGTAAGTCTTCGACTTGTACATATATTTGAATTGGAGATTCCTGAGGTCACAAGAAACACTTTTTGTTCCTACCCTTTTTTCAGATTCAGATACAGGCTGTTGAAAATAAATAAAAAAATAAAATTTTTTAATATATCTTGTGAATGATTCCATCGAATGAAATGAACTTCAGAATATAGATTTTAAATTATGTGGTAAATCTTCTGCCAACACAAAATTTCACTCACATGTTTAATTTTTTTCATTTTGAATCCGAAAGATCCCATCATTTGAAAGTAAGTTGAATGCCAATTAATGAATATTTAGCCATGTTGGAAAATATGAGTATTCTTCGTGAAATCTCGTAAAATGCGCATTTTTCGAGTAAATCATGATTGAATCGAATTTATATCAGCGAAATAAGAGAAAATGATAACTTTGGCTAAACCCAACTCTCTCCAAAAGATTGACGTAACTACATTTTTCCTATATTTTCTCGAAGATTCAGATGATAGATCTAATGCTCGAAAAAACTTCAGTGTCATGTTTCCAGGGTTGGCATAGCCCATTATAAAAGTTTAAAATGGCTATATCTTTTTATCTAGGCAGAATCTAAAAAAAAGGTATACGAAAAAAGTATTGCTTTTGACCTCTAGAATCTATGGTGTAAATATATGTACAAGTCAAAGACTCACCCTGTATGAAAATGAATTGCTGTGAGTTAGGTACCCTAAAACTTGAAAAAATTTGGCTTATTTTGGTCTTGCATTATTCGTAAGATTTAAAAAGTGAGAACATATAAAAAAGCAATGTATTTGATATGGTTTTTTCTTAGAAATAGAGGTGCTCGATTATCATTGATTTTCGATGATCACCTATATCTGACAATTAAACATCGATGTTTTTATTGGCTTGCATTATTTATAAAATCGTTACGTCTATTGCTTGATTTCAATAAGTGAGGACGACGCAAAGTTTGAACAGAACACCAAAATGTTATCAATGAATAATAAATATTAATAAATAATTAACTAATGATTCGATTAACATCATGTTCGGTTATCTATGTCATTATCGGCTTCGGTGATCATTTGTGATTATGACATTTCAAGTTACGTCCTCTTTTTGCAGTTGATTTTTTGTGATATATACTGGGATCCTTATGTGTGAATATTGTAAGGCGTTGAAATACAGTGGTGAATCTACTGGTTATGTCGTGCTGATGGCAAAGTAAAATTGCCACAATTAGTCCCACCACCAGATCCCTTACGTTATTTAGTTTCGGGGATAGGAAATGATTCCAAACACTTCTCGGTTAACATTCAAAAATATGACAGCTGCTTTCAGATGACATAGCTTGTAGCAACACATATTGTACAGGATAATTTTAATCCCACTTTCGAGGTATTAAACCATAATAGGTTATTATAATATTAAATTTTATATTAAAACCAGCTGAATATTATGATTTGTCACAAATTTAATGTCACTATCAGAAAGGACCACCGCAGTAAAAAAAGTTCTCGCGCACGTTGAGGTTACCTTCACCAGCCAAATAATATTAACAATAGGACCTCATAAAGTCCCAAAAGAGTAAGGATTCACACTGACCTAGAGAAGTTCGGCAGCAACTGAATTGCGATTGAATTGTCGCAAGTTTGACTCATTCTGATTTGAAACAATCGCGTGGCTTCAAAAATGCGACTGTTTAGTCGCGGAGATTATTTAGTCGCATGTGCTTGCATTCCCATTAGAATATAGGTACATGTGTTTCATTTTTGCGACTAAACGATTGCGCAACAAAAAATCGCATTTGCGCGGGGACATGAAGGAACGACCTATTTGTGCGTTGTCAAATTTCAAATATTTTGTTTTCGTTCAGAAATTTAATTTGTGACGAAACACAATACTCATCAATCTGAATAGAAATAATCAGGTTTTTCGTTAATCAATTGAGGCAGTATGAAGCTGAAAATACATAAAATAAATGGATAATTGAATGAATATGGAAATTAATTTTTTTAGAAATATGAACTAATCGGTTTATTTGAATTTCCCAGGGATATTTTTGTTAATACACATTTTTGGGTTCGTACTATCACGAATTCATGAATACTACAAAAAATGAATAACTAATTGCATTAATGGAGAAATTAATTTTTTTCAGAAATCTGAACTTCATCTCGTTCGAACTACATGTATTCTGAGGATATTCTTGTTCTATCTTCACTCTGTTCCCACTTCCTTTTTCTATTGAAAATGAGATAATCTTCTATCCCCGTTTTTCCAATTCCGGTCTGAAAGGACGCAATTTCTGTTAGATTTCCATGACTGATTGCCCGTTCAAATGGACATAATATCCGGCCCTTGCGTAACTACCAGAAGTCCGTCCCATTCCTGAATATCGAATTTTGCTGCTGGAATATTCAAGGCGTTCATGGTCAACTATGACTTCACCAGTGGCGTTCTTGGTTTACAGAAATACACTAAATGGTTGTGGATATGTGTCTCTGCATGTCCCTTCTATACCAAATTCCAACTGCTACTTCAGTTGCTCAACAGAAAAACAGATTGCTGATGAATTATACAATAAACATAAATAAATTGAAGATAGTAATTATCGAAACGAATATCATTTTCACAGATCTTTTATGATGAGGCTGCAGAAATGAAATCTGATGCTGTCACGGAGAGTATATAAATATTTACGCATTCGTCAATTTGTAGTGGCAT
This sequence comes from Hippodamia convergens, assembly GCA_038502775.1. Classification (NCBI taxonomy): domain Eukaryota; kingdom Metazoa; phylum Arthropoda; class Insecta; order Coleoptera; family Coccinellidae; genus Hippodamia; species Hippodamia convergens. The sequence continues at coordinate 42,913,834 of CM076609.1, forward strand.
TTCCTGATGGCCTTTAACTTCGAATTCTTTACCAACTTTTTCTCCAAAACGGAATTCTTTCCGATTCAATACATTCATTGAGTACTTGAAAGCCTCCATTTAGTAGTCTAGAAATATATTCCTTGCTTGTTCTCCATTTCGAAAACTAAAAAAATCTCATATGGAATGGTGAAAATAGGTAAGTTTTTACCTTTCATTTACTTCTTTCTGATCACGTTCGGTTGAGAGTAACAGGTTTTCCAAAATATAAAGATTAGCTTGATGAAATTCTATTCAATATTTTCAAGGTTGAAATGGTATTATATTTAATGCTTGGATAATCTTCAGTGCTCATGTTGCGACGAGTGGCGTAGTTTATGAAAGGTCAAAGTGGTTATTTTTTATGCAAACAATACACGAAAAAAGTGTTTCTCTCGACCTCAAGAATCTGCTATTGAAATATGAGTACAAGTAAAACTCATCAACAGTATATTTTGAAATAGGAACCTTTATTATTCCTTATATGTGTCTGGAAAGGAGTCACCGGTATTTAAAAAAAACTTTGAGTTCGTTGCCCATTTCTGAAAGTTCTTAATTTCATTGTATGTTTCCTCCGACATTTTGTTTTCACTTTATTTCACCTAAGTTGTACTATTAAAAAATCACAAAATTTAGTTTGCGATACTATTCGTCCGAATGACTATTTTCTCTCACTTCTTTTTTCCGTTTTTGGATCCCATTAAACACGAAACGAATTTGTCAAATTTCATTGTTAATAAATTGAATGATCGACTTTTCGTCCCTTCTGAATAGGGCTATTTCAAGTCCTTCAAACAGTAACGCTTTTTGAACAGAATATTGAAACCACATCTGAGAAAAGAATGGCCTATAAGAGAAAGACAAAGATATTTCATCACAAGTCCATCATTTTTCTAGAAAGCGATTCTATAAAAAGACAACTAATGTCAAAATCAGTATATGTATATTGACACAGATGCTCATCAATATGTTTCATTTTCGTTCACCAGTATTCGCAAATCACTGTCAATGACAAGAATTATGGCATCACACTACGTCGGTGACATGTATGGTTTTCTCTGAAAGATTATCAGTATCGCAAAACCTGCATCACTCAATGTTTTCTTAAACTTAGGAACATTATGTTATGTTAGAGCAAAGACGGAGATTCTGAAAGAAATTCTCTTCTTGTTCCTATTTGATTCACTTGAAACTTATAGATTTAATTTCAACAAATACCTCGACAAATACCGATAGGTAGTATATATGTCCAATTTATCATTAGACAATTGCTCGTTCCAACGGCAATGGAAGATCGACCTTCCCATTTCCTGCAATCCCAAAGCGTAACTTCGTCGGTGTTTTAGTTCCAATATCTTCATTCTAATTGAAATCGAGAAATGCGAATGCTTCCTTCAAATTCAGAGCAGCTGCCAGAACTCATCGAGTGTAAATTAGTCGGATTTCAATTATAACTTTCTCGAGGCCCTTAAGTAAACTACGATATGATTCAGCTGTATTTTTATTCTTGCAGATATTTTACTACGTACGGTAGGTAAAATTAATTTCTTTCAACTGAAATCTCTAACGGCTTCTGACGACGATTTCACTTCAGGGAGTCGAGATCGATTCCATAATTCAGATCGCGTTCAACGATGAGGTATGGCGAAGGTCAGAAGGCATATCTACTTGATCATTTGCATTTCACTTCAATTCGTACATTTTACCGTATGTCTTAAAACAAATTTCTTCATCTGTGGTTACTTTCAATGCTGAATTGAAAGTATCAGAATAGACAAATCGAGTTTGACAGCTCGTGAATCGGATATTCTCATGTATATTATTTTCTATTGTTCTTCTCATATAAGTATGCCATAGTTTCGTTTTGCGCTTGATCATAGCCTATGTTACTCAGGGATGGTTTTTGAAATTGGAAATTTTAATATTTAGCCATTTCGAGATCTTCTTGGTATGTTTTCAAATGATCTTTAAAAAATTTATATCAGTTACATCGAATTCCAAATCGGTATCATTTTCTCATCAATAAAAGACCGAAATCAAGGTAGAGAAATTGTCCAACTAATTTCATCAAGTTATATATACTCCCAGTGCCATCTTTTGTATAGGGTAAACCATCATCTGAAATAAGTTTAGTTGATACATTTACTATTGAACTTTTTAAAAAGTGGCAAAAAGTAAGTTATTTTTAGTGACATAGAGTACAGACCAGTTCTTGAATGATGGGAAAAACTGGTCAACCTACCTCGTGCCTAGGGCACAAAAGAGCTCCTGACACCACGAAGAATTTTGCTCTGGATCAACATTGTTATGAAGAAAATCATATAATGAATTTCAACGCCATTAAAATATTCCAACAAGAGGTCCTCCCTATACATATAAAAAAGAATCTAGAAATCACAAACAATGATAGATCATATGTGTGCCTAAGCAACGATCAACTGTAGATTTCTCATGAAATGTTGAAAAAAATTTCATTTTTTTCTCCGGGTCTTCGATTCCGAGATATATGGTGTCAAAAATTTATATTTTTTTTGTGTATTGTTAATATCTCAGGTCTCAGGAACCGTTTGAGTTACAGAATTGAGTTTTCGTACGCACATTGTACACTAATAATAGCTACTTTGTCACACTTTACTAGGTTTTATCAGACGTGCCTGTCCCGGAGATATAGAATGATTGATGATATATATGATTTGCGAACGCATTTGAATTTCTTGTAATTGAAAAAATTAGTAGTGGTAATGAACAGGATTATTGATATCAGTAAGATTTGTTAAATGTGGTCGAAATTAATGAAACTGGAAAATGGGTAGTGATAATAATTAACAGGTTTATTAATTTCGACAAAATTTGACAACTAAGTAATTTAAACTTAAAACCTAGTCGCCAAATTCTGTTGAAATCAATACACTGTTAATTATCACCACCCATTTTTCCAGTCAAAAAAAAATCAACAACGCGTTGGCGAATTATGTTTTATCATAAAATGCCAGTTTTATCGAAAACGGTTCACTTTAGAGCACCCTTGCTTCAAAAGTGTAACAACTCAAAATCATAATTCGAAAATATTCAAATGCTAAATATTTTCTTATGAATAGGAAAAATTAAATAGATACCTCCTTAGATATGTAGGAATCTATATGATATATGAAGGACCAACTGATGTGAATAGAAAAATTTCATGATTCAATGTTGGCTCGTTTACTGATCATTTCTATATCATCAACTGGAAGAAGTAAATTTTGAGTTGTGTCACTTTTGAAGCGAGGGTGTGATATGTTCATCCACCTTCTTAAGACCACCCTGTATATACAAGTACGAATGTACCCCAGTCTACCCCTTACAGCCAATGTGTGAATCTGGTGCCATAAGGATCAATAAAAATTTCCCAGTTTCACAATTGATATTAATCCCAGGTGAAGTTGACAATTCATCTTCAGCGAATATTGAAGTAATGGAAGGTACTCAGGAAATGACAGATTTTAATGATGAAATATGGCTTCCATTTCAGAATTTAATTACCTATTGTTATCAAATGTCACTGCCATGCTTCACTTCCATTTGCTTACATCCTACGTGGTGTTATTCTGCATATTGCTGCGGTTTCGAATTACGTTGCAGTTAATACAAACATAACGTTAGCTCACATATAGGAGGCCTGTTCGCGAATACGCTCGAACTATGCAGTTATTTCGACCATTAGTCTCGACTGAAATATATTTGGCGGCATGCTTTCTTTTAATAAATCTACACTTTGCTCAATCGTCATAGTAGCAATGAATTCAGAATGAAATGTCGCATGAATTCCTTACGTGAAAGTATTTTCAAGCCGATGCTGAATGTAATCGATTGAAAAATGATTTGTTGAAGTGGCCTGATTCATGAATTGCACAATTCATAATTCTACTACTTCATGTTCTATCCAGGATCAACAAGATTTATCAATTCAACCTGACTTTGGCATACAAGGAAACTAATTGATTCAGTGATGGTTATATCGAGCATATGGATAAAGTTCATGAGAAGTAATTAAAAAAATATTAGCTATATATTTACTTAACAGTGTTCAAGCTCTCAGATAACAGAAGAAATTGATATTTATCGAGAAACGAAATGACGAATGCGCCAGACCTCAATCAACCTCATGATATATTCTGATGATAGTAGAACTATCTTTTCCTGATAAGTTGCTGTATTACATTAAGATTCATACAAAAATTCAGGCTTATCAGTACTGATAGTTCTAAAAAAAAGTTCTTGAAATTTTACTCATCACTGACATTCTGGTATGATATATGAAAAATATATAATTCAAATGAGATTGTCATCAACATGGGATCTATATTTATATATGGATAGAGTTCATGAGAATTAAATAAAAAAATACCAGCTATATATTTACTTAACAGTGTTCAAGCTCTCAGATAACAGAAGAAATGGATATTTATCGAGAAACGAAATGACGAATGCGCCAGACCTCAATCAACCTCATGATATATTCTGATGATAGTAGAACTATCTTCCCCTGATAAGTTGCTGTATTACATTAAGATGCATACAAAAATTCAGACTTATCAGTACTGATAGTTCTAAAAAAAAGTTCTTGAAATTTTACTCATCACTGACATTCTGGTATGATATATTTTTGTCGGTAAAATCGTTTTTTTTTTTTAAACTTTACAATTTTGTTATTCCGATCAATTCCGCGTCAAAAACTAGTTAGAGTGAGCCAAACATTTCATGTCTTTGAAATCAGTAGTTTAGTCGTTATTAAATAAAATTCTTATTTCTGGAATGAAGCCAGTTTCTTAGTCCAATAATAGATTTATTGAATTCAGTTTGAAGTAAGCTTTGTCAATAGTAATTATGTCAATTCATTTATAATGCATTCTTCATTATTTTCATTCATACTTGTGGTTTGATTAATCCGGCATAATCAGAATTACTTGAACAGTGATGCATTGAATATGTTTCTTCATTGGTGGTGAATGGAACAACAAGGAGATGTTCTCACTGGACTAAACTGCCTGAGTGAGTTCAGTGCAGTGAGAACATCTCCTGAAATATAACTCCTGAAGATGCCAGACACTCGAACTGGCGAAACGTCGAGAACTAATCTACGACGACGGCCTAAATGCTCGAATGTCACATTGAACGATGGCCGCGAAAGCCACAACCAATTGGTGAATAATTGAACGAAGAATTCAAATATGTCAAAATATACAGGGTGTTACATTTGAAATAAAGAAGTAAAGTAGATTCTACTTGAAAATATTATTAATAGACAGATCTGCCCGGAATTCATTCTTCCTCTTTGAAATTAGGAAAACATGATTATGCTCCAGATAGTGAGAATGGGAAAAACGAAAACAAAATTTTTTTATGTTGAGAATTTTTCGATGAATGCAACGATTCAAATGGAAAAATATTCCCAATTGAGCTTTCAGCAGCTTAGTAAAGAATATAAAACAATATTATAATCCCATTTTTGTAGAAATCAAGAGGTTCAGTTCACCAGAAACGACTAATAGGCAATCGAACCTGTATACAAGAAAATACCCCCACGCAGTTTGAATATCGAACATGTAAGTTGTGAAGCTTGATATGCCATTTTCTCAGTTTCATTACAGAATATTCTGGTTCATACTGGCCCTTCAAGTTGTTCAGCGTTTGAAAGACATAACGTGGGTTTCACAAAATATAGATTACTCGATAAGAACTGTCAAGTTGATTAGAGCCACCATGATTCGTTGAAATTTCAAATCAAGTGATTGGTTCGAATTTACATGAGATTTTTTTATCGGACAATCAAACTTTTGTGAAAGCCACCTCAGAACTTCAATACGTTTTGAAAGGTCGGTTTTATCATTCGGCACCTTCACAATTCAAGAATTCAATAGTCCTCCTTAGAGTAGCAGTAGTAGTAGTAGTAGTTGGTGGCAAACCACTTTAGACTTTCGCTGTTAGGCCATAGCCAGCAGAGATAATTGAGTAAGATAAGGTTAGGATCTATAACGGGGATACATAGCGCCTAGGGGCTCGTCAAAGCATTCGCTCTTTATACACAAACAAGAAGTAAGCCACTCATTCATAGGTAGTTCCCACACAGGATAGAAAACAGAGGCCCTTTCAAAATTCGAATTTCATGCGACATATGAAATCATAGATTTTCTGGCATATTTCCAGATTGCGTAGTGATAAAAGGAAGCAGAGATTGAAGGGTTCACTATTTGTTTATTTCAGAAAGCATGCTCAATCTTTAAAGTTGATTGTTGGGATAAATTAAAATGATGTGTTCCGTGCTACCATTTCCACCGCAACTGCACAGTGAATCTTCTTTTTGTCCAATTCTGTTCCTCCTTGGAGTAGTTAACTAGCCATGTGCATAAGTTAAACCTGGAATATTACATCGGGAAAGTCTGCAAACTCGCTTCTGATGTTAACTTATAACGCTGTGCTCGTAATATGCATTCGATTTCAATAGATATTTTAATGCCAAATGCCACATTTTATGGAGTAAAAGTTTTGAAAGTAGGTAAGCATAAGTTCTTCCATTTCTGACAAATAGTTGATTATATCATATATTCTAATTTTCTGTCACGATAACATCGGCTCAACATCGGTCTTATCAAATTCATTTATTTATGGGAACAAGTAGACAAGCAACAGTATTTCAAGTACTATAGTAGGAAGTAGGAAACGTTAATTTTTTTCCCATTTGTTGGGATATTTCAAGTTCAGGGAATAAAACATTCATTAATATTTGCCTTTTATCCATTCATAATTAATTTCAACCATGAAAAGATAAACATTTTTGCCACAAAAACTATTTTTTCGATTTTTTCGCTTTGTATATTGTGCACGCATTCACGACAAATAATCATTTCCTCTGTTTACACTCAGTTTAACTGTGCTATCCATAGTGGAAGGCTTAGCTAATCGGAAAGTGAAAATTGTTTCTAATATGTGAGTGTGTTTTTCGTAATTGGTCAAAGTTTCTTTTCTTCCAGGATCCTCCAGTACCCTTGACGTTTCAATGCGAAGCAATCCCAAATGCTCATCTAATTTTAAAAAGTTTTCACTTTCTTAGATAAACAGGCAGAAGGAGTTAACAGGCACCTTCTTCCTACCTTTTTGAACAGAATATACACCGGGCTCAACTCTGCCATCTCATACAAAACTTCAGGCTCGATAAATTTAATTTCTTCACTGCAAATATACGACAAATTCCAGAGAATATTTCATCAAGTTATTGAGTTCAGATTGACGACCAAAAAAGTAATTAATATTCATGTATACATTTCTCAGTTATGGGCGATTTGAACTCTTTAATTCATGTGTGAGCAGAAATGAATAACTGATAGGGTCGTAGCCTCAATATGAATGTAGTTTTATTGCTAGTTGATAGAGGTGATGTCGTTAAGTGGATGAATGCGGTGGAGCTATTAAGAGAATCAGCTCGAGTCATTAGTGGACCCACTCTTCTTACATAATTAATAATCTCCCGAGTGCCATAGCCAAGGTATCCCCATCTCCTCACTACATCCGAGTGGTTGGATGGCGGTTCCTATACGAGAGAGCCCTTTTCCTTTTTTTTCTCCTAGCGGATATGATTCTGAATATTTTATGTCACGGGAATCGCGATGGTTTCTGAAATGTTTCTGAGTGGATGATATTCAAGGTTAGAGGGGCCAACGAATACTGATATCTGAATCAGAAAGTTTTTCGTGAACTTCTGAAGAAATCTGCGAGGATTAGTTGGGAGCAGAGTTGGTGTTCATCTCAATGCTCACATTGGTGTTATTCAATGAAATATTTATTCTGCCAGAAAATGTTACAAAAAGCAAACATTCGTTCAGCCACTATCAATAATTCAAACAGTTGAACAGCGTATACCCTACGATAACTATTCGTCTGCTGAATTCGGGGTTGTACTTCGTTGTATATAAATTTTTTCTACGGCGACATCGAAAGTGAGAATTGAACCATATAAGCTACATTTCGTACCGCATTTCATCAAGCACTAGTTGCTAGGTACGAAATGTGCAATAAAATATTCCTCAAGCGACAATCCGACGTCACAGACTTTAAAAGTCAAATATCTTTACATGAAATAATATCTAAAAATTTATAAAAGGAATATCAGATAAAATACCTATCCTCAGGGATAAAAATTTGTTTTATTAGCTATAAAGTGAAATATATCTGTAATACATATATATGTGCATGTAGAAGATATGAATTAAATCAAATGGAAATGTAAATCTCCATGATTTAGTTTCAGTTCTTTATTAGTCATGTAACACCCTAAACCGAAATTATCCAAAGTTTTACTGTAGCTAGGCCTTACTATGAAATTCACCAAAAATTTCCTCCCTTGCGATGTAAAAGGTCCATGGTTCTTCATTAGTCATCAAAAAAGAAAAGGGATAGTCCAAAGAATAGGCGTGAATAAGCTTGGAAGTATGGAAAAAGAGATTGCTAAACATTCAAAAGTGCCAAACCATGAACTTTATACCAGACACTGCTTTCGTCAATCTTCAGCAAAACTGGATGCTGGTGATGACTTCCACTTCGAAGCGTCAAGATGGCTGGAAGTCAGCGGCAGTCATGTTAAATGCACCAATTCAATAGGAACATATCGTTTTTCTGATATAAAACAATATATTCTGTATCAAAAGCAGAATGAAAATCCGATACGAGTGAATCATTACGAAAGCGAGACGGAGGCGAGCCTGAGGAATCACGGGTATCGGATTTTCATTCTAACCGAGTAACAGACTATACTTTCTCCACGACTGTTATATTGAATCTTTCAATATGAATATGAGGTCGACATTTTGTAGACTCCAATAAATATGACAATTAATTCGGATCACAGATCGATTTTATTCTCTTTATTTTCAACAGTGTTACAGAATGAATATTCTGTCACTCAAGCTCAAGTTAGTTATTCGTGTTCATTCCTTAAGGGCAAAAACAAAGTACCAAACTGAACAGCAACCGCGGTCAGTACTGTTTATTTGCTGCAAATCGATTTGGTGTTGTAGAATAAATATTCCATATCAATTGATGGAATACTGACAGCTACGTTCTGTAGCACTCGTGGAGAGTAGTATATTCTAAAACAAGTTGCAAATGAGCTTCTATTCCAACACAAGTTTTCGAAACATGAGTGTTGGAATTGCCTTCTGCAACGAGTATTAGGCGATATTTTCTCTGTTTGAGTCATGTTTTGTGACATACTCTCTAGATCCAATGAAAAATTCAGATTAAATATCCTATTGATTTTTGCATTTTTTCTTGGCAGTTGGTGTGACTGCAACGGAAATTGACAGAATTTGAATTAACGTGTATTAAATATTTCATTGTAAGTTAGAGTTGACAACCACAAAACGAAAAAAAACTTAAAGCAATGCTGTAATAAGTTCATTACAGTACTACTTTCATTATTGTAATGAACCCATTACGATACTGAAATAGAGAAAAATGTTAACATGTATTGTAATAAAAGGGCAATTTTGCATTGCGACACACGTTCGTGTCGCAAAGTTTCAAATTCGTGCAAAATTTGCATCATTTAGTGTTCATTACATAATATACTATGTACTATGTTCAGTTACATCCATAGGAAGCAATAAACTTTTCATAGTTGATACATGCCGAAATACTCCGATCGCTACGATTACTCAATGGAGGTTCAATGATATCAGTAAGAAAAGCCATGTAAATCCATGTCCCCTAACCTGTTATAGCATGTTCAGATGCAGATAAACTTCACGAATGATCAACCCACTGTTAGAATATTCAACGTCCTTCCCATTTCGACCTAATCTGCTCAATATTCACAAACACGGCGTCGAACTGAACACACATATTTCCCCATCAAAGTCTCGCCCAAAATATATGCCGATGTAATGAAATCACAGGTTACCTCGCTCTTACGAACACGTAAACTGATGGATTGGGTCCCCACAAAAGCTCCTTTGATGCCGTTAATATGTGCAGAAGTAATTTGGCCGTAATTCTTCAACAAGCCCAGCCATAACAACTAATGGATTCCTATTGCCCTTTTCATGTTGCGAACGCTCAAAGAAGCATTTCCATCGAACAATGTTCGCGCTATCGCAGAGTCGGCTTGTTTGATTTTTCGCGTGGTATCGAATGGTATTTTTTCGGAGTACAAAAGCCTTTTGTAGAATGTGTGAACTCGCTATGTCTGTGCAACGTTTCAGAAACAAGAATGACTGGCATTTCGCCAATTCTTTCTTCGAAATATTGAAAAACGTTGGTTTCCGAAAAATCCCGTCATCAGAAAAAAAAATATGTTTTTCAATGGTGGTACAGATGGAGTTGGACCCATAAATAATTCAAGCACTTGAAACGTCGTCGATGTTTCGGAGCCGCTGGTTGCGTTTTCAGTAGGGATTTGTGGTTTATCAAAACAATAAATTCACACATGAAGGATTTACAGAGTTATTACCTCGTTTTGAAACTCAAATATCATAATAGTGTTGAAATTTTCGATTGAATCAAGAACAAACAATATTTAATAATCAAGCAACAAAATCAGGTACTTTTCTCTAATTCTGTGTTAAATTCGTTCATCCTATCATATCTTGTGTAACAAACATCTCAGATTCACATAGATTTCATGGTGATATTTCATTATTATAATGCCCTGTTGGGAACTCCCGAGGATTCATCTCTTAACTGTCAATTCAATGTTACACAAAAGATTTCTGCCACCCAACATTTTTCAACGCAAAAATCACATAACGATGTTCATGAAAATGTGTCATTAATTTCGATAAAAAATCACTGAATTAAAAGAAATATCTAAATACACTTATGGAAGTTTTTCATAATCTAACACTCGTTTATTCAAAAACTTCGCGGCCTGTTAACAAACTCTGACCTTGTGGAAGAATATCAGTGCCTTCTGCAGTATTATATGTAACTACTAATTGGCCCGCGCAACTTCGTCTGCCCAAATCGGCTAATAAAATGATTGTTGTTATTATTTTTTATTATTCCACGATTATCTTCAAACACGAAAAATCTTGAAGAAGCCTACCAGATCCAATTGTATTTCTCCAACTTTTCGATAATATACGTCTTACCTCCAACCTACACCTAAATAACTGAAACTTCATCCTATAAATCAACTACAATCAAACTACGATCCTTTAATCAAATAATCATACAACCCCTTCAATGCATGACCGTTCCAATGTCGCGTTTTTTGGGGGGCTCTACAGTCCGTTGAATTAGTGCTCAATTATTTTTAATTTAGATCCAACTTATATCGTAATAACTTTCAAACTGTTCGTTGAAATTAATTCGTGTAAAATACAAAAGTCATCTACCTCTACACTTCTTGTTCATTCAAATCCCAAGGAGGATGTTTCATTCAGTCTGAATAGATTAATGCTTGCACGGCTGGATGATCTTCCGGACTAATTGGCCGTGGACTGTTATGAATTATTTCACCTAATGTTTTGCCTACATCTCTTTGTATATTCGGAAAAAATTCCATGTATGCTTGGACTGTATGGGAACAGTACCTGAACTAACTTAGTTGGTTGCTTTAACACCCGACTACGGAGTCAGAAACTTGGATCGGGTTCTGCTTGAACGTTACGGGACAGAGCATCCGTCTTTCATTTCCAATCAGTTTGAGTCTGATACCAAAACATTCAATATTATTATAATCATGTTCATTATCTGAAAATTCAGAAAATTTCCTGAATTTAATGATTCAATTCACTTTTCTGAAGTTTTGATTAACATACCGTGAGAAGAACTACCCGAGTATTTTCACCACTTTGATATTCTCATGCAACTCGTCTAATAAATTATTCTCGTTGTGCTTACGTTAAGAAGCTGAAGCATTACTGAAATTTTAAATTAGAATAGGGAGGGACGATATATTTCAGAGTAAACAGCTGTATTTTCATCCTCAAAGCAACTACAGGTGCTCCGCGATGCAACCCCAGGTCGTAAATTCAAACTTTATAAAAGACGTTGATTTATATTATCTTGGCTTTCAGTTGAAATGCCTCGGGATTGTAAGATTTAACTCTGCTCGTTGGATCTTTCTACATGAGTACGCCCATATTAGTTAGGGTAAATTGAAAATTTTTCAGGCGTAATCTCTGACTGTCACCTTGAGAGACTACACCCTGGAAGAAATTGAGCTTCTACCGAATCAATTTGGTTGAGCTATACTGATGAGATATCCAGAAGTTACTTATTGGATATTCATTGAGATTCAGAAGAGTATTTTCAATTAATCTTCATGAAAATACTGAACGAGAAGGAAGGAGTGAGATGAAGAAATAGTAATAGTAATAGTAATAGTAATAGTATTTATTCGATCTCATAATGATTTTACAAAGTAAAATAAAGGGAGATTAAGTCAACAAGAAATAAGCACATTTTAGCTCATGTTCAGCTCAGATAGTGAGTATGGTTCAATATCGATTAGATAGTTATATACTTTCTTCTTGAAGGTCTTCAGAGTTGTGATATTTCGATATTCCTTCGGTAAGGAGTTGTAATATTTCATGGCCATATAAAAGGCACCTCTTTCGAACAGCGTTAGGGAGTGTTTTGGGTATATGTAGGGAACCACCTGTCTTGCATCTTCTCGACGTCGACACTCGGCGAATATGTTTGAGTGTTTGCGCAGAAACAGTAGAAGCTTATAGACATAGAGACCATATACTGTCAAGATTTTGTTGTCTTTAAATGCTCCTCTACAAGATTCTCTGTATCCTTTCATCAGCATCAGTCTCAGTACCCTCTTTTGTGCGATGAAGATTTTTTCAGTGTTGGAACTTATTCCCCAGAATATAATGCCGTAACCTATCAGGGACTGGAAGTTGGATAAGTATACTGTCCTCAGTAGATCGATTCGAACTTGTTTGCTCAGTACGAAAATGCTGTAAATCACAGAGTTGAGTCTACTGCAGAGATGATCTATGTGACCGTTCCATTTGAGGTTTGCGTCCAGTATTACACCAAGAAGTTTGGTCGAGGGTTTTGGTGTCATTTCAACAGTATCTGTCTTTCCGATTTTTTTTGGGAGCGTTAGACGACTTCTACCTGTAGAGAAGATTACGCATTCGGTCTTATTGCTGTTCAGTATCAGGCGGTTATTAACACACCAGTTTTGGATTCTATCGAATGCTGAAATCAGGTTGTCTTGAAGATCTGGTATGTTTGCTGCAAGGATGAGGAAGTCTGTGTCATCAACGTAAATGACAGCTTCCTCTTTTCGACTGGCTGCTATTTTGGGAAGGTCGTTTATATACATGATGAAAAGTATCGGCCCTAATGTTCCACCTTGTATCACCCCCATGTCAACAAGGCGTTCCGAGGAATAGAAGTTTCCCTTTGTCGTCGTAAGGTGAACAAGTTGTCTTCTGTTTGATAGGTAGCTTTTGATGAGAAGCAGCTATCTGTCTCTAATCCCGTATAATTTCAGTTTCTGGAGCAATATCTCATGATCTATACAGTCAAAGGCTTTAGATATATCTAGAAATAATCCCAATGGAATAAAACCCTTCTCCAAGGCATTGAGGACAGATTGCGTCAGTTGAAATATGGCTGTCTCTGTGTTTTTATCCTTAATAAATCCATGTTGACTGTCAGATAAGATTTTGTATTTTCGAAAAAAATTCATTAATCGTTGGGCTAATATTTTCTCGAAGATCTTAGAGAATGAGCTTAAGAGACTAATAGGGCGGTAGTTACTCATTTCCTCTGGGTTACCTTTCTTGAGTATGGGTTTGATGATGGCCAGTTTGAGCGAGTCAGGGAAGATACCGTTGACAAATGATGCATTCATAATGTGGCACAGTGGTTTTGTAATGTGTACGATACTCCTCTTGATTATGAACATAGGGATACCATCATATCCGTAGGACTTCTTGTTTTTCATTTTATTGACTGTATCGATAATCTCTTGTTCTGTCACTGGAAACATGTAGAAGGAATTTTTGTTTCGCTCTATGTCTATATTTACCTTTGTCGTTTTGAGTCCCATTGTTAAATTTGTGGCTAGATCGCTGAAGTAGTAGTTAAAATTATTGGCTATGCTCTTCGGGTTTTCGTCGCATTCTGAGTAATTCTTATGTTTGGGAGAGCTTCCTGTTATCTCTCTTACCACATTCCAGACCGTTGCGGAATTATTGAGGGCATTTGTTAGTTTTTCGTTGTAATAGGATTGTTTAGATTTCAATAATTTGAAATTTTTTCGATGATTTTTGACTGTCCTAGTTATCTCAGGAAATTTTTCGGAGAATATCATTTTGAAAAGATCAGAGAATTTCATCCACATGGTATCTACTTCTGATAGGTCTTCACTGAATACAGTATCCCATGTCTGAAGTGCTAACTCCTGGCAAAATTCCAGGAAGGCTTCTTCAGTGTATTTCCTGTATTTGATGTATTTGATTTCCTTGGTATCTTTGTCTCGTTGTGAAATATGAAATCTTACTTCCTGGGAATAATGGTCAGATAGATGAGCCTGGAAAACGGATGTACTTGTATGATGTGTATTTGTTAATATATTGTCGAGGCAAGTTGATGTAGTATGAGTGATGCAGGTAGGTTGCCTAATGAGTGCTTGTACTCCGAAACTTTCGATGAGGTTTAGAAATGACTCTGATTTGCGAGTTCGAGATAGAATATCGACGTTGAAGTCGCCTACAATGAAGAAATTTGCCCCTTCCTGCAGAAGCTTCTGAAAAATATTTTCGAGTTTCTCTAAACAGATTTCTAAGTTTGATAACGTGCTTGTATCTGGCCAATAAACGCATAAGATTATGATTTTAGATGAATTCATATTTAGTTAGCAATTGCTTTGTGACATGTAGGAACTAATATCTTAATACTCAAAGATAATAAATAATTCAAGCATTGAAAATTCAACTAGTACAACTGGCTTGGGGGCCGTGGTCTGTTCGAAATTATTTAGCCTAAAGTTTTGTCTGCTTATGTGGTAAAAATCTTCAGATGAATCTTGATCCAATATTGTAACTCGACCGTTGAGGTACCGACCGCTCTGTTGCAGTTTTCAGTCCTGAGCCATTATTTATAGCACAGCGTATGGATAAAGAATGGCCCATTTTGACGTGTTCGATGTCGATGTCGGATTGACACAGTACCAAACACAGAAATGCTGGAAATAATAGGTAAGGAGAAGAAAATACTAAACAGTATGCTTGCGGTATCTGGGTAATGTGCTGAGAGGAAAGAAATATTTCTTGTTGCAGATCATTATTCAGCGGGACACAGCTGGTAGGTGTACATATTGTGTGGTTTGAAGTTCTCCACAATTTCAAAGATTGGATTCTACACTGAGAGAAATAAATTTGTTTTTATCAATAAAGTATTTATTTCGAGATTATTCATTAACAGGCAAATCTACTTATTAATCTTTAATTTATTTATTAACTAACAGATCTTGCCTCTGAAAGAATTCATTCATATATAACGAAATATTTGTTTACACGGTATTTGTTAATCCTACTAATATTATAAATGCGAAAGTTTGTGAGGATGTGAAGATGTTTGTTACTCTTTCACGTGAGAACTACCGAACGGATTCAGATGAAGTTTCACATCAATATAGTTCATCTATCCGAATAACATAATATTCAAAAATTTTGTGGTATTTCAACATAAAACAATGAGAAAATATCGAGCGAGTCGGAAAATGCCTGATATTTATCAGTTTCGTCTCATCGTTGCGTCACGTAGTCGCGAATCACCCATGTTATTCTTACGGTGATATGCAAAAATGACCCTTAGGCCTGTCGGTTCTGCCGATTATCCTTTATCAGCTGTCGAACTGATAACTTATAGCAAAATTGATTCTTCTGTCGTTTTCAGTTCTAAATGTAGATGAACTTTGTCTTTTACACAAATTAATTTGGACGCATAGTTAAAAAGTTATCACAATAAATATAAGATTGATTCGAAATCCGAATCAAGAGCGTGTGTTGCATAGACGGAATGGAGGGGAGTTAAAAGTTATAAATACGAGTGTCTGACACGAATCGAGCATATTGCTACTAATCGTATGCGTGGAGAGTGGACACATGGATAGCGGATGAATTAAATTGTCTTAGAGAAGATATCGTTTTATATTTCAGTTAATTCATTTGAAATAGAGATATAGATAACGTTTCATTTCGATTTGAATCGTATCAGAATTGATTTTTCTTTGTTTATTTGGTTACAGAGTTCTATTTTCAGTTTTTTTAGGTATAGGTGAATCGTATCAGAATTGATTTTTCTATGTTTATTTGGTTACAGAGTTCGTTTTTCAGTTTTTTAGGTATAGGTGAATCGTATCAGAATTGATTTTTCTTTGTTTATTTGGTTACAGAGTTCTATTTTCAGTTTTTTAGCTATAGGTGAATCGTATCAGAATTGATTTTTCTTTGTTTATTTGGTTACAGAGATTTTCAGTTTTTTAGGTATAGGTGCTATTGGAATTTTATCAATTTTTTGTTTGAACTATACAACCGATTTGGGTTTTCGTGATTACTTACAATAATGCCGCTTAGGCGTAGATCTGATATTTCGCAAAGCTCTAATAGAGCTCGAGCTATGAGAATAACTAGACGAAGTGAGACATCTCAACAAGCCGAGATGCGAAGGTTTGAGCAGGCGGTGCGTGAGTCAGCAATTAGATCGGCAGAGACACAAGAAGAAGCCCAAGTTCGACGTCAACAGCATGCTGAATATGTTATGTCCCAACAGGCTGCGGAAACACCAGCACAATCCTTAGATCGTCGTCAACAGCATGCTGCTTATATGGCTTCTCAACGGGATACAGAGACGCCTGAACAGTCCTTTTATCGGCGTCAACAGCATGCTGAATATATGACATCTCAACGGGCTGAAGAGTCACCAGAACAGTCACAAGTTCGACGTCAGCAGCATTCGAATTACATGGCATCGCAGAGAGCCACGGAAACATTCGAAGCGGCTGAATCTCGCAGACGGGTTGCTGCTGAAAGGGCAGCACAGCGACGCCAAACATTCACAAGAAACACGTGGGGGGTGTTCAGTAGAGCAGCATTTGAATATGACGAGACTCTCGATTATGAAACTCACAAGCTGGTAGCAATAGAAGCGATGAGTATAGAGTGCAATTTCTGCAGAGCTCTCAAGTGGAAAGAAGAAGCAGCAGGTATGTGTTGTTCGGGAGGGAAAGTAGCTATTTCGTCTTTAGAAGAGCCAGTTGAACCTTTGAGGGAACTTTTCTCTAATGAAACAGATGAGTCACGCCGTTTTCTGAAGAATATAAGAAAATACAACATGTGCTTCCATATGACTTCATTTGGAGCAGATACAATTGTCTCAATGCCTGGGTTTTGTCCGACTTTCACAATACAAGGACAAGTTTACCATCGAATCGGTTCTTTACTTCCTTCGGCCAATTCACAACCACAATTTCTTCAGGTTTATTTCATGGGTAATGAAAATGAAGAAGTCGATAGACGTATGCAGTTTGTGCCAGGCGTAGAAAGAACCATAATCCAAAAATTACAACAAGTACTCCACGACCACAGTATACTGGTCCATGAATTCAAAACGGCTAGAGAAAGAATGATCAATGACGATCATTTCAAATTAGTTATCCACCCAGACCGTGTACCACGTGGTCAACATGAGAGACGGTTCAATGCACCGATCACAAATGAAATAGCTGCCCTGATAGTGGGTAACGAACAAAGTACGTCTAGGGATATCATTGTAAAGGCTCACGATGGCATGCTCACTAGGGTTCCCGACACGCACCGATTTTATGACGCACTCGAGTACCCAATAATATTTTGGAAAGGACAAGAGGGTTACAGCATTAACATTCCCCAGATAAATCCAGTAACCAAACACCCTATGCCAAACAAAAAGGTTTCCTGCAAAGATTTTTATGCCTATCACTTGATGGTCCGTTCTAGAGATTTCAATTTGCTGCTTAGGTGTGGGCTCCTTCTTCATCAGTTTCTGGTCGACATGTATGTAAAGATGGAGAGTGAACGATTAAGATTCATTTCATTGAATCAAAGAAAACTCCGTGCAGAAAATTATATTCACTTGCAGGATGCAATAAGAAATGATGCGTATTTGAATCCAAATAATTTGGGTCAGATGGTTATTCTCCCCTCATCATTTGTAAATAGTCCAAGATACTTACATGAATAAACACAAGATGCGTTTACATACGTACGTTATTATGGGAGGCCCGATTTGTTCATCACAATGACATGTAACCCGTCCTGGCCAGAAATCACCAGAGAGCTTTTGCCTGGTCAGAATTCAACAGACAGACATGACTTGACAGCTAGAGTGTTCAAAATAAAAGTACAGAAGTTGGTAGCATTACTAACGAAAGGTAATATATTCGGTGAAGTGCAATGCTTCATGTACTCGATCGAGTGGCAAAAACGAGGTTTGCCTCACGTCCATTTACTGCTGTGGTTGAAAGAAAAATTGCGTCCGAATCAAATTGACGAAATTATATGTGCTGAGATACCCAGCCCGGAAACCGATCAAAAGCTCTTCGATACAGTGATAAAAATATGATTCACGGGCCCTGTGGTGCATTCAATTACTCATCACCGTGCATGAAGGAAGGAAAATGCACTAAAAAATATCCCAGGAAGCTTTCAAAAGATACACAAACTAATGGCAAAGGTTATCCCACAATTTTAACTGGAGAAGGTAGAGGTGACAATGTGCTCATACCACGTATCCCAATAATACCCAATAACTTACCCTTCAATTTTAAACGTTTGCAGTTCCCACTGAAAGTAGCATTTTCAATGACGATCAATAAATCGCAAGGGCAAACTCTAAAAGTGGCCGGGATACATTTAGGCACACCATGCTTTTCCCACGGACAACTTTACGTAGCTTGCTCACGTGTTTCTTCATCAGAAAATCTTCATGTTTTCGCTGAACAAAACAAATCACGTAACATTGTTTACAGAAGTATATTACAGTAGGTGGAAAAAACCAATGAACAACGAATGTCATTTCCTCTAATTCGTTTTATTTTGTTTTTTGTTGTTGATCCGGATTTCAGTAAATTCCAAAATATGAAGATTAATCCTCATCTGACATAATTTCTACAGTAACTACTAAATGTCTCTCCATTTTTTTGTGTTAATCAATATTGCTAGACTAATATATATATATATAACCTATCGTGATGAAATTTGATATCCTTAATCCCAAGCAATGATAAAGGCTATTTTTCATCAACAGTCTACGCGGGCGAAAACGCTGGCATAAGCATATAACAGCTGTTTCCAGACGACATCATTTGGCGCAACACATATTGTACAGGACAATTTTATGTCCCTTCCAAGGTATTATACCATAATTGTTTATTTTAATATTAAAGTTGCTTTTTTATTTATCGATTGAGGCAGTACGAAGTCTGCCGGGTCAGCTAGTATTTAATATATTTGGGTATGATGTATTTCATTTAACCTGCAGTTCTCTTCAAATATAAGATATAATAATTGAAAACATATGTTCATATGGCAATAAACGAACGTTTGGTTTCTATTACTAAATGATTCTAAACTTCCACCACTCCACGATATGTTTACTCAAAATACAGGATTTATTAACAATGAACAAACCGCATTTGACATGTTTCAGTCATCTTGGCTAGTTAACATTGTTCGGTGGTCGGTAGATTCAACTACCCGACTCCTGCCGATAAATCGCGAATGACGCAATCAGATGAAAGGTAAAAATCGAATCATCGATGACCACCGATAGCGAATGAGTTCCCTTTCCAACCCTAACTCCCCAAAGAATTCTTCACGAGCGTCATAGTTCATGAAGAATTAAAACTAACAAACTAACATCGAATTCTGGGAGAGTCGCCAACCGAAGATCAGATGGAACCTTCAACCTTCCCAATGGCACAGTTGGTTAGCGCATTGGACTAGTATTTCGAGGGTCGCAGGTTCAAATCCTGCACGGACTGGTCATTATTTCAGAATTCAATTCCGTCTGCAATGCCATTAATTTTCAATTTTGCTCTCAGACGTTAACATTCATTTATAATTCATGGAGTTTGTTAATTATTACTAAATATATTTATTTCAGTGTAATGCGTCTTTATTCGGTATTATTGAATGTTATTATTCATAAATAAATGTGATATAATATTGAGTGAAGGTGATTTGCGAAAACTTAAATAAATTCTTTATTTTCATGAAAGAAATATTTACATTTCCATTTGGCCAATAAATGATTTATTAACTTTAACGCATGATCGATAATATCAAGTGAATACTTCTCTCAGTGCACAGGGTAGCCCCACTTATGTCTCTCGATCTCGACGATCTCCGCATTCTGTTTAGCGCCTTCCAGATTTCCCAGTTTTCATCGCCTCTCGCTGCCAGTTTCTCAGTAGACATCATACAATGTTGGCTTCAAATGTTCCGCTCTGGTTTTAGGTCCTTCGTGATCTTTCGTCGATCTCAGGAAAGTTCGCCTTAATTTAAGTCGCTGGTAAGCCAACTGAAAACCATGGAGAGGGTGACATTCAGATACCGCTGCTCTGGATCGTTTTTTGAATGCAGCTGCTTCCCTACGGATGGCAGGTAGAGCGATGCCAGCTAGATGGTGAATTTTGTTCAGGGGTGTTGGTTTCAAGTATCCTGTGATGATTCTGCCGTCTCATTGAGGGCAACATCAACATATTTTGCGGGTGCTGAGCTATACCAAACCGGGCATGCATACTCGCCAGTGGAGTGACAAAGTGCTAGTGCTAAGGTTCTGAGAACCCTGGGTTGGAGTCCCCAATTGGGACTTGCGGATTATGTTGTTTCTTCCTCTGACTTTCAGTTTGGTGTTGAGGCAGTGACGCTTGAATGTTAAGGCTCAGTCCAGTGAACGCCAAAAAATCTAGGGTTAGGACAGTGCTCTAATGGTATTCCCTTCCATTCGATCTGTAGTTTTCTGTTTTCAAGATGGAAAGCACAAACTAATTTTAATTAATAATAATTTTTATATATAATTTCAACTAATAATAATAAAAGGCCTTGGGAGGCCTATTACCTAGAATTTCTAGATACTACTTTGCCGAAACGGTTAGTTGGAATCCCAGTATAATGAAGACCTCCCATACGATGGTTACCTGATATATTTTCAACGTTGACAAGTTAGAGACCACCTAAAGATGCAGGAGATGTGAACTAAACACGGTGAATCAAGAATCATTCGAAAGAGTGATAAAAATGAGAGCATCTTCCACTGAATTAATCTCAGAAATATGACAAAAAATTAATTAATTCTGATTCATTAAACTCGATGAAATGGGGAATTCTTCACAATAACATTCAAATTACAATTAAAAACTTCGATATTCTCATTTTTTCATATATGGAAGCAATTTAATTAATTTATTTTCATGAAATTAGTTATTTTATTCTGAAATGGTTTCAGGAATTGTGTTCCGCTTGCTTCTGGTATTAATGAAATATTTTTTTTTTACTTGATATTTGATTAATGGAAAGTAACTTTTAATACCAGTCGCACTTGACTTTCCGAAAGATCGATAAAAATTTTCATGAAACTCATTCTTAGTTTTTTCATTGTTGTTTAACTATAAGCTTCAATATCCAATCCCTATGAGAATGATATTGAAAATATGCTCCGTCATTATAATGACCGACTTAAATATATATGGAAAGGTTCACTTGATTGCTATGATGTAATTCCGAACAATTTTATATATTTTACTTGAACTTCAGGTTCCTTGTTACTCTCAGAATTTACGATGAGATGTCTTTCATTTGACAATGTTTAGATGAGGACAATTGAAATATTCGTGTTTATTCGATTATTCAATAGCATATTGATGAAAATTTGAATTTCTATTATAGCTTAGTTGTCAGAATTGTCATTTTAGCTCGATTAATAAATTCATATTCCTGTCTATGAATAGAAAAACCCTTGAGCTGAACTTATCATTAACTCAATTCTTGTGGGAAATTTTTATTTGAATGAGTTCATACATAAATATAGTCACAATTCTGAAATATCAGTTTTCGAATAGTTCATAATTCAGTGCATATTGCAGATATGCAGGGTATTTCACGAGGAACCTCACCCATATTTATACGGGAAGCATCTCGACATTCAGTACCTGGATTTGGCACCTAGCTCGAATAGCGCTATGTCATTGGTCAGACGAGCACGAATTGAGAAACCAATCACAGTTCGAGTGCGAAATTTATAATATGTACAGTAACCGAGAGTTCAGTGCAAGTGTTTTTTTTTGTCTTTATTAATCATTTTATTCAGCCATTACGTATATCGGCTTATGAAAGT
This sequence comes from Hippodamia convergens, assembly GCA_038502775.1. Classification (NCBI taxonomy): domain Eukaryota; kingdom Metazoa; phylum Arthropoda; class Insecta; order Coleoptera; family Coccinellidae; genus Hippodamia; species Hippodamia convergens. Next base: position 42,936,235 of record CM076609.1, read on the forward strand.
GGAATTTTTCCAATTGATGAATGAATCTGTACTGGTTGCTTTATTCAGTCATTTAACATTGTGAATGTATTAAGCCTAGCATGAGGTTTTCCAGTAAATAGCTGCCACACAGATTATTCTGACCCACCTATACCTTAGTACAGGTAATATATTCTGCAGCATCCAAATAAAATATTTTTGAGATGAAGACATGGTACCAAGTTCTAAAAAAGAACTACTCATTTTTGAAGCAATGAACTGAAAATGTGTAGTTTGAATAAGTAATTTCGTACTTTTTCGAAACATGAACATTATATTACTTCAATAACTGTCCGGAAAAATCCAAGATACAATCTTGATTAGTTTGGTGCATTGGGATTGTTGGGTTTCAGTTGAACATTTTCAGAATGAAAACATCTCTAACTACTTGAAGAATGAAATGTGATGGAAATAATCAGACTTTAGTTTTTTAATCATCTAGTTTATTAACGTGTTAACGAACCGAGCGCATTAATAGTTCAAGTTCATTAATCGCTAGATTAATAAACGAGTAGGTAGATTGCAAAATTGTTCCGTCCGTCCCAAATAATCAAATAACTTTATTCTAACATAAAAAGTATTTCATTTTTCAAAACATGATTCATACAATTTGGTATAACCAAATTGAATGGAAGCATTGACCTATCTCAGGTAATTATGATTTGCTTATATTGGAAATGCGTAACTCAGATCTGAAATGCAATTATATTTGTGAGATTTCTGAATTTTTGAGTGAAATGAAAATGGATTAACAACGCTCATAAGCCGTTAGAAGGTTCATTGATGGATGATTTCATGTGTGTTTAACTTGACTATCATTTCGAGGTCAACGGAAAAAGAAACGTTCATCAAATACGTGAGTACAGATGAGTCCATAGACGTAATGAAGAAAAGGGGTTTATTGGGAACATAACTCTCATTAATTAGAATCAGAGTCAACTTTAGTTACGTCATTAAAAGTGTGGGGAAAGCTTCAGTAGTATATTAAATTGCACTAAGTTTGGCCGGGAGATCTTTGAAACTTCACATGTAGGAAACAAAACCTTTCACAGATCTCTTACCTTCCCCAATATAATTTTAATAAAATTTCTCAATTTTTTTGTCAAGATTTCTCTTATTTTTCTCTTAAAATTATTTCCATTCTAGCAAAACAAAATTTTTGTATTATCATTACATTTACAGTTGAACATTTTCAGAATGAAAACATCTCTAACTACTTGAAGAATGAAATGTGATGGAAATAATCAGACTTTAGTTTTTTAATCATCTACTTTATTAACGTGTTAACGAACCTAGCGCATTAATAGTTCAAGTTCATTAATCGCTAGATTAATAAACGAGTAGGTAGATTGCAAAATTGTTCCGTCCGTCCCAAATAATCAAATAACTTTATTCTAACATAAAAAGTATTTCATTTTTCAAAACATGATTCATACAATTTAGTATAACCAAATTGAATGGAAGCATTGACCTATCTCAGGTAATTATGATTTGCTTATATTGGAAATGCGTAACTCAGATCTGAAATGCAATTATATTTGTGAGATTTCTGAATTTTTGAGTGAAATGAAAATGGATTAACAACGCTCATAAGCCGTTAGAAGGTTCATTGATGGATGATTTCATGTGTGTTTAACTTGACTATCATTTCGAGGTCAACGGAAAAAGAAACGTTCATCAAATACGTGAGTACAGATGAGTCCATAGACGTAATGAAGAAAAAGGGGGTTATTGGGAACATAACTCTCATTAATTAGAATCAGAGTCAACTCTAGTTACGTCATTAAAAGTGTGGGGAAAGCTTCAGTAGTATATTAAATTGCACTAAGTTTGGCCGGGAGATCTTTGAAACTTCACATGTAGGAAACAAAACCTTTCACAGATCTCTTACCTTCCCCAATATAATTTTAATAAAATTTTTCAATTTTTTTGTCAAGATTTCTCTTATTTTTCTCTTAAAATTATTTCCATTCTAGCAAAACAAAATTTTTGTATTATCATTACATTACTATTCTATTTTTATTGTACTTATGTAAAGGTTGGAAGGTGTATAGCAGATAGGAATTTCGAGTTTTGCCCAAGAAAATCGGTCTTCGCAATTCTGTCATCATAATGTCAATGAAGTAGTGATATCTTCTTTTGTTCCAAATTTATTACGAGACATGTGAAAAAGGTATGATGATATAATTTATGAAAATCGTTGATAATTGGAAGAAGGGAATGAGTGATTTTTAATGTGTCACATTTCTTTTAGATTCACATATCCTCCAATTGGTTGTTCGATATCGTAATGAATTTTTCTATTCACTTATCCACATCGCCCCTGCTCAATAAAATTGCCCTATATTTTCCTGCCAGTCATCGTACAAAAAAAACAATCAAGACTCCAAAACTTTCGGGTCGTCTCAACAACTACGTCTTGAGAAGATATAAACACGTACGACGTTTAGCGCAGTGCTACAGATACGTTCGCTTCAATGTGCACTCTCTCGCTCAAACAGAGAAGATCTCGAGTCTGCCAATGGAATAGCGCTATTCATACAAGGTGCCAAATCGGGGTATGGAATGTTTAGAGGCATACGGGAAACTACTGGACGTATTTTCATGAAATTCAGCACTTATAAGTATTTCACGATGCCGATGAAATCTAAAATATTTTCAAGGCATGAGCACCTCCGGTTTTTCCGGAAATGACGTCAACTTCCGTTTTTCAGATTAGAACACCATTTTTTTATTGCAGGTTATTTTGATGTAACATTTTTTCAGTTTTGGTTGGAAAATTCTCTCTGAGCGGGAAAATAGAGCTCCGCTGAAACAAGAATAACTTCGAGGTTTTTGGATGAAAAATTTTCCTTTTTGGTATTTTTCAAGATGTAAGATTGATGCTCGGATTGATGTATCCTCTTAAAAATCGAAATCGCGATTCATGATACAGGGGATGAAAAAATCGCTTTCAAAGCGATGTGTGTGAGTGTATGCATCACACCCTTGCCCTAAAGTGGATATTCATTATTCACAAAAAACTGTTTTTCGTCTTGAATTTTCAGCTATTTCTTTTCCCTTCACGCCAAAAAGATGAAATTTTCAGAAACTGTTATTTGAACCATGCTGTAGATTTTTCACCCCTTCTTGAAACCGACTTCAAGTTACTATTAGGAGAACTCGCAGTTATAACTAGAGAAGATGCTCAAAGTTTTGACCGTTAATTTCTAGACATTTATTTATACGTCTCAGGAATGCTTCGTGTGATGCTCTTCTTATTTCATCGGGCCTGTAGAGGATATTTGACACATTGAGTGAATTGTGTGGAGGCGCGACATCTTGTTGATACCATAAGTCATTATGGTTCTGTACTAGCGGCTCAATTATTTGAGTCAATATGTCAGAATATCTATCTCCTAAGGAAGAACATTTTTCAAATAATGCAAACATGTAGTGTTCTATCTTACCAGTTAAAGTCCCATCATAAATGTGAACATCGAGAATTGCATTATTTTTGATGGCACAAAAAACATTGAAACTCCAGGTCTCTTGAAAGTTCCATTGTCTGAAGTGGTTGTTGTTCTCTTCAACCCAATAATGACTGTTATGCCTATTGAAAGAATCATTCTTTGTGAATTTAGATTCATCTGTCCAAATTATACAGTCCAAAAAGTTTTCATTCTCTTGAAATCGAATCATCATAGCTTCGCAAAACTCTGTTCTCCTGACGAAATCAGTTTCCTTTAAATGCTGTACCCTATTGAATTTATATGGGTGCATTTTGTGTTTTTTTAATATTCTCCAAACACTCGATTGAGATAATCCCAGATCAATCTCGGCATCTTTGAGAGAATTTTGAGGATTCACACGAAAATATGCAAGAACTGTAATTTCGTTTTTCTTCTATACTACACTTTTTTCTCTGTGTATAGTTTTCTTAACGAAAGATCCGACATTTCTCAAGTTTGTCATGGTTCTGTTAATGGTATCTCTCGTTGGTCTGGGTCGGTCAGGAAACCTCTCAATGAACAGTCGAATCGTTCTACAACTTTATTACATTCTCCATGAAGTAGAATGAGATTTAATTAATCTTCATTGGTAAAATTAGGCATAGTGATCGATTTTATAACTTAATACGAATTTTCACCAAATTAATAGTAAACACAAAATGCTACTGAATAAAGAGGAATTTGGCAGATATAATTAATGATATTCTATCATTAAAAAAAGAATGTAAAACATGGTAAGTTTTTGCATATGGTTCATAAGGAATTATTTATTTATCACTGGAGTGAAAACCGATGGCCGATTAGTTGAAATAAAGAGTTTTCCGATACAAATTCGAATCAAAATTCGCCATCTATTTAGGAACAACCTGTAACTTTTTTCTCTTGCATATTAGGGTAGTAAAATCTAAAACATGGTTAAGTAAGTTTTTTCAACCAAAACTGAAAAATGTTATATCATAATTTGAAATTTTCTAAGGAATCTATTTCTGCAATAAAAAAATGGTGTTCTAATTTGAAAAACGGAAGTTGACGTCATTTCCGGAAAAAACGGAGGTGCTCATGCCTTGAAAATATTTTAGATTCCATCAGCATCGTGAAATACTTATAAGTGCTGAATTTCATGTAAATACGTTCAGTAGTTTCCCGTATAAATATGGGTGAGGTTCCTCGTGAAAGACCCTGTATATTCTAATTAACTAGTGGTTTCCGCAGCTGTTTCCATTGAGGTTTGCAATATTTTAGAATAAAATTATCATTGATTTTGACATAATGAATTTGAATGTAGCCGAATGAACTATTACTGGAGTTCATCAGGTCAGCATCAACTATGTTTGTTTTCAATCAGAAAGCCTTTGGTGAGTTATGATGGTAAATCATATCAGTATATTACATCAAATAAACTCTTGGTGGGTGGAGTGCATCTCGAATTTCATTGTAAACATTATCGCATGGATATGTCTAATCAACTGATCCTACTCAAAACGAGAATTAATTCAGGGGTTCTGCTAAGGGTTCTCCGAAAGCACTGAAACTGTTTCAATTTATCAAATTTTATTCAATACCTTATGAACAATGAAAAAGTAGAACGATGATTAGTTTCTGAAGTGGAACCCAGTTGGATTAAAATAACGAAACCCAATTAGTTTCCAAAGTAGGTGTGTAGTTTATAAGATTCATTTTCGTCTCATTCCGAGATATAATTTCGCATTTTATGAACAGAATCAAATTGAATCACTAACTTATTCTGTAGAACTCTGTAGAGTTCACCGAACATACATCAGCATGCTATCAGAACAATAGTCGTTGTTCCTCACAAATCTTATTCAATGTAACCTGTTCTTTCGAGCATTTACGACGACGGCCTAAATGCTTGAAAGAACAGGTTACATTGAACGATGGCCGCCAAACGTCCTACCAATTCATTAAATCATATTCAGTTATGAAATTGATTCCAGTTGGCCAAATAAAATTAGCATTATTTCATAATGGATAACAGCCAACGTTACGAATTTAATTGCAAACTTTATTTCAATACAAAAACACTCATAACGAACTGCAACCGGTAAATTCACATTCTATCTCAGAGCAGATCGATTTTGCTCTCGAAAAAAACTCCAGGATTTTCGATAACGTCCTGGTATATTTGGCAAGAGGACTGTCTACTGCATTAACACATGGTTTGTTGTATTCAAATTTGTATGAATAATAGCCAGATTGTTCCTTTGACTTGGAGTTTCATATGAAAGTTTATATTATAATTTCCTTGGATAACCATTATTCTCGAATATAATTATCAACCAAGTATTGAAAATTCAAATTTCACACAACTTCAACTGACTGAACTGAAAAAATGACTTTACTGCATTAGTTTTGCAGATTACTTTAAAAATTAGCGCATTTACCTACTAACGCTTCCAAATAAAATGGTGTGACACATAATACATTCTTTCTTCGATAAGTCAAAAAAAAAAAACGGTCACAGTTTCGAACAATATCTTCGAATTTCGTGAAAATGAAGAGTGCATAAAACTAAACTGAATTTCTTGAAAAAAAATTCTTTTTTGTACAATCTGAACAAGAATGTAGTTTTTTTAAGCATTTCAGAATCCTCATTAAATGTGCTAAACTTTGAACTAACTTGCCAAACTGATGTAGTACAATTTTTTTTTTCAGAACAGTCAGTTGAAGTTGGGCGAAATATGAATTTTGACTATTTGGTTCGGCAAGGAGTGACATAGTTTTCCAAGCTGGAACAATTGGCTTAGAAATATGGAATATTACACGTTATAGATGCACTATTCGAAATGTTAAAAAAATAAAAAAATGTAACAGGAGTTCAAAAATCATCAGTGAGTGTGTATTTTCAGGAATAATTTGAAATGTTATAAAATTTTAAAAACACGACTTAGATTTCTTTAAATATTTTCCTGATAACTACTTTTACTCACCCTGTTGTCCCATTTCGGCTTGACGCCGACTTCTGGAACACCCTGTAGAAGGAAAATGAAAAACAGTTCAGAGAGGTGTAATTTTTTCAAGAGGAGGTTTTCCAAACAATTTTATATGAAAAAACCCCTCTCAATTGTGATTGTGTTATTCAGATAAACCCTTCAAAGAATATAAGTGAATACTCCTTCCATCTCAACGTTTTCATAAAAAAATGGAATATCCTATGTTACCAGAGTGAGAATAATTATATTAATGCCGTTAATTACATCAAGAAAATATTTACGCCCCCTCGCACGCTGCTGAACTAAACTGGAAGCTAAATTGGAAGTAACAAAGTTACCCTGAATTTAACAGCTCATGAATCCCTATGGAAAATTGTTAATTATTGCGGAAAGTTCCTGTTATATATCGTTGGTCATAAGCTATTCGCTCTTTGTTATTGCAAGTGTGAAATTGATAGTCCTTGTTGTATAAAAAAAGCTTATTGGACAGGAAAAAGGTTGTATTATGAAAAAAAGTATTGTTTATAATGTTCTGTCGCTAGGAAGAATCCTTAATCATTAATGATTTTTTTGGAAACGATTTCCATACAGATCCGTCACATTTCCAAGATCAGGTATTGATCGTGAATTTCATTAATTGCTTTTCAGCTCCAGGAATTAGTTTTAAACATCATTTTTTTTTACGACTAGTATAAAAAAAATTTCGGATACATTATTTGTCAATGTCTTCTTTTTTTTTGCAATTACATAGCAGTACTCAATTTACATATTCGTAATATTGCCAATTCACAAAAGCCGTTAAATGTAACAAGTAGGTACTAAAAATAAAGAAAAAAATTCAAGACATTTCGAGTTTCATGGGATACAGCAGAAATAACGACTTTTGCACGGGCTCTACATCATTGGTTATTCTCATAGATTTTTTTAACATTCGAATTAAGACAATGCTATCAATATCAACTCACCCCTTATATTATACATCATACACTATTTGCCAACTTCAGATCAGATCTCCCACATAATCCAGCAGAATTTATCTAGTGGAACAAGTAATTTACTAGAGCTGAACCCGACTGTGTATTCGAATCGTGAATGATTAAAACGTTTTCTCTGCTCCCCTTAACTATCAGAGAGGTCTTTTGTAGTGATCGCATAATTTTAGGGACCCTTTTCTCTGGACCATCTATAAAATTTATTTTTGTCTGTGTGGCGGTGAGCTATCGTTATTTTAGTAGAAAATCTTTGTAGCAGTGGTGTGTGATTGATTGACTTGGATTAATTCAAACGCCGACAAGTCAAATTTCATCACATATTATTTTCTTATTGATTCTCTCAAAATTTAATTCAAGTATAGATGAATTCTATTTCAAAACGATCACAGGACAGGTGATATTCAACAAACTGGCCATTTTCACGGGCTCCTTTCTGAAGTTTGAACAGAATCAGGAAAACTTTCTTTCAATTAATCAATTTAGAGTTTTCTTCGTTTTGATGAGCTGAAGTTTTTTCACTGCTCTTGTAATTATAATCAGTGGATACTTAAAACTCTTACATGTTTTTACGTCTAAGAGGATATACAGGTGTTCCACGAATGATTGTACATTCTCTCAGTGCAGATGCAGGGCATTGGAGGGAGTCTAAATCAGTGGTAAAATGTGTCCTTACCCTATTAGTTTAAGAGGTACAGGATGTTTAATGTTTTTCATCATAATCTTGCAATCGGCACAACTCTTGAACTTCTGAATAGATTTTCATGAAAATTTCAATAAATGGGTATAAGACATTGACTAACATTTGCTCATAAAAGGGTTTACGTAGCGCAGATCCGGACTGAGACATTCATATTTTATATTCCACATCTTGTAAAACACCTTCTGCATTCAAATTTGGATGAGCGAAATTCTTCCCAGAATTTACATTGAATAACCTTTCAAACAAGCCTATTTCCAATTACTATTTTGTGTTTCGTTGAATATCTGGATTTTCCTATTTTTGATTAACACGGACTTGTGAAATTCTCGAAATATGCGTTAATTCCTATTGAGCGAATGAAGTTTCCCAGAATCATGTCTTCAGTAAAAATCTGCAAGTTATTTTATCCGAAATTTTGTTTTTTTTTTCACAGTACCTGAAGTTTTGCGAAAAATTTTCACTCAAGAATACGTGTGTAATTGATTTTCGAAAATTCCCTCCATTTCTTTAGGACGCTTACTAGGGGCGGGTTTCACAAAGCTTTAATTGTACGATTAAAAAACCTTACGTTAATTCGAACCATCGAATTACTCGTTTTGAAGTTTCAACGAATCGCGGTGGCTTCAATTAATTTAAACGCTACAATCGAAGTTTTGTGAAACCGACCTTTATCTTGTTATTTAATGTACTGCAGATTTCATCAACATATCTTGTCGGTTTCCTATCTCCGCATATGCAGCTGTTCTTTCAATTCTACGTAAAAGATCACAGAAGACTTTCGTCTACCCTCAATTAGACTCATTTCGAAATCCTAGTTGCTCATGCTATTAATATTGACATTCAAAATCATTGTCAATTAATCAATGATATATTTAGTTGTGGATTGTTGTGTTGTCATAAATTTTTAATTCGAGCATAATCGAGATGCCGTCGTTTACGAATACTGAATACACCGACATGCTGTTGGTTTACGGATTTTGTATGTGGTCGTGAATCTGCTAAAGAAAACAAGAGGTTATATCGAGCTCTTGGAATTTCTAATCACCAAACATTCACATGTAACTTGAAACTGGCCACTTCCCGTAAGGGAGAAAGAGCAAGTCGGATGGTGAGCCATGAACAGATACTAGAAGCTGTGCAGGAAAATCCTCTACTAGAACTCGGCTTGTTTGGTTTTAGGTAGGTATGCGACTTTGTCAGGTTTGGAGGTCTGGCGAATTCCCGATATTCAATGAAACACAAATAAAGGTCAGACCAGCGATTCAAACAGTTGTCTCAGAGTCTTGATAATCCTGAAATCAGAAGAATGTCTAGCAATAAAGCCCAACATCTTGAGTGCTCTGCTGGTAATAGCATGGTAATGTGGCCTGAAGGAAAGTTGGCTATCATAGGTAACCCCCAAGTCCCTAACAACATCCACACGCTTGAGCGGAAGATTGCAAATGAAAAAGATAGCGTCAAAATGAACCGATCCGTGTACCACGGTCAGATTCTAGCACTTATTGACGTTGAGCAGCACCAAACGACACAGTTTCCAGATCTGACTGAATGTTAACAATATCTTAGTTAGATTGTGCAGACAAAAACACTTTGGGATCATCTGCAAATAATGAAAATTTGGAGTGCTTGATATTATTTCCGAGGCCATTCATGAAAATTAAAAACAGAAGGGGGCCCAAATAGCTATCCTGAGGTACTCCCGAGGTGACAAGATGATCGTCCGACAGAAGAGAGCGAACCATTACTCTTACGGTTCTATCAGAAATTCAAGAAATGAGCCAATCAAGTTGGAAAAAATCCGAGTGAAACGTGGATCACTCTATCAAAGGCCTTAGAAAAATCTGCGAATATAACTTCTACTTATTGTCGCTCGTTCAAAGCGTACTGCATGAATACCAGAAGACTAGTCACCGTACTCTCAACTTGTGTTCATTTATTATTCTTGGTATTATATGGAATTTCAAGCGATCACATACTATCTTCGCGAAGAGTTTAGGAATGGCACTCTTCAAGGATTTATTGAACAGTATGCTCAGAGGAGCAGAAACAGCATCTTGACAACGTATCAAAAGCAGCATTAGTATAAAATTTTCTATCATTACATATTAGAATAGTTCTCTCACAAAATTCGATATCACTTCATCTAGGAAGCCATGTCTCAATAAAACTCCACTTCGTCATAAAATCCATCATTGAGGGGTTCTTTCATCCAGATCAAACGACGTAATTCGAGAGAAACCGGGGAGAATTTGTCAGATCGTTTTGATGTTCTCACTTTCTTCCAACCACTGTTTGAGCAAGATGAATGGCCGCGATTTCCAAATTGAGCGGAGGAATATGGTGTTGTGCGTCTGAATTCGACGTAAATGATATATCATCAAGGTCCATTGAATTCCTCATCCAGGTTTGCTGCTTTATATCTCCAGCAATTCTGTTTCTCTGTTAGGTCATTGGATATTTGAGAACGAATGGTTATTTCTTTCAAAAGTACTGGGGTTCCCAATAACTACGAGGACTACTCATCACGACAGAATAATCCGTTCAACTTTGATGCATCATGTCAAGAAGGTATCAAGATTCGAACATTCGATAGAAATGTTAGATAGGATTTCTTAGTTCAGTTATTCATACAAGTTTTTTTTCGTGTCATGTTCATCTAAAATGTACCTAAGGCCTACAATGAATCTATTTTCATTTCAGAAGCTACAAAATAGCGCCATCTTATTGAGCTTTGATTCTTGAGATACCCTGAAAGCATCAACAGTTCTAGTTTTCAGCTCATGATGACAAGATGAAGAGTGTATGATGCTCACTGTTCACTTTACCATTTAGTCCATGCATAAAAGGAATAGACTATATGAAATATTCGATCAAAAAAGACACTATTACCAATTTGTTCGCTACCTTAGCATCGTACAGGGTGATTCACTTATCTTGGTAACCTCAATTTTCTTGAAAACGTCCGAATATTTCTTCATTCTCTGTATGGCGTTTTGAACAAGTCAATGCCGACTTGAGATGCGCATAAAAATCTGTGGAATAGATAAAAACGCCATGCACCTCGGCGCTGTCAAAAATTTTTTATCCTGGAACATACGTTTTTTCATCATGTCATTCGGAAGATGATTTCATTTTGAATTTTTTGCTCGAAAACAATTCGTAACCAATTTTAAACGTCAGCAATCTGCAGCGTGTTTTATATTGATTTTATTTCATTTTTTTTTGTCTGTATTGTTTTAGTATAACTTTATTTGGAGACATACTAATGCCTTGAATTTAAGAAGGCTGATGGCAAGATGACCTAGATATGATTTTGTTCCGTAGAATGAAGAAAGCTTTGTAACAAACTATTTCTCTATTATTATATTCATTAAACATTATATCTCATAGCAATGAACAATTTTTTTTCAACAAACAATTGTATTCTACTAATAAGTTTATGCCAGTGGGTATAGTATCAGTCGACATTCCGAATAAAATTGAAAATTGTTAAATTTTCCATGATAACGTGAAATAACACCATAGGTCAAAGTCGTTTTATGCTCACGGAACAAATAAGTTATTGATTGTCGGAGGTTTTTCGCCTTCAGAAACATCAAATCGTTTGCCTATTGTATATTTTGAAATTCCAGGATATTACTTCTCCACTTCTTCTTCATAATAAAAAGAATACTATGAAATTTTTTACAGAATTCATGTATATTGAAAAAAATAAATAAATATGAATTTATTGGTGAATTCGCAGCAGATGACCAATAAAACTCTTTCATCTTGCTTAAGCTTCAAAGTGGATAATGCATCTGAGATTCACCGGTGTGAAGTTAGCGGCCACTTTTCTCGGATATAGCGGCCGTTTCACCAGTGGCGTCGGGTGAAATAAAATGTATCACAACTTTTGACTGGAACAAAGTAGCGATCTGAAATTTATAAGATATCTTTTTCGAGTAATTTCCAATATTATACCAGAAAATTATTCTTTTTTTCATTCGGAACAATAAAAAAAAAGCCCTCAAAAAAACCAAAAATTATGATTAATTGTAAATAACCGAAGAAAATGGCCTCTACAGATGAAACTCACAGAATAGGTTTTTTATGACCTGAAGAACCCGTGTTATCATTTTTATTTCCTTCGGAAGGGGCTGAGGGGTGGACATCGACACCGCCTCCAACAATCCTACTGTCTTTGAGAAAACACCGAAGAAAATGGCCTCTACAAATGAAACTTTCAGGGATCGTTTATTATGATCTAATGAACGAGTGTTATCAATCTCATCCCCTTCGGAAGGGGCTGAAGGGTGAATATCGACACCGCCGCCTCCAACAATCCTATTGTTATTGAGAAAATACCGAAGAAAATGGCCTCTACAGATGAAACTCACAGAATGAGTTTTTTATGATCTGAAAAACCAGTGTTAATAATCTCATTACCTTCGGAAGGGGCTGAGGGGTGGAAATCGACACCGCCTCCAACAATCCTACTGTCATTGAGAAAATGAGAAAACACCGAAGAAAATGGCCTCTACAAATGAAACTTTCAGGAAACGTTAATAATGATCTAAGGAACGAGTGTTATCAATCTCATCTCCTTCGGAAGGGGCTGAGGGGTGGAAATCGACATCGCCTCCAACAATCCTACTGTCATTGAGAAAACACCAAAGAAGATGGCCTCTACAAATGAAACTTTCAGGAAACGTTTACTATGATCCAAAGGACAAGTGTTATCAATCTAATCTCCTTCGGAAGGAGCTGGATTGTTGGAGGCGGTGTCAAATTCCACCCCTCAGCCCCTTCCGAAAGAGATGAGATTGATATCACTTGTTCCTTAGATCATAATAAACGTTTCCTGAAAGTTTCATTCGTAGAGGCCATTTTCATCGGTGTTTTCCTAATGATAATAGGATTGTTAGAGGCGGCGATGTCGATATCCACTCCTCAGCCCCTTCCGAAGGAGATGAGATTGATATCACTCGTTACTAAGATCATGATAAACATTTCCTGAAAGTTTCATTTGTAGAGGCCATTTTCTTCGGTATTTTCCCAAGGACAGTAAGATTTTTGGAGGCGGTGTCGATTTCCACCCCGCAGCCCCTTCCGAAGGAGATAAGATTGATATCACTTATTCCATAGATCATAATGAACGTTTTCTGAAAGTTTCATTTGTAGAGGCCATTTTCTTCGGTATTTTCCTAATGACAGTAGGATTGTTGGAGGCGGTGTCGATTTCTACCCCTCAGCCCCTTCCGAAGAAAATGAGATCAATAACACTGGTTTTTCAGATCATAAAAAACTCATTCTGTGAGCTTCAACTGTAGAGGCTATTTTCTTCGGTGTTTTCTCAATGACAGTAGGATTGTTGAAGGCGGTGTCGATTTCCTCCCCTCAGCCCCTTCCCAAGGAAATGAGATTAATAACACTGGTTTTTCAGATCATAAAAAACTCATTCTGTGAGCTTCAACTGTAGAGGCTATTTTCTTCGGTGTTTTCTCAATGACAGTAGGATTGTTGAAGGCGGTGTCGATTTCCTCCCCTCAGCCCCTTCCCAAGGAAATGAGATTAATAACACTGGTTTTTCAGATCATAAAAAACTCATTCTGTGAGTTTCATTTGTAGAGGTCATTTTCTTCGGTATTTTCCTAATGACAGTAGGATTGTTGGAGGCGGTGTCGATTTCCCCTTCCGAAGAAAATGAGATTAATAACACTGGTTTTTCAGATCATAAAAAACTCATTCTGTGAGTTTCATTTGTAGAGGCCATTTTCTTCGGTATTTTCCTAATGACAGTAGGATTGTTGAAGGCGGTGTCGATTTCCACCCCTCAGCACCTTCCGAAGAAAATGAGATTCATAACACTGGTTTTTCAGATCATAAATAACTCATTCTGTGAGTTTCATTTGTAGAGGCCATTTTCTTCGGTATTTTCCTAATGACAGTAGGATTGTTGAAGGCGGTGTCGATTTCCACCCCTCAGCACCTTCCGAAGAAAATGAGATTCATAACACTGGTTTTTCAGATCATAAATAACTCATTCTGTGAGTTTCATTTGTAGAGGCCATTTTCCTCGGTATTTTCCTAATGCCAATAGGATTGTTGGAGGCGGCGATGTCGATATCTACCCCTCATTTTTTGTTTTTTTTGAGGGCTTTTTTTTATTTACTCGAAAAAGATATCTTATAAATTTCAGATCGCTTCTTGGTTACAGTCAAAAGTTGTGATACATTTTATTTCACCCGACGCCACTGGTGAAACGGCCGCTATCTCCGAGAAAAGTGGCCGCTAACTTCACACCGGTCTGAGTTCATATTGTAGGAAATAGTTTAAGATTCGATCGCATGAGGAATTTTGCACTATCCCGTTTAAATGTCGTTTCTCCTAATCCGACGGATGTTCTGCAAAATGGAGATTAACACTGCAGAAGTTTACTAGATAATTTTATTCAATGCTGAAAATAATCAATTAGCTTTTCTGATGGTTCGCTGAATATTCGAGGGAGACCTACTTTTGTAATCATCAAATATTTGATAACCTGATATATCCAAATATTTTATTTTTATCGCAATTTTTCTGCAGACTAATTAATTGACTACAACTTAAAAACAATATACTTTCAATGAAATATCATTTTAATTCTTGTTCCAGGAAACATCAGGACTCTCGCAGTATTGGATGCCGAAACCAAAACACACTATTGGTTGACTGTTTTTGCCCAGGATCGAGGGGTCGTACCCTTGTTTTCCAGCGTAGAAGTGAGTATTTTTCTCCTTGCGATAGTATCTTCAAATTTCTGTATGTATTCATGTATGTATAAAGTAGTTAATGGCGGTATTCTACTTTTTCTCTGTAATAGTGAACCGTAAGTATTGATTATTGGATAGGTGTGTTTATGTTGTGTTCGTTTTAACGAGAAAGAGAAATTGACAACCGAAGTGCGAGAATGCAGAACAAAATTAGTTGGGTATAGAAAAGTATTTTATGTTCTGCGACAAAAACAAACGATTTAACATAATCATCTGATTAAAATCATAAATAGTTGCTAACATTAATATACATTCCTTCTTATCCTCGTCCAGAAATAATATTGTCAGGAATTTCATTTTGGGTAGGTATGCTAGAAGAGATAATGAGAAAATTTTATAGCTATTTATGCAATTAGTCAGGGAATGCCAAATTTCGAGTGACATTTGAGACCTTTGCTTACACAAAATTACATACAAGATCCAATAGTTAAAATTCAATTAAAAATCAAGTCTCTTGACTCATATCACTCCATGTCAATTTGACAATTTGTAAATAAATAATTCAAAATGCATAGTTTTTTATTCACTTTCACAAAATGTGTGATTCAAGTTCTGAAGAGCTGTCAAGCGATGTTGCAGAGGCAACAAGTAAAGGTCTTCAATGAGTAATTCCCAAAATGTCAAAGACAGTTAACGGTTTAGCTTAGGTACGAAAATATTATAACTTCGTTTGATGCGAAGAACATAAAACATATCAATGAGAAAGTCTCACTTGCATATTTTGAGGTTGAGAAAGACCTGAATGTATCACATTATGAATTTGAGATCAGAACTAATACAACATAAATAAAATGCTGTAAATTTCATGTCTCCTATAAAGAAGTTTTGCCACTTAAAATCAAAAAGACAGAACAGCCTCATAATATCAAATGATTAAACAACTTCTTCGCAATTTACCGACATAGATAAAACTTGAAAACTCAAGATAAAATTCATTGTTCGTTGTATAACATACTTGTATAAAAATTTGAGTAAATTTGTCGATGAGAGTGGTTTATTCGAGGAAATGTATCTTTTAAACTTGTTAAGTGATTAACAACCAGAAAAAAATTTTAATCCTGGGCAACTTTGGACGCAAATATCCAAGAAAAGAAACAAGAAACTCCAAGAAGTTCTGGAAGCTTCTTTTGGTATTTCTATTGATTTCTAGTTATTCTCCTATCTTATCCACACCACACATCCGAAAAATATGGGAAAAACAGGAATTTTTTTCTCTCAATTACCATTAATTTCGAAAAATTATCAAAGGTCGATAGTGTGACTGATCGTACCTCATTTCATCGAGAAACCACCTGTTTCAATTCGAAGATTTCTGAATGATTATTCCTCAAGAAAAATCCCAGATTTCCTGTGTGATGTAAAACAAACTGGTCTTCAACCCTTCTTGATGTTCGGTAATATATTCATAAATGAATGTAGCTTTGAAGAATCTCAAATATCCTCAATTCATGAGAACATTCCTTGTCACGGCTTTGTTTTTCTTCAGTGACAAAAAGTACTTTCATACGTTAAAGATTCATTTGCCATATATATTTAGTCATGAAATAAAAGAGATGCATTTGAGAATCGAGTTTGTATTCCTCATTTTCTCGGTTTCCACGGTTCGTTCATTTAGTCTACGGAGAAAAAATGTTTTCCATAACAAAAGATGTCCGAGTGTTATTTGATTGTGCGAACAAAAGTTGTTTCAGCAGAGTATGTTTTAATTAATAAAACTCACATCCCATCGTGCTAATATGATTTACAGAAGATGTTTTAACAAGTTTTGTTGAGAAATATGAAACAATTCATGAATTTTCTGAATGGAGTAGAATAGGAACAGAAGGGAAAAGTTTTGAAAATTAGTGAATTTAAATTTGTGGACAATTGAATGGTCTTCCTGCAGTATTTCATTGATACTCACGTTACGGAAAGGAATAGGTTTTATATGCAGGGTGTACGAATGCAATTCTGAATTCATTCGTACCCAAATCGTTGCATTCTTCGAAATACTTTTCAAAATATTGAGAAAAAATTGAAGAAAAAGAGAGAAAAGAGTATTCAGTATTATGTTTGTTATTCCTAATCTAGATACCTCAAGCAAAAACCGTTTTCACATTTCTGAGGTCAAAGACTGTTCAAATATTGTGCATTTTTAGAATTTTGAGAAACTCATCACAGGGTGTTCCAAATATTTGGTCAGAAAGTGGGATCAAGATCGGCCCATAACATTCGGTTTTCAAATTAGAACCCTATTTTTCATGATTGCGTTGGATTGTACAAAAAGAAATGATGATAACGTTCTATCATGTTAATGCTCCTGAAATTGATAATTCTTGAGTTATTTAGGATTTTCTGATTTTATGTCATACATAGCGTCAAATTCATTAAATCTGTTACATTTCAATTATGACCTTGGTCATAGAAGATACATTCGTCAAAATACTTTCCGAAATATCAAAAAAAAACTAAACAGAAAAAGGTAGATGAGAATATTCGGTATAATGTTTGCTATTTCTGATCCAGATATCTTAGCACAAACTGTTTTCACGTTTTTGTAGTCGAAAACATTTTACATATTAGGAATTCTGAAAAACCGTCACAGGGTATTCCGAATGTTCGGTCAGAAATTGGGATCAAGATTCGCCTATAACTTTTGTTTTTCAAATTAGAATCCTATTTTTTCATGATTGCGTTGGATTCTGCGAAGAAAAATGATGATAATGTTCTATCATGTTGATACTCCTAAAATTAATAATTCTTGAGTAATTTAGTACTTTCTGATTTCATGTCGTACGTTGCGTCAAATGCATAAAATCTGTTTGATAACAACAATGATGAATGCATTTAAAAGAAGGTGTGTCACTAGTGAGTTATTGGAATAATTTATCTTGTATGACCAAGGTCATAGTTGATATGAAACAGATTTAATGAATTTGACGCTACGTACGACATAAAATCAGAAAATCCTAAATAACTCAAGAATTATCAATTTTAGGAGCATCAACATATTAGAACATTATCATCATTTCTTATTGTACAATCCAACGCAATCATAAAAAGAAACGGTTCTAATTTGAAAAACGAAAGTTATGGGCCAATCTTGATCCCCATTTTTGACCCAACATTTGGAACACCCTGTGATGAGTTTTTCAAAATTCTAAAAATGTACAATATTTCCACAGTCTTCGACTTCAAAAATGTGAAAACGGTTTGTGCTCAAGTTATCTAAATTAACATTTAACCACCGTAGTGCAAAAACAGTAGCACTTTCACCGTGGTGCGGTCTGTGAGACCGCGCTTCCAAATACAATCATAAAATATAATAAACGCAGATATTTTTATGGAAATAATTGTTTTCAATCATGATCTGCTTTCTAACAAAAGAATGAGCTATTTCGTTTCTCTTTATTCGAATTCAAAATTGTACAAAGAGGAGGAAATATGTCGAAACTTGAATTTCAGTTCATGTTCTCAGGACCACCAAATATTATACAATAAATGGAAAACGCATCTATAAAAAATAAAAATATGATGTATCCCCAAAAATAGAAATATCAAGGATTGTGACAGAAAATCATTCATTTAATCCTGAAAAAACACGAAAATTGCAAGCAGTTAACGTCTCAAATATTACACCTACAATTTTTCCAAATTTTACTAGTTCATTCCAAAGTCGACTTATGACAAATTATGCAAAGATATAATGTCTTTCTTTTAATTCTGGGTGGGCAAGTGTGACATGTTCTTCTTTTTTCCAAGTTTTTTCGATGACTTTATCTTATTCCAAGACAGGAATGGATCACACCGCTTAGTTCAAGAAAATCACCATAGGCAATTTCTGAGGAAGCTATACAAAGTTGAATTGGATTCTCTATTTAATTGTGGAAGAAAAGCTAATCGAGAAGCGAATGGTATTTCTTTATTTTTTTTGTTCCGAAGTAAATTTTCTCTTTATTTTTCTGCCAATTCTAATCATGAAAACCAGTTATCAACTGTTATGTTCCGGTTCTTGTGCGATATGGAACGTATTTAATTCATTATTTAAGTTTCAAACGTTACGAATGATTTCCAAATTCCAAAAATTGTTCTCCGAATATAGAGAGAACGGTATTCGAGTACAGACACTAACACCGTAGTGCGGTCTCACAGACCGCTGCGGAACTTCAAATACATTTTTCTTACAAACCGTTACTACCAGAATTGTCTCATTGCAAACATTGATGGAGGATGCGACCATTTGAAAGTGAGGAAGCGATAGTGCGATAAAATTTAAGTGTGTATAAGTTAGAGCGCATCAAATTTCTGCCGCGGTCTCACAGACCGCACAACGGTGATTAAGGGTTAAGAATAACACTTACTCTTTTCTCTCTTTTTTTCCGGTTTTTCTCGATATTTCGAGAACTATTTCGAAGAATGCAATGATTTGAGTACGAATGTATTCAGAATTGTATACTCTATCAAATTCGAAAACAAAAAACAGAAAAAAATAATTTTGAGAATTTTTTTTCTCTCCCTGTATAACTGAAAGTGGTCAGGCTCCAAGAATATTTTAGCTCGGTAGATAATGTCAAACAATATCGTAATCCTAATTTTCAGATTTCAAATAAGTCTAGTTCTCCAGAAACGCCTAATAGGCCGTTGAACTTGGTACACCCTGTATACTGCTCCACAAGAGTTAGTGATATCGTATTATATCGTTTCGAAAAGTATGTAATCTTCAAGAAAATCGCTGTACAATAATTTAAAACTCAATTACAACTTGAATCGATCCAATAAAAATCAGTAGGAGACATTTCGTCGATCTGGTTGCCTTTTTATGAAGTTTGGTTTTTGCATATGCTTCATTAATGTTTTTATTTTGAAATGGAGTCAGTTTATGAACGGCTTCCATTGATAAAGAATTTTCTGAAAATGTCAAAACGTGAATTAACAAACGCTGAGACTAGAAGCTGATAGGGCTATCGGAATGCGACAGGCTGGCCCAACTCAGGTTGTTGTTGCGAAAAGGCTCCAAGTCAGCCAGAGTGTGATAACTAGACTTTTGAATAGGTTCAGGAAGACAGTTAGAAAGACCAAGACTTGGTGGCAACGAAAAACAACACCTGCTCAGGATCGTTTCTTCACCGTTTCGGTGGGAAGAAAGGCTACATCTACGTGTAGAATGCTACGGAATACTCTGCAAAATGCTGATGATGAAGTTTCCATCGAAACCATCAGACGACTTTTGAGAGAGGTAAATCTAGATTCTAGACGTCCATTAACACGTGATCATAAGACTCAAAGACTGAAATGGGCAAGGCAATATATCAATTGGAACGATCAACGGCGTAGTGTACTTTTCACTGATGAATCCACATATGGACGATTTTCAGATTCTCGAAGAATAAGGGTATGGACAATCCCACGCATACCCCGTAATCTTCGCTATGTCCTAGAAGTCCATCCATTCCGAGGGGGAAGTGTTATGGATATGTTTCAACGGACGCACAGACCTACACATTTGTCTTGGCAATATGACCGCATTACACTATAGAGAGCATGTCATTGACATTGTTTTGCCAAATTTTCACACTTATGTTGGTGAAACTTTTCAATGTCTACACGATAACGCTAGACCGCACCTTGCAGCCATAGTTGAGAATGCGGACGAGGAGCTTGGTATTCCACATTTACTAATACCTCCGCACTCACCAGATTTGAATTGCATAGAACATGCATGCGATATGCTCCAAAAAAGATTAGATAATCATCAACCTACCCTAGAATTCTAGAATGATCTGAGAGAGCTTCTGCCCCGTTATGGAACCAAATTCCTCAAGAAATGTTCAACAACCTCGTGTGTAGTATACAAAGAAGATGTCAAGCTGTTATTGGTACCTGTGGAGGCCATACATTGATTGATAGTCTTAAAATGCTTGAATTGTCTTGAAATAAAATTTCGTTATTTTACTCGCTGCAGACCTACAAGCTGAAATTATCCCAGATTTTGATGATTTCTGGGTGTCTTTGGAATCGAAAAAATATGGTATTTTTATCAAACATTTTGCGCTGATTATCGCTGGTACACAAAGCTTCTTCACATCTCATATTTGAAATTTGCTAAAACTAATTGTAGTCGTGGCCGTTTCAGAACAAAAAATGAGAAAGAACTATAATATCTTTCAAAAGTTTGCGACGATTACTTTTTTTCTTCTTCTTCTTCTTTCTCAAACAGACTGATCTGCAACCAGCAATGCCCCTGATTGGAGAGGTCTGAATATGTAACTTATTTTATAACATTATTTCTGAGAAAAGCCATGACAAATCTGGCTGATGACAGATATTTGAATATCTGTCATAGCAAGATGCGCAAGATAATATCTTGTATTCCTTGTATCATGGATGTTTGATTACTTTCTCATTCAATGATGCATTCAGGTAGAGTTTAGCTTGAGACCTTTTATTATTTTTCTCGTTTTTTTCTCTCTGTCGAAATTCTGCCGCTATCAAATATTATTTCATTGGATTATAAGATTGCCAATTGGTATATTTGACAAGAGACATTGGTTTTTTATATCATTCTGTAATTAATATACAAGAATTGTCATGTTTTAAAATGACCTCATAGAGATAGCAGTTTTACACTTGGAAAGATAGTTCAACAGTGAAGATGAAATATTCTACAAAAATCAGTATTTTTTTTTGTAGTAAATATATAATATATTCATGGAAATGAACAGAAAATAATACAGTGTCCTCAATCTGTTGATACAGATCATTACAATATTTTTGTTAGTTCACATTTTTTTTGTATTGCTTGAAAATCTTCATATTTCTTGGAAGTAATTTTACACTTTTTAGTAATTTAATAAATCTGTTGTTATTTACAGCATAGACTATTAACTATTACGACGATAATTGCATATGAGTGAGCAAAGTTTATCAATGCTCAGCAAATGTTTTCTGAAAAAGGTAAAATGATCAAAAATGAATTGTTTTCAAATGGAAATGTTTTTTTTTCTTTAGTGAGATCAATATGTAGAAGCAGCATACAAACCATTCTGCGGTAAATTCAAATAGGGTGATATGTGCAAGGTCTCTATTGAAAAAAAAACAAAACCATTTAGGGGAAAATTGACCACATTCGTTTAAAACGCAGAGACAAGTCGTGTTTTGCTTGAAGGGGGTCACTTCTTGACTCATAATTCATTCATGAAATAGCAATCTCCTGCACGAGGAGGAAATTTTGAATACAAGTTGTGTGAAACCTCATATGGAATCTTTTGAAGTCAGCTTAGTATTCTTGTACTTTTTAGAAAATCGGATTGAATTTGACCAATTATCGAATTTTCATGATATTAATGAGAATATTTTTTGATTCGTGATTAGACATAAATATTTTCTTAAAATTGTGATTATTTTACCATTTCGAAACTATGATTGTTCTGAAATTGTCTGTTTCGAATTGTCAATACGGGAATTTACCATGTTTACATCATTCGAAAGCTAATCACCTCAGAATATTTCCTGACAATCCATACAATAGAGCATGCGTTTCACATATTGAAATACTAATTATTTTTTTTTTTTTTTTTTTATTAAGCTTACCAAAGTCCCTAGGGACTATACAGCTGAATAATTAACACTTTCAGATTTATCCTCTAAGAATTTGGAATACATATGTCTAAATGTTCAAATTACAATCTTGAAAATACTTAATTATCAAAGTTATATGACTTATTTTCAGTTCTGATAAGAATGAATTGGAGATAAAGGGTGGGAATTGTTTGTACCTTGATAAATTTCCGTAAAGTACAGATCTTTGATTGTCATACAAAGGACATTGCCATAATATGTGATCTAGGTTTTGTTCTTCATAACCACAAGAACAAGATGGGTCTTCTATAATTCCAACTCTTGCTAAAGATGAAGCTAAATTGTAATGGTTACTTCTGCACCGGTTGATGCTAACCACTAGTTTTCTAGGTAGATTTTTTTTCCAAAACCAAGGTTTGGTTGACCCGGAAATGAAATTCTGAAAATACAGTTTTCCTTTATACATTCCATCATTTTCATTCTCCTTTTTTGTGTTGTTAAACATTTTCTGTTTATAATGTTGTCTATAGTCAGTGTATGGTGTTTTTATTTTACTGTCGCTTTCTTTCCGAGCTGCGTTTTTAGCAGATTTATCAACTTTTTCGTTACCCTCTATATTGCTATGAGACGGTATCCAATAAAACTCTATTTTTCTTGAGTTATTCGAACTTTCTAGAAACAGTAAGTATTTTTCTTTGGCGAGTAAAATATATGGGTTTATTTTTATATCTAACTTGATGTCAGCCAAACATTGTAATGCGCTGAGGGAATCGGAGAAAATTCTATAGTTCTTATTTGGGTTAGATAGCGTTATTTTGATTGCCTCATAGACAGCTACACACTCAGCGGTAAATATTGAGGATTCTTCAGGCAAACTATTGGAAAGATCTAATTTCAACTCTTCGGATACTACTGCACTACCAACTGATCTGGCGTTGGGGTATTTGCTTCCGTCAGTAAATATATTCACGAAGTTATCTTGTGCTATCAAATTAGTTATGACAGAGTTGGGGTTGGTGCAATTTTTTGCCATTCTACCAATTTCAGTGTTAATTGGAATTTTAGTGAATAATGCTTCGAAATTTACGTTATATAGAATATATTTGCTTCTGATATCAATTTTTTTAGTGGTTGACTCAAACACATTTTCTAGGCATTCTTCAATTAATGTTTTTTTTACTCTACATTTTGATACTCGATTTTTCATAAAATTATGTATGTTCTGACTCGATGCTGTATCACTGTTTGAAAGTACCCTTGTAAGGAATGAGCTGCACAAGAATTTGGCTCGTTCTCGGAGAGAGGGTAGTTTAGATTCTTCTAAGATTAGGTTAGTAGGTGTACTCATTCTATAACCCATTGATATTCGCAAAGAATTTATCTGTACCTGTTCTAATTTTCGCAGTAATTTTTTCGATCTTGGCAAATAAGCCGATATACCATATTCTATGAAAGATCTTATGTAGCTTTTGTATATGGTGATAAGAGTTTCTGGGCTACAGCCCCACCACGTCCCTCGTAAAAATTTTATCAAATTTAGACTTTTGTTGCATTTATTGAGAATGTAGGTGACTTGAGTTGAAAAGGACATTTTATAGTCAAAAAATACTCCCAAGAAGCGGGTACATTCACTAGATTTGATGGTGAAATTATTTACTTTGATCTCAGTTTTTCCGGGGAGAATTTTCCTTTTGTTGAAATGAATGAGGACAGTTTTTTGAGTACATAATTCCAAACCCAGAAAGTTAAGATTTTGTTGTATAATATGAACAGACTTTTCGATTAATTTAATGAGTGTTTCAATTGAGCCGATATTTGTGTATAGACAGATATCGTCTGCAAATTGTGATATCTGTACACTTCTAGGAATATTATTAATGATATCTATCACATATATGATATAGAGTAGAGGACTCAGTACTCCTCCCTGCGGAACTCCTTTATGAACAAACCTAGTTTCATTTGTGAAATTAGAAATACTAATTATTATGACGCCATAACACAATAGTGAGTGATATCTTAAATACCTTGATAATAGGTATTTAGGTCTAAATTTATAGCTATGTACAGGGTGTACCAAGTTCGACGGCCTATTAGGCGTTTATGGAGTACTGGACTTATTTGAAATCTGAAAATTGAAATTTTTATATTGTTCGACATTGACTACCGAGCTGAAATATTCTTGGAGCCTGACCTCTTTCAGATATACAGTATTCAATTCTGAATACAATCGTATTCAAATGGTTGCATTCGTCGAAATAGTTTTCAAAATATCTAGAGAACACTGAAGATAAAAGGTAGATAAGAGTATTTGGTATTATGATTGTTATTCTTGTTCTAAATATTTTGAACCAAACCGTTTTCACATTTTTGAAGTCGAACACTGCGGAAATATTGTACGTTTCTAGAGTTTTTAAAAACTCGTCACAGGGTGTTGCAAATATTGAGTCAAAAATTGAGATCAAAATTGGCTCAAAACTGGTCAGAATGAGAACCTCATTTTTTATGATTGCGTTGGATTCTTCGAAGAAAAATGATGATTATGTTCCGATATGTTAATGTTCCTAAAAATAATAATTCTTGAGTTATTTAGGATCTGATTATATGACGTACTTAGCGTCAAATTCATAAAATCTGTTTCGTATCAACAATGACCTTGGCCATAAAAGATATTCCATTTACTCACTTGTGACACACCTTTTTATTTAAATTCATTCATTATTGTTGATATGAAACAGTTTTTATAAATGCGACGCTACGTACTACATAATTACATGTTGAAACGTTCTCAAGATTTTTCTTCGCAGAATCCAACGCAATCATGAAAAAATAGGGTTCTTATTCGAAAATCGGGAGTAATGTAACGAGTTTTTCGAAATTTTAGAATCGTAAAATGATATATATATATATATATATAAAAGTCTTTGATTTTAAAAATGTGAAAACGGTTCGTGTTTTTCCTCGATATTTTGAGAACTATTTCGACGGATGAAACGATTTGAAAACGAATGTACTCAGAATTGAATACTCTAACAAAAGTCGAAATCAAAAAAAGAGAAAAAAATATTTCGAATTCTTTTTTCTTTTCCTGTATAACAGCAAGTTGTCAGACTCCAAGAATATTTTAGCTCGGTAGATAATGGTAGAAAAATATCATAATCTCAATTTCCAGATTTCAAATAGGACCAGTTCTATAGAAAGTCCTAATAGGCCTTCGAACTTGGTACACCCTATTTTGAGTCATTTAACAATCATTACGGATTTTCTTCATTAGGTACATAAAAATTAAATTAATATATGATGGTGAATGAAAATTGAGCGTTCTTTCTATTTTTAGAGTAAAAGTGAACTAAATATGGAATAATAATAGTTGAAATGAATGAATGCAGAAGCTGTAGAATATCTTCTTGTCTTCTTCTCCTTTCACCATCCACTCCTGGATGTAGGGCTCTTATATAGTTTTCCATCTCTGTCTGTCCCTGGCTTGTTGTTCCCAGTTTTTATCCTATATTTTTGAATGTCATCTACCCATCTGCATTGTGGTCTACCTCAGCTTCTCTTCGCTTCGCGTGGTCCCTATTGTAGCGTTCGCCCTGTCCTCCTCTCTGGGTTCTATCTTGCTATATGGCTGACCATCTCCACTTGAGGCTGGCTATCTCTTTCATTACATCCCTCAATATAATCCGTTCAAACAGTATAGTTCTTCGGAGTTCAAAAAATTTAGGAGCAGTTCGCCTCTGCTGTTTCTCTCGCCCTATATATTCTGTGTCATTTTCTGTCCTGTTCCCTGTTTTAGCATTAGAATTTTGTGTGTGAAGTTGGCCCAGCACTTTTGAAATTTCGAAAAATTTTTGTTGTGCTGAATTGTGCTGATACGCATTAAATTTTTGAATTAATAGGTAAAATGAATTCAATAACGGTTATGCATTAACCATTCATCCTCACGGATAATCATGGAATTATCAATTCGAAAGAAATAGAAGAGATAGTTAACAGAAAGAAAAGAGCGTATTACAAATGGTTGAATACAAAAGATCCACAAGATCGGGACATTTATGTACGTCTAAATAGAGAAGCAAAAAAAAACAGTCGCTAAGAAAAAAAATGAAATGTGGGAAAAAAAATGTGAAGAGGTCGAAAGAAATTTAGGAGGATCAAGAGTGTCGCAGGCTTGGAAATTCATAAGAAATTTGAGGAAAGATAGAAAAGATAATGGAAAAATAAACCTTATTCCAAATGAAAAATGGGAAGAACATTATAGATTATTACTAACAGAAAATAGGATGAACTTCCTGGGAGATTTGGAGGACATCAATGTGATGGATTCCGAGATACGTGAAATAAGTAAAGAAGAGCTAAGGAAGGAATTAAAAGGGATGAAGAACGGAAAAGCTTCAGGTCCAGGAGATATTCCTATTGAACTGGTCAAATACGGACCAGATGATCTATTGGATGCTTTAAAACATTTATTCAATAGATGTTTGATTGAAGGCCAAAATATTCCTTCAGATTGGAACCTAGCCCATATAAGTTCAATTTTTAAAAAAGGAGATAGAAGAATATGCGGAAATTACAGAGGAATAAGTGTGACCAGCTCTATAGGAAGATTATACGGTCGTATATTGAAGAAAAGGATTGAGGAGGAATATAATGACATGGAAGAACAAGGTGGGTTTCGAGCAGGAAGATCTTGTATGGACAATATTTTTACTCTCCAACAGATAATAGAAAAAAGAACAGCCAGAAATTTAGCAACTCATTTAGTGTTCATTGATCTCGAGAAGGCCTATGATACAATACCCTTAAAACTTTTATTTGATATTTTAAAAAAATTGAAATGAATAAACACCTCACAAGAGCGCTGTATAACATTTATAAAGATCCCCAAAGTATGGTGAAGACAGGAAATACTTTCTCAAATATATTCAAGGTTACGAAGGGTTTGAAACAAGGATGCTGTCTTTCACCTACTCTATTCAAGATATATATCCAGGAGGCTCTTCATAATTGGCGTGAAAAATGCTCAGGAATGGGAATCGAAATCAATGATCACTATCTGGCCACCCTATTTTTTGCAGACGATCAAGTAATAGTTGCAAGTTGTGAAGAAGATGCAGATTACATGCTCAGAAAACTTAAGGATGAGTATGAAAAGTGGGGAATGAAGATGAATATGACGAAAACTCAATACATGAAGATTGGTGAGGAGGATGAAGACCCGGATTTGGAAATAAGAATGTTAAATAAATGTGAACAATATAAATACCTTGGCAGTATAATTTCAAACGAAGGAACAACAAAGAGGGATATTAAACACAAAATTCAACAAGGTCAGAAAACTGTTAAGATACTGAATTCACTTCTTTGGTCTAATCAAATCTCTTTAAAGAACAAATTAACCTTGTACAAATCCATAGTAGAACCTATTCTAACTTATGGTTCGGAGTGTTGGCAAATGACCAAGAAAATAAAAGAAAACATAGATACCTTTGAAATGGATTATTTGAGGAGGTCATGTCGAATATCCAGAATTGAACATATAACGAATGATGAAATAAGACGAAGGACAAATAGAATACTAAGAACATCCGAAAGAATAGAAACCCGACAGTTGATATGGTATGGTCACGTGCAACGAATGGATGATAAAAGATGGCCGAAACGAGCATTCCAGTACAATATAAACAGAAAACAAAAACGAGGAAGACCTGCTACAACTTGGTTGAAGAATGTTTTTGAAATTATGAGGGATAGAGCAATTCATGAGGATGATTGGAGAAATCGACAAGTATGGAGATCGAAATGCGAGATGCGGCAGAAGCTGTAGGATCCTCGCTTATATATATATATATATATATATATTTATTATATATTTCGACTGAATTTACCAATACTAACCCGACTTTATTATACCATTAATGAATTCAGTTTTCACGAGAAACTTTAATAAATTTTTTTGGAAGCATATATTCATCAACAAAATTGTCGTGTATATGACCTCCTTCATTTAATTATGGCAACCGTGCAAATTCATACGACCGATCGTGATGCGACTGTTTGTACGGATTTCGTAGTTCCAACCGTCTATCAATAATAATAATAATAATAATTTATTTAATCCCTTAGACATTTACAAATGTATGAGACAAGTCAGATATTCACTTGAAAAAAAAATTACAGCAATTGATAAGAAAACAAAAAAATTAAACACAATCAACATCCAACGAAATCCTCATCTTCCAAATATTCTTTAATACTATAACAACTCTTAGCTATTAAATAACGTTTCACAATAGTTTTGAACCTCATTTTATTCATAGATTTAACACTTTTTGGTAGGTGGTTATTCAAAGTTATCGATTTATATGTAGGTCCTGATTCAATCTTTGCAGTAGAATGTGGTGGAATGAATAAAGTGTCAATATTCCTCGTTGTATAATTGTGAAAGCTGCCATGTGTACGGATTTACCTACAATATACTGATTTATCCAATTTTCACCTTTTGAAGAATAAATTTGCAGTTTTTTTCTAAAAATTTCACCGGCACCAGTCAGTACCAATGTAGCACAAATTTTTTCACAAATTCAGTAGGAAAAAAATCATAATTGCGGAAATTAGATATTCTTTAATTTCAAGTTCTTTATAAATAAGAGATACTTTTGGAAAAATTCAAACAGCACAACTCAGTATACAATACACTACATGAATACGGAAATATGTTTTAGCTGTCAAAAATTAATTTTATGGAAAAATCTAGGCTGTTTCGAACAACACATTTCGTGAAATATGTAATGAAAGAAAAATGTCAACGGCACAAATCAGCACCAATCTACTTCAAATCCTTAATCAACATTTTTCTCGAAAATTCCAGAGTGCTGGGCCAACTTCATATACACTGTTGCCAGATTATTTTGCCGACGGTTATCACAATTTTTTGAACATATTTCCGTTGGAAAAAAGCAAAGTGCTCTGCTTAGTTTTTTCATTTTTCTAATTTCCCGGGAATTCTGAAGTAGTTTCGTGTAAATATTTACGGCACAAATTTTTCCATCCATTTGTGAAAAAAAAGTGCCGGGCTAACTTTTTCTTTGAATTCCGATTTTTCAGGAAACAAGAAGAGTTTCGGAAAAATTCGAACGGCACAACTCAGTAAATGGCAGCAAAATTGTTTCGAGTCATTGGAATTCAATTTTTTGAAAAGTGCCGGGCTGACCCATTTTTCGGTTTTTAAAATATCTCGGGAACCACATCGAACTAGGAAAAAATTTCAACGGCACAAAGCACAAACCTAGCGCAGTTCAGCACAGCAAAAAAACTTTGAAAATCCAAAAGTGCTGGGCAACTTCACATACATATTAAAATCTCCTATTATGAGGAGAAATTGTTAGTTTCCTCTTTCTGTTCTGATTTCTTCATAGGCTAGTTCGACAGCTTCATCTTTTGCGGTGCTAGTTGGTGCATACACATTGATGACTTGAATAGTGTATCTATTGTTCAATTTCAGATTATAAAATATACTTAATTCTATATTCCCGGGTTAATTCAAACGAACGTGTTCGTGATATTTTCAATGAAGTTAACCATACAGTTCAACTCTGAAAAGATAAAAACAAATTCATCAGAAACCTTCCAGTAAATTTGAATTATTTGCATGAGTGGTGGATCTTTTGAACAGAAATAGTCTCATACCGAGAACTTTATGGCCAGTTGCCTCTCAGGCTCCGAATTGGTGCAATAAATCTCCTTTCGACTCGATCAAACTATCGAGAATCAATTATGTTTTTCCTGGAGACTTTTATCCCTGGAAGTTTTTCTGACGAACTATAGGAAAAAATTAGGATGGCCCGGAAAGAAAGTATTTCTCGAAACTTGGATTTCAAGTTAACGAAGTCATGAATGACTCGAGATTTGATATTTCATGAATATCAGTCGGAAGATGAATCACTCCCACATGCTCGAATAGCTTTTTTCATGGTAGCTATGAAATAATCAAACTTGAAGAAGTGGTTTTCAAAATGAATACTCGTCAGATGTTGAAAGTATTTTCATTTCTGATTTTTATATTAACACTGTATGTAAGGAATTGGGAGTGTGTAGCGTAGTATTAAGCTGATAACGATCATTTGTTGATTATTTGAATGTGTAATTCTGAAATTCTCTCTCCACTCAGTTATTTTAAAGTACCTATAATTTCTTATTCGCTTGCTCTAATCATATAATTTATGAGTGATTGATACATTTTTCAGAAAATAAAGAATATCCATCTAACTACTATCAAAACACTTGAAATGTTTTAAAGCGATACTGAAGAAGCCGCAGGAGATATCGAACATATAAAATCGATCTGATTATTAATTGATGATTTGTCATTTACCATCATTATTTCCGATATCCTGCTCTGTAATGGGAAATAGGTGTTTTGGTTAGAACCCACAGGGGAGTTTGAATACATTTAACCCGCAGTTATAACAATTATAATGAGCATTACTAATGCGGAAACCCACATGAATTATCGAAAAGGAAAAAAAGTGAGGACATAGCACACGCCTTCATTGAATATACGTTAATTTGTTCAGATTATGCCTAATTATTTATCTGTTGCTTGCACGCACATTTTCCACATTTCACACAGATTTTCCTCGAACGTTTATGGAGTGGTCTATGATCACAGATGGCATCAGCCGAAGCGATTTGTTTTTCCTTCGCGAAGCATGTGGAGGGGGTGGTAGGACATGTTATCCAAAAAGCAAATAAACACATAAGGCGAATTTTGGCGCTGTAACTACAGGTTACCACGTAACCCTAGTTACATGTAGTTACAGGGTTACCACGTTTTCGCGAAGCTAACTATGTAACTATGACGTCACGCATACCACAGCACGTAACTCTCCTCTCGAGTATGGTTACTCGTGTAGTATGTATTTCCATCTCTTTCTAATGAGTGAAATTGTAATGGGATTAATTTGGAACCATAGATTCACGAATGAAATATTGGGGGATAGGCCTGTTAGATTTTATTAAATATAAAATGTGAAATGAATACAATTGCGATTCTTTTCTATCTGTTGATGGATTCCAAGAAAAAATTCCCGAGAAAATTCCCAACCAGCAGAAAAAAGCGACTTTTTCAATTTTTCCGACGTCATTGGATCTAAGTAAAAACTAATCCAATACAAGGGATATATGAAAAAGATAGGTTAAAAATAAGATTCGAGTACAAAGCAACTGATAACAGAAGTAAAAAAAAATTAAATGAAGGAGATCGTTGATTGACACATCCCAAAAAATGACAGAAGTAACTATGATGTCATAGGTAACTACTAACTATAGTTAGTTGTAGTTACAGCGCCAAAATCCGCCATGTTGCGGAGCCAAATTTGTGGCGGGGATTTTGTATATTTGAATTTCTACAATTCAAAGTTTGTTCAATTCTCTTTTAATGACCAAAAGATGAATAAATAATCATCTAAACAAATCAAGGAGTCAAAATATCATAAATAATTGCTTCTAATGAACTGGTGAGTTGAATTACGTACGGAATGAATAATTTGTTCCTGTTACTAATCATACATTCTATTTTTTTTCAATTAACGGTCATACAAATCCAGATAATATGCAATGAAATAAATAGGTATCACAATGAAATTATCTCGTGTAACCCTATCAATTAAAATTGTATGCAACAATAATTTAACCTTGTATTTACAAACGTAAAAAATTTTTGCTTTTCACCATTAATTGGCGAGTAAGATCAGCATATGCTGTGCAAGAAACCATTTCTTATATGTTTTTCCACTACATACAACTGCTAAAACCAACGAACGAATAATAAATAAGGCCAGAATTGCAGAACCTACAGTTTAAAATACCTCGAGGTCGGCCATCTTGGGGTGCCAACTCCGAATTTGTTTTGGTGACACTTTTCAAACGTTATACCCCCTCCACTTACTTAACCACCATGTAAAGGCGAATTTTGGAGCTGTAACTACAACTAACTATAGTTAGTAGTTACCTATGACTTCATAGTTACTTCTGTCATTTTTGGGATGTGTCAATGGACGATCTCCTTCGTTTAATATATTTTTCTAAGTCTGTTATCAGTTTCTTTGTACTCGAATCTTATTTTCCACCAATGTTTTTCTTATATCACTTGTATTGGATTAGTTTTCAATTAGGTATAGATCCACCGATGTCGAAAAAATTTAAAATGTCGTTTTTTTTCTGCTGGTGGGGAATTTTTTGTTGGAATCTATCAACATATAGAAAAGAATGGAAATTGTGGAATAATATTCACAGGAATTTGGACAAAATATGTATATCAATTTAATTTTCTATTAATACATCGCCAACGTTTCGAATCTTTTGTGATTCTTTTTCAAGGCTAAAATGTAAAATATAAACATTAATTCTGAACAAACCTAAGTAGTAAAGATCTGCAACTCACCTCGTATTTTCATGGAATTAAATTTGTTTAGTTTTACTAGAGATTTGACCGTTTTGATGTTGAAAGAAAGTCACATTATTCAAATTATATAGATCTGAAAACATCATGAGTAATGTGATGTTGATGTGATAAGAGAGGAACAGATCTGTCTACCGGTGAGTTCCGCAAGTCAAATCGAGCACCATGCAGATGGTATTCAATTTTTCTGTACACAATCACTACCTCAATCGTTTTTATTTTTTCCGTTCTTCTGCAATGGTCAAAAGTTAAAATCATCAAAACAAGATACTAGACACAACGTAAAAACAACGGTAAAAAGTCAGTCAAATTTGTTAAAAATTATGGTGGATACGCCTGTCAATGAAATAATATTCCGAGTTATCACTTGAATTCACACTTCTCAAGTGACAGACCCATCGTTAGTGTTCAGAATCAGACCATCATAAATCAAACTCAAATGTTGGACGTCTTCCCTATAGTTCAATGTGTTGTTGGACCTTATATGGATCATCTCACCTATCTGTAGATAGGTTCATAATCCAGAACTTTGACATTCTCGAAGTTGATTTTGTGTCCTTCAGTATGGGCGTGTGCTGCAAGCGCTGTTTTTTGTACGCTGTTTGGTTTTTCTGTATCATTCTGTTGTCTTATCCTCTCTTGTAGTAATTGTTTGGTTTGGCCTATGTATCATTTTGGACAGTTGTTACATTCAATTTTGTATACTACTTCTGACTGTTGTAAAATTGGTGTTTTTTCTTTTAGTTTTGTGTAAAATTTCCTTCTGTTATCTAGAATATTATAGAATGCAGAAGCCCCATTGTATTCATTTCACATTTCATATTTAAAGAAATCTAACAGGCCTATCCCATTGAGTTTTATATAACTCAGTGCCTATCCCCCAATATTTCATTCGTGAATCTATGGTCCCAAATTAATCCCATTACAATTTCACTCATTAAAAAGAGATGGAAATACATACTACACGAGTTAAGCCCTGTTCTCAGAGCTTCGTCGTGTCGCTGGCGACAGTTGTTCAGCCAATCAGAGCATGTAAACAAAACTTCCCCTGGCCCCTACCTTTTCATTTCTGGTTGTCAAAATCTGTCGCGACACGCCCCGTTTGTAGTTGAAATATTTCAACTACACATTGGATTTCTGCTACGATCTCATGAAACAAGGAAGGAGTGGGGATCGTCGCCAGCGACACGACGAAGCTCTGAGAACGAGTCTTTACCCTGCTCGAGAGGAGAGTTGCGTGCTGTGGTATGCATGACGTCATAGTTACATAGTTAGCTTCGCGAAAACGTGGTAACCCTGAAACTACATGTAACTACGGTTACGTGGTAACTTGTAGTTACAGCGCCAAAATTCGCCTATTGTCTTCGTTGTGTATGTAATGAGTTAGTGGTACCTCGTCTTCATCTGTGGAAAATTATTCAATGGGATTATTTCTCAAAATTTTTGTTGTGATTATCAGAGGTATAAGGCATTCATTCCAGCCATATTTATAATAATAATTTATAACATTGTCATCAAAATTTAAAATGATTAGATTCGACCAGCCTTCTTTCAGATTCCGATATATTTCCTAAAACATTGAAATATTCAGAAAATTGTGGTGTCATGGGTATACATGAGATCACTGAATTTTTTTGATATTTTTATAAACCCGACATTGTATTTTCGATTTTCCGGATGAAGGTAACCCATCAGATTTTAGAGATCTTGAATTTATTCAAAGTGAGCCTAAATTCGCATATTGAATCGTTGTGCGTAGATGAAACAATTGGCTGCTCAAGGCCACATTATTGATGAAATTCTCGAAATATTCGCTTTAGAGCAGCACATACAGTCCCCAAATACTTCTGACACCCTGAATATCATAGACTATCGATTTTTCAGAGAATAGTTCTTCCAATCATTACTATGGTTAATGGATTAGCCCTTGTAATGATTTTATTTGTATCTTATATTTTTCAAATTCTTACGTGTTCAGAACCATGAATGAATACCAGAACCCTTTACAAATTTTTCTTGTAGAAATGAGAACGAAATGAAAATTCAAAAGAATCAAATCCTTCATATATCTTAGAAAAAACACTTTTCATTGCGAACTGAACGTTATTTCAAAATTAAGGTGCTCAATTATTCTGAGAATTGTCTTGAGGTTCTGCTTTTTTTTCAACTTCTGTCAATTTCAAAATGCCAAATAACTTTCATAAATTTTCTATAAGAGATAAAATCGTATAAAATATAATTTTCCAAAGGATA
The DNA here is from genome assembly GCA_038502775.1 of Hippodamia convergens. Classification (NCBI taxonomy): domain Eukaryota; kingdom Metazoa; phylum Arthropoda; class Insecta; order Coleoptera; family Coccinellidae; genus Hippodamia; species Hippodamia convergens. The sequence goes on from CM076609.1 coordinate 42,971,453, forward strand.
ACATTTTTTTCAATATGAGTTTCAAGTTTTGTATTTGCCTATAGAGAAATCCTATCAAATTTTTCATTGGGTTTATTTCCGATGTTCAACTGCATGCATAACTTTCTCATTCGTTTTCTTGAATGATTCTTTTCTTTATGTTATCTTTTCATTTAACTTCTACCATAAGCTTTCCTACTTCCTCTTGTAGTTAATCTGTTTATAAGCTCGTAGCTGTTTCAAACATGCGCGAAATATCACTAGATAAACAGAATGAGTATTCATAAGGTATTTTTCTTGAAAACAGAAATTCTCAAGTCTAACTCCGAACAATGGATCCTTGCTGTTTGCTCCTCTAGCTGTCTAGCCAAAGATCTCTGTGGAATAATTTGGGCATTTCCCGTCGAGTTAATCCAACACAAAACCAATCAAGTATAGATAATGCCCCGATCACTCTGCTGCACTTCAATTAATTGATAGATCAAAACCGAGAATTGCAGTCAGTGTGATACATACAGAGTGTTCCCAAATTCATGCTAGGTGATTGCTCGTATATCATTAAGATGGGTCTTTCCTATAACAAAATTCTTCAGCGCACCCCTTGAAAGGTTCTAACTAAAATGCAGTTTTAATTTTTTTCCTGAATGACACGTAGACTACGATAGTGTATTTGAGCTAGAGGTGGTCATCTCCAGCATTTATTATGTACCCCTTCACATTTCACATCTTGTATACAAGACAAGATTGCATAGTCGGAGAGGTTTTATCTTTTATGTTTGTAGAAATTTTGTTGTTGTTATCGAGGATATTGTAGAAAGAAGTCGTGCGACCAAATTCTTCGACTATGTTATTCATTTTATAAGACAACCCCGGAAAAAACTCAAGTTGAAATGCTTCAATTACTCGGTCACCACAGGCTGTGAGCCAATGCTTACCGAATTGACCATTCTATTGACGTCTCTATTATTGTCAACAAGACAAGTCCCATTTTGTTCAAGCCTATAGTTTGTTCTCACATTTCTGATGTAATAAGAAGGGCAGTTGTTGTCTAAGAGCATGTCACTTACCTTCATTATGTTTTTCTTCCCATGTTTGTGACCGTTGTTCACTCATATATGTATATGTTCGTACTGTATATGTCTACTGGTTGAGAGAAATCAAGAAGGCCGACTTCAGATGAAGAATCATGTATCAACAGAACATCGTTTTTACCTAAACGCATGTAATTCAGAGGAATAACTCCCATTGTATTTTGTTATTTTTATTCCTCGGACTGTCGCATGTCAAAACTCCTTCATTTTGTACTATCATACATATCATATTGTAGATAATAAGGGAAAGTAAGAAGAATATGACAAAATTAGAAGTTGGACACAAGAACCTGAGAAGAGTGGAAATAACTGAATGTGCGTATGCTGATGACATAGTATTAATGGCAGGAACAAAAGACGTTTTACAGAAGAATGTGGACGAATGGAATAAGCAGCTCAAATTATACGGAATGGAAATGAACAAGAAGAAAACCAAGGTGATGGGAATCATGCAGGAAGAGGAAGAACTACGGATACAGGTAGACGGAGAAACCATTGAACAGGTGCAACAATTTACATACCTGGGGGTGAAGATCGATAGCGGGGGAAAACAAGAACAAGAAATAGAGGATAGAATTGACAAGGCGGGTAGGCTGTACCATGCATTGAACAGAAAATTCTTGAAGAACAGGGAAGTTAGCAAGAAAACGAAAATAACTGTATATAAAACAATATTCAGGCCTGTGCTAACTTATGGATGTGAAACCTGGAAAACATCGAGAAGGAGCAGAAGTCACCTACAGACAATAGAAATGAAATTTTCAAGGGGAATAAAAGGAATAACTAGAATGGACAGAGTAAGAAATGAAGAAGTAAGAAGCGAGTTAGAGGTGAAGTCACTAGAAACATATGTGGGAGAGAGGCAGTTGGGATGGTGGGGACACATGCAGCGTATGGATGAGGAGAGGCAAGTTAAGAGGGTATGGGAGGCAAGAATAAAAAAGAAGCCGAGAAGGGGAAGACCACAAAAAACATGGGATGATGCAGTGAAGGCAGAGATTGACAGAAGAGGAAAGAACATGAACGCAGCGAAACAGATGGCGAATAAACAGAACGGAATGGAAAAAATTTATCAGAACATAGTATAATTTTATTTATGAAATGTATTTTATTTTGTATTTTATTTGAAACCCAAACACCGAAAGGTAAAATGGGAACAGATTATATATATATATATATATATATTATATATATATATATATATAAATTTATTCCACTTTATACTTCATCTTTAAATTGTATGATAAGGTATCGACAATTCTCGGAATATGTCTTAGTTTTTGCTCCTGAAAAATATTCTGTTTTCTTGTGTTATAACATGTTTGGTTTATCTATGGGAGATGATTGCCTTTCAAAAATTGCGGTTTTCAAACATCTGAAGTGCCGAAAAATCATCACCTGGAAGGTCGTATCCGGTTTGAAAAACCCTCACGACCAGAGAGCGAGAATTTTTGGAATTTGAATATCGAAGGAATTTCGAAAGACAAGTGTGAATACGTCTCCAAATTAGCTGATGAACATGGTATCGAAGTGATTCTTCTGCAAGACACCCACACGGCAATAGAAAAAAATCCTCGTTATAAGTTATGTATTAATTGATTTTTTTATGAGTTGAGCTTGTTTTGTTAAAAAATTATCCGTTTCGTGAATTTCAACACTTTCGGAAAGGGGAAATTGATGGAGCTTTTTCATTTTTTTCAAATTTTGTGACATTTTTGTCAACGACATTAAGAAAGTCTTCCGGGCTGAAACTATTTATTTCTGTCATAAATATTTATAAACCTCCCAACATTATTTGGCCAAGAAATCTGAATGTTGATATTTTTTAAAGTACCAAATGGATTTCTTAAATGCAGTCGATTTATTCTGAATAATCGGTTACTTTTCTGCTTTTGTCTTTTTTCATTTCAGATTAAGAATTGCGAGTCGTTTTGGGAAGAATCTGTCTATCCGAGCCCATCGACGGATAACATGAAGATGATCACACTCATGTCTTTCAAGATTTTCCTGATATTTAATATTTTATGTTATTTTTTCACGGGGAGACAGGTTTTTTCGGCTGAGGTTTTTTCCCCTGGCTGTATAGTATCATATGATACTAGTGATGATAGTATCGTATGACTCTATAGTATCATACGAAGAATGTTATGATACCCCGTTTTTTTTTTACCTCAGCTTAAGTGTTGTTTCAATATTTATTGTATTATTTTAGCTCTCTTTCTCATAAGAATATATATATATAGGTATGGTTTTTTCAAATTTATAATTTAAAATAACTCTGTGATCAATAAAACCTTTTTCAAACCTGGAGAAAAGAACAACTAGTTCCGAAACGTCGGCAGAATCATAATTTGTTTCTTATTATCTATCGAAATTCCTGCGACATACTGAAGATAAATCCGATTTTCATCAGACAAATTCCCCGAAAATATCAAAGAAAAGAAAATGGTCCCCAAAGGCCTCGTGAACTGAATCGCCTTGCAAGAAGCCATGAATAAGGAAAAGGAGCAAAAAGGACCAGGGGAAGCACCATCAGGAAAATATCGATGAAGAATAACAATAACAATAATTTTAATAGCCGATTTGGGCAGACGACGTTGCGCGAGTCAACTCCTCCTAATAGGAAGAGGAGATGGTTGTGTAGAATTCATTTTATATTAATCACAAAAGTGATGAAGATATATACTGGAAGAAATAATTTGTTGAAAGCCTCAAATGAAAGAATGAGAATTGCGTTGAAATCTTAAAGACAAGTTATGTGAGTACTGAAAAATAACATAGCATATCAAGACCATTAATTTCCATTTATTTGCATTCACCCTAGTACGATGTGACAATTAACAGAAGAATAGAAGCGATACCGTTCGAATCGGGAGAATTTCATATTTTCAACAAAAAAATGAATTCAGAAGTTTTCCCGCATGTCGTTTTTAAATAAGTTAAGACATGAATGAAAGATGAGTCAGCACTATAATGATACTAAGATCAGAATTGTGGAATGTCCCAAAAAATTTTTTCTGGAGTGAACTGATGATATTAGGTTTCACGCGACACTGAGTTCTAACCTCTACAAGAATTTTGTGTCACGTTTCTTAGAAACCATAACAACTTCCTTCAATAACATCCTGAACGGAAGCAAGTTCTTCCGGTGGGAGTACGGGAGCGGAAGAAGTTTTCCGATCGAAGACTGTTCGAAAACATCTCTATTTAATTGATGGTAAGGATGTTGGGGCACTTAACCGTCACACGACGGGGAAGAAACTATCTATTTCGAGGAAATGAACAACCGACGACCGTATGCTTGGAGGCGGAAGAATCAAATTGGAGTCTGCCTCCATCTAAATTAGTTTCGGAAGTGGAGGTCGTAAAGATACCCTGGAATGAAGCCAGAATGCAACTGGCATCCTTGCCTCAACGTAGACTAATGCAACAACGCCCTAACTCAATTCTCGATTTCATATTCTGGGTTATTTTCCAACTGCATCAAGATTTCTTTCAAACACTATTTATAACACTTCTGAAATATAGGCACCAAAGAAGCTATTAACGATTTATATTTATATGAGTAATTGGGAATATGCATTTTTTGATTCATATTCACAAGAACAATAAAAAAAAAAAATTTCATGAATTAAGCGAAAGAAGGCAATCTGTGAGTCTTTCCTCTACCGACTCTTATATTATCCCTATTGTTCGAAAAACTATTCAAGTAGAGGATGAATTTTTGGTTCTTTTTATCTCCTCCTTTCCTATAATAAAATATTATCTGAAGTAAAGATATCAAACTGACAAAGAAACACCCAGAGGGAAATTTCAAATTTTTTTCTGTTGAAGATAGATAGATAGCGAGATATAAATGATTAAAATTTGGAAACGAAAAATGAAGGGTACATATTTTTTTCATTGAATTTGTTAATTCTGTATTTGTCCACTATCTATACACTTATCTATACACTTCACAACAGGTCTGAGCATTGATGCAAGAAGAAGGTTTGTTTCTTCTTGAGGTATACTATCCTAAGATACCTGTACTTTAATGTCTCAGAGCCGTGGAGACTGGGATAAATTTCCAAGCCTTCTACCCATGATGTCTCAAACATGCTCTATGGGCGGAAGATCAGGGGATCTGTTCGACAATGCAAACGATTCACATGGGTCGCTTCAAAAAAGTTTAATATAACTCTGGCAATGTGAGGTGAGGTCTAGCATTATCTTGCTGAAATATTGGATTCTCGGGCCGGTTGAAGTATGGGAGAACCTATGGTTCCATTATTTCCTGAAGGTAACGCGGCGATGTCATGTTAACTGAAGCCTCATGAACGATCTTGCTTTGTTTACTTGGTGCCCAGATATTAACATTCGCTGGTTCTATCTGGATGTACTATGAAGGCAGCTGGACCTTCAGATAAGGGCGGCAGTAAGGCGTTGGGTGATATTCCCCAAAGGAACGCCATTTGGATATTTTCATGCCTCCGTAAAAAATGGTGGACTCTGAATTCCCGTATTCACCGTCACTATCACAGGTATTTTAAGGGAAAGACAGATGCGCCTGAAGGATTCATCATCAAGAAAGGTCAGATCTGTCTGTACTACAGCATGGGCTCACAATAAGATTGGGTGGGGCGAAAAGGTTCAGCGCAGAAAATACTGGGCAACGAGGCTTTATGCCTCAAAAGACGGTTATGAGCGGAGAGAGAGAGTGAGAAGGTAACCACTTTCACTCGGTGGATTCATGGTAGCAGCATGGACATATCCGGAAGGTATATATCTGCAACTCGAGTCCTCACGTAGAGAGGAGGGAGAACAGCCCTCACGGATATCAATTTTACGGCTGGGTGTACTAGCATGAAAACAGCGACACACGTGATCCAGTGTTGCTTCCATACTTATGGAGCAAGGATTCTGAGACATCATGCCGTGTGCAAGACACTCTCTGGATTCTTTAAGAACAAGGGCCTGACGATGTTCACCGAGCCGCGCCTGCGAACAACTGTAGGCGTTCGCAAACCCAATCTGATCGTCCTAGGAGAGCGTGACGTATAGGTTATTGACACCAAGGTCGCCACGAAGAAGCCAGGTTTACTTGTAGACCAGCTTCTACTGAGGATTGGCGTCGGGTAGGGTATGTGCGAGGGCAAACTTCCCCGGGGCAACCTGCGCCCATTCTATCTCAATTCGGTTGCAGGTAATTAAAACGTGCTCGCCCCTTGTGGGGGGCGGAAACAGATGAGTTTTTAGTGGATATGCCCCTCATCACCCGCTACGGCCAGGTAGTGTCCGTTAGATGGATTTTCTCCTCTCCAATGAAGAAAAAAATTACCTACTTGCATGTCCAACCCCATACTATAACGCCTAGTGTCTGGTGTACAACACTCTCAACATTGTGAGGTCCATCTCTTTCTTCCCGACGTCGTGTAACCCCCCTTCGGTCATCATGTGCACCCAAGGAGAATCAAGATTCACCAGAAAAGACCTAATGCCATTTCACATTCTAATGTGGTCGTTCTCCGTTTCAGAGAGAATATATTATCGAAAATCTAGGAAAAACCTATTCTTTCAAAGCGATAATTTCACAATACTCAATCACCAGATGAGAAAATGAAATATAGGTAAGAATCAGGAAATCTGGGACATATAACACTGATGTCGAACTTTCTGATTCAACCAATTCATGATCCAACTGGGAGCGCAGATGCCATTCACTGTCTAGATATGAGCTGCATTATTAGATCGAAAATAGCGCACCGTCTCGAATTCCGGGTATCCTGGTATTAATGAATCCATGATGTTCGTCATACGAACCATTACTCAAAGTCGAAAAGTTCCAACCAAGCGTAGCATACCCCAAGATACTCTCAGTTCGTTTGTCACAAAAAATGCGGAATATTTTCCTCGATCTGTATAGAATTCTGAATAATTCAACTGTTAACAAAACTTGAGAAAATTGAAATGTCATACCGAACCAGGTGGTCATTAATCATTTCGTCCATAGGGAATAATATTCATTGCAAGTTTTTCCAACTGAAATAACTGCGATAGACAGATATTAATATGGATTTTTCATCACATTTCACTCCTATACCATCGCAATCGGCATCCTCATGAAATTGACAATTTCTTCTGTTGATGCTCATGGGTGTGAGTTTCGAGGAGCAGTAGTTTCCGTCAGACATACAGTCGACTCTCAATAATTCAAACATTCGAAACTTTAGATAATTCGAAGTAACTGTTGGGTCCCTTGAAAAACAGTGGCTAAATGGAGGAAATATTACAATGCATTTAGGTACACTCAGTAATTCGAAGCAAAACAAATCTCCAGAAGAGCAAAAACACCCGATAATTACAAGTTCTTTCATTCATACCCTCTATATTTCGAAGATACGAGTTTCAACTTAGGTTATAATTTTCATTCCTGATTACAATACCGTTCCACTCGGTGCAGTAGACTCCATTAATTGACCAGTTGTTTTCGTATATCAATAGAAGTATGAATCACAAGTACAAAAGATATTCGAAATAAAAAGGTTTTCCCTGTGTTAAATGTTACATACTGTTATACTGTACATACTGTAATAGAAGGTCAACCGTGAAAAATATCTTGAACACAGGTTACTAAATTATTGATACGTTGTATTAAATGATGTTTTATATACCGGATGTCCTACGAGGAACTTCTACCATATATAGATTTATTCATTTTGACCGAAATTTCATTAGACTATGTTTCTGGTACAGTATATCAGAACTGATTGATTTTTTCTAAATTCATAACACTTTTCGGTATAAATTCTGAAAAAATCATTTATTTCTGGTAAACTGTACCAGAAATGTAGTTGAATGAAATATCGGTCAAAATGAATAAAACATTCTGTATAATGGCAAGAAAAGATGGGAGACATTTCCAAGTGACCCTTTCGTGATGCTGATTGTAGACCCTATATATGGTGAGAGTATGGGCCTCGTGGAACAGCCTGTGTATAACATTATTTAATACCATGTATCAATAATTTAGTAACTGTATACAAGGTAATCATTGGTGATTACCAACAATGACCATTGTTCGTTATCATATCGTCGGTCCAATGACAAAGTCACGAAGGTGCGCTTTGTCAAATAAATGTATTCAGGCGCAAGTTGGTTATTCTTGGTCATTCCTAAAGGACTATAACCAAGGGCAAGACCAAAAATAACTGCGGTCATCGCTTGGAATCGGTTCAAATCATCTTCAAGTTGCACTGATGAATGGTAGCAACCCAGAACCAGTTCTGTAGCTATTCTCTACTCGATGACAGCTCGTTCCCCTTAGTTTGCTCTCAGTCTGGATCTCCGACAGTCCACGGTAACAGTTCGGAAATTAGTTTGGTATGATAATTCGAAAAAAATATGTTTTCACGAAATTGATAACTTTTACAACGCTCTTGTGACTTCCTGCATTATGATTTCAAATTGTTTCTACTTTCACAGAAACATTAAGAAGTCCATTTTAAATTTTTTTCTCGTGATTTCACTTTAACAAAGAATTCTCTGACGAAAATTCGAAATTTTGAAATTAAAACAAATCAGTTCAACATGAAATATTCGACAATCAAAAGTGGGAGTAACTGACAGAGCTTAACTCCGAGAATTCAAACGTGAATTCCGATTCCTTTCCAAAAATGATCTAACTAACGCTATTTAATTATGGGACAGCCCGTACGATTTTTTTATTTTTGTAGTTTATTCCGTTTGATTCATGAATATTTGTTCAGAAAATGTTTTTTCAATTTTTTTTTCAATTTGTAGACTGAACTGACTGAATATTGTATATTATTACCAGAGCTGAATACGTAACGAATTTCCTCTCCTTACCAGAAGATCTCGGTGAAGGGGTAACTGATTCCAGAAAGTATCAAATAATTGACACTGTTGAATTGAGGACGATCTCGTGTAGAGGAACATGTTTTTGAATTATGACTTCTATTCTGTATTCTGAAGGAAAGTAAAACAACATTCGTGTTCTGTGAAATCAGGCTTTTCTATTATGATTTTATCATGATGAATACAGAAGGCAATGCTCTGTGCAATGTTATAGACAATTTCGAAAAAGTATGAAAGAATCCTGTTGACATGACAGATTGTCTCAGATAAACGTGCCCAGTGTGATCTTCAATCCAATACCCTGAAACCAAAAAAAAATAGATAAATAACAACGTCCAATAAGCCTTTGAGGGAATGTCGGCTACAGCGTATATATTGGACCTTTATACTGCTTTCGGTGATGCGAAATTACAAATCGACAGATGTCGAATCAAAATTGGAAATGGATCTGTTAATGGAAGTGCTCAGCGATTCGAAATGAATCAGAATTGTTCGGGAGGTTCATTTCTTATTTCCCCTGAATAGAATTCAACCATAGAACTGGTAATCTCTGAATAAACTTCATTTTCTCTTCGCTCTGTAATGAATTAGAACGCTTCTGTATTTTTTTTTTACTCTAAAGTTTACTGTAGCAGAAGAGATATCGAAATTGATTCTTCGCTTAAAACTTGTTATATATTCGCAATAACTTCTGAAGAAAAGTGGTTGATCGGGTACGAAATATATAGATATATCACTTTACCAGGTCGAAGAAAATTGCGAATGAGCACACAATCGAGGTCATTATTGACTACCATAGTAAAAAGTCTTTCAAAATGTTGAAATAGAAGCCGTTGTGGATAATCATCTACAACGCATTCAGTAACACAGCAATAAAAATAAGGCTCTACCTGCTCCTCAACATGAACCAATTCGATTCAACAGAACATTGGCGTTCTTACCTTAACAAGGTTGAACGCACCTGCTTCAAACTCTCCTGAACGAATCTAACCTAATCCAAGACTAATAAACCCAGTTGAACCTAACCTCAACTTACCAAAGCTTATCGAACATATCGGACGCAATCTGTGGAAATGTTCCTAAGATTTATATGAAACCATAACGCTTGCCTGCATCGGATCGGAAATGCTACTTTTTGAAAAAACAACATCTTCAGCAAATATTATTTCATAATAAATTTCATATATTTGAAATAGGTTGGCTAAAATAATACTCGACAAAATATTTTTAATTATTAATTGAAACATGACTTTTCATGAAATTCTGCAACTTCAATAATAACATAATAAGATTCAACATCATAGGGTTGTCTATTATTAGCGTGGACGAACTACTGGGTTAGTGAAAGTAACTGGTATCGACAAATCTGTTAATACCTGGCAACCCAGTAAATGGTCCAGGTAAATAATAGACAATATCTACATGTTCCGTACTTTGAGTCCAGTATAAAATTTCCTTCTCTTGATGTTACAAAATTTCATGAGAAATCATTTTTCAAAAAATAATTAGGAATATTCAGTCTAGGATTTTCTTCGGTTTTCAAATTTTTTTTCCTATTCGTAATAAATTATAAAATAGGTTTCATTATATTATCAGCTTGGTGAAAGTCGACTCAGATTCGGATCTTCTACTATCAGGTTTGTTACACTCGTATGAAAAATATGGTAGACTTCTTCAAATATATTTATTTGCTAGTACGACATAAACGGTAAAACGGTATTTATCTTCGGTTGATTATCTCCGATAGTGAGTTATTTTCGATAGCTTCAATATCCGATCTATCCATCGAAACGGTCGGTAGCTAGACACTGAGCATTGAAACATTTCGTTAATATCATGCGCACTAGTCGTCTATTAGCAGTTTCTCTGGATAGATCGGATATTGCAAACGGCCGTTAGAAGTTATCGTTTAAAATATATCTTGAGGGTTCTTTGCATCTTTCCTACAATTTTATTTGGGTTTTTCTCCGAATCTCCAGTAATAAAAATAAGAATTTCTATTACTTTATGTAATAGAATATTCTGGAAGGCTCCACATATTCCATGTAGGAAAGTAGAACATTTATTCCTATCTGGTTAGAGCTCCCATGATTTCAAGTTCGAGTTGATTTGATTCGAGTTATTACTTACTACTCGTTCATGCTTTCGGTAAATGGAGGCAATCGTGCCAAAACGACAGAAAAAAATTACATGTTCGGAGAGGCATAGAATCAGGAACTCGTTATCTTTGATCTATCGATATCCGAAGGCGTCGCTCCTCTGGACACGGAAACGTACCAGGCGTAGGTGGCTGGGAGTTTCTAATTAAAGTGGTTTTTATTTGGCGATGAATATTGAAGGAGTTGGTTGTCGAGATAACATAAATTAGTTTAGATTTTTCGATATAGTTAATCAATGAAGAGCTGGAAAACAAATTGAAGGCTGAATCGTGGAATGATATAATGAAAGAATGATATATAAATAAAGCAACAACGGATTTCATTGTAAAACTCACACGATATTTGCAATCAAGTAGCTATGTTGAAAAATGTAAAAGATGGATGAACGTCAGGAAGGGTTGGGTGACAGCAGAAATTCTTGAGCTGATAAACAAAAAAAATGATCTTTACACAAATATTAGGACTGATCCTTCTGATGAAGAATTAAAATGTACGTACCGAAATAAAAAAAAATGAATTGCGCAAACTGATAAGCAGGCCAAGAGAATTTATTTTGAGGAGACAATAATGAGAAGTAGTACTGGTTCCAAAGTCTTGTGGAATAGCTTCAAGCGATTGTGTAATGAGTCCAAACCTAGAACAGAAATAAAGGTTATAAGAGACAAGGAAGGAAATTTGTTGGTGGATGTGAGGGATATTGTGGAAGAATTTAACACATATTTTGGGGAAATTGGAGAAAGATATGCGGAAGAAATTGTGAAGCCAGACAACTTCTTGAGGAGGATATTGCTGTTGGAGAATCGCTATTTCTTTACCCGACGGACAGAGAGGAAGTGGAAAAAATTACATATGATCTAAAGGATGGAAGAGCTCTAGGATGGAATAAAGACAGAACTATTAAAAAAAATATAAAATAGTTTCATCGAAACCTATTGCTCATTTGATCAATATGTGCTTTGAAATGGGAAGTTTTCCAGATTCAATTAAAATTGGCATTTTGAAACCTCTCTACAAGTCGGGCGATGAAACGCAGGCTAATAATTATCGATCAATTACTTTAATTTCAAGCTTGGGAAAAATTTTTGAAAAAGCCATAAAGATCAGAATAATGAATTTTCTGAAAAAACACCATGTAATATCTGAATGCCAATAGGGATTCTTAGAGAACAAGTCGACTGAAGATGCCATTGGTGATTTAACGAGTAGAATATATAATTCGCTCAATGAAAAACTTCCAACATTGAGTATTTTTGTAGATTTAGCTAAAGCTTTCGACGCGGTGGATCATCCAATTGTCAGAATGACAATTCTCGTAATATGTCTGAGTTTTTGTTTCTGAAAAATATTCTGTTTTCTTGTGTTATAACATGTTTGGTTTATCTATGGGAGATGATTGCCTTTCATTGGGGTCCCGTAGCGGTCTTCAAACATTTGAAGTGCCGGAAAATCATCACCTGGAAGGTCGTATCTGGTTTGAAAAAACCCTCACGACCAGAGAGCAACAATTTGTGGATTTTGAATTTGAATATCGAAGGAATTTCGAAAGACAAGTGTGATTACGTCTCCAAATTAGCTGATGAACATGGTATCAAAGAGATTCTTCTGCAAGAAACCCACACGGCAACAGAATCGTCGTGAAAGAGGACAGTTGAAAGGTTATGTATTAATTGATTTTTCACAAGTTCAGCTTGTTATGTTGAAAAATTATCAGTTACGTAACTTTCAACAGATTCGAAAAGGGGAAATTGATGGAGTTTTTTTTTTCATTTCTTTCAAATTTTGTGACATTTCTGTCATAAATATTTATAAATCACCGAACATTATTTGGCCAAGACATCTTAATGTTGATGTTTTTTAAAGTAGCAAATGCATTTCCAAAATGCCTTCGATTAACTCTGAACAATTGGTTTCTTTTCTGCTTTTGTCTTTTTTCATTTCAGATTAAGATTTACGAGTCGTTTTGGGAAGAATCTGTGTATCCGAGACCATCGACGGATATCATGAAGATGATCACACTGATGTCTTTCAAGATTTTCCTGATATTTTATGTTATTTTGTTTACGGGGAGGCAGGTTTTTTCGGCTGAGGTTTTTTCCCCTGGCTGTATAGTATCGTATGATACAAGTGTTGATAGTATCGTATGATTCTATAGTATCATACAAAGAATGTTATGATACCCCGTTCTTTTTTTACCTCAGCTTAGGTACTTTTTGTTTCAACATTTATTGTATTATTTTAGCTCTCTTTTTCATAAGAATATATATATATATATATCCAACACTATTGGACAAATTATACCAGTACGGAATTCGAGGTAGAGCATATGACATAATGAGATCTTATTTGGCTAATCGCAAACAATCAACCAAAATAGACGACTATACTAGCAAGGTTATTCACAATGGACTTGTAGAGGTCCAAATTTCTTACGGCATTCTGGAATGGGATGGGACATATAAATGTCATATGAAAAAAAAATTGAGGTTTTACAAAAGTGGATTTTAAAAATAGTATATGAAAAAGCACTCACCTTTTCCAGTGAAGAACTGTCAACTGTCTGGTGTTCTGAGTTCGACTAAGATCTTCTTTCTAAAGATTCTTCAATGTATCTACAAATCAAAAGTACAAATAGATATTGTAGAGCATAATTACGAGACGAGAGGAACACGTTTTAAGATGTTGAGGGAGAAGAACGCATAGGTCAGAGAAATTACAAATATTTGGCACCAAGAATACATCTGCACTACTACCTGAAGAAATAAAAAACTTGAAAAATCTGAAGAAATAAACAAAAAGTGTAAAAAAATGGATGATATAAATTGGATCAGAATTTTTCGATAAATTGTTGAATGAAAGTTAAAAATTTGTGGAACTTACCTCAATGCAGTGTTTGTGCCTGGCTTTGCTGTAGATTTTGTTACCCAAATTGAGAATTTTGAGACTTTTTCACCCTGATCTGGACCTTCTATGATATTTGTAACTTTATGGAACTACTGGTTTATATTTGGCTTTATGTGGCAAATGTATTATAATTAAAATTATTGTTTTGTTAAGGGTTACAAAAGAAAAAAATTTTGCTTTATATACCATTAACAGGTAAAGCTGTCTTTGCCGCTGTGAGTTTTTCTGCTGTTTGTTCGGAAAGTTAATTTAATAACAACTTGTATTTTGACATTCCAACTGAATAAACATTATTTTTATAAAAAAAAATGTTATCGTTATTTCGTGTTGATTTTTCTAGAGGAGAAAGTTCAATATTAAGTAATACGAATCGCATTCGTGAATAATTTATCGTTGATTATCGCAATATTGAATTTCTTCCAAAATCCTATAATACTGGCCGATTCTTTGCCAATTTTATGCTATTTACATTCACTTCAAATATCGATGCCTTGACTCAGTCGCTGTGAAATTTGTATTGATGTTTTTTTCTGTTTCCATATAACAATGAATATTTCTATGTCGCGTGGACAAACGAGTATAATTCTGAGTATCAGCATTGAGATTTAAAACTGTTTTCTTTATTTAAGTATCGTAAGGAGTTCACAACAATACTAAAAGTAGTGCTGTAATGAATTAATCACAGCATTGTTTTCAGAAATATTTTTCGTTTTGTGTCAGTACTGGCCACCGATCCTATCAATTTTCAAATCAAATCAATTCAAATTCGGTTAAAGGTATATGTCAAATTTCGTAAGTCACACAAACTGACAAAATACAATACATACATAAATTTTCATTTGAATTTCGAGAGTATTTCTCAAAACTTGACTGAAATAGAGAAAATATTTTCTTATACTTGTTGCAGAAGGCACCACCAACACTCATGCGTTCGAAAACACTCGCCTGGAATATGTGCCCATTCTGCAACTTGTTTTAAAATATACTGTTATCGAAAATTTATGGAGCTTCTGAGATTGGTAATACTCTATCAAGATCTTCATCTTCCAGAATGAAAAAAGTGGATTGAAGAATACCGAAATAAATTACTTTAAAGCCTTAAAATGTCTTTCCCTTTCACTGTTGATCATAGAATTTCCACTCAATATGAGTTATGCTGAATTGTCTTCATCTCCAACTTCTTTTCAGGATCCTCTTAGAACTATTATAAATGAAGTTCCTTATCGTTTTAGGTATACATTGAGGTAGAAAACGAAAACGACAATTTGCCCCTGAGCGAGGAGCCGGTCTACTACCCTTCGATCCTGGAAGACAGCCCTGCGGGCACCACAGTGATTCAGATCCGTGCCACCGACCGTGACAAGGACCTCAACCAGAGAATCAGCTACAAAATCACGTCCGGTAACCCGGAGGGCTTTTTTGCCATAGACTCCGACTCAGGTAGGTGATGATGTCTCCGCTGCTGTTAATTGATTTATTAAGCTAATGTGAGAACGCAACACCTGACCTATATGAGCTAATTTATATGGGATTTGCTCCTCTCTGATGGAATAATTAAGTTATTTTCATTAGGAACAACCAAGTCTAGTTGAAAATGTATTCCGAAGGTGATGAACTGTTTTTAAAAACTTCCGCAAAATGAAATCAAACCAGAAACATTTTCATGAAAAATGTTACCAAGACCAGACCGCACACCCCACATTGTCAACAAGTTATCAGATCTTATGTAGAACCAAAATGCTAACTCTACACTCTTTAACTTTAAAAGTTTCACAAACTTGATCAAAATAAGTGATTTACTATAAGAACTATTGTCTAACGGAGAAGTCACGAACAGCGAATGAATTTTTAACCTCACGCTCACGTATGAGTAGAGAAACTGCCAAGTTACTTATTTTCACCAAGGTCTAGAGTTTGTGAATAAAGCACTTGTAAAGAGTGAAAACTTATCAACTTAGCTCTATATGACATCTGATAACTTTTTGACAATCTGAGAAATGCGGTCTCTTCTTGTCAACATTTTAAAAGAAAATATTGTTGGTTGGATTTCACTTGAAATTAATTATTTCAAGATCTTCTTCAAGTGAAACTAATTTATAATTCATGTTCAAAATCAGCTATAACACCTATAGCAACTATCCAGGTTCAAGCTGTGATGACGATTTATTTGCGATTGGCCATCACAACATTGGAAAGTGTGGTAATGGATATTTCTTAAAAGTCATAATATACACCAGGACCTCATATACGAATATAACAACATGAAAGGAAAACCAAATTGTATTTGATATAAAAATACATGTGAAATTTTACGAGCGCTTTATTTTATTCCTCATTTCGAAAGGAAAATTTCAAGATTTAGAATTTTTCGTTTTTTGTGTAGAAACAATAGCTGACATATCAAATATCGACTTCATAGGCCTTCAAGAAGAACCCTAAAAGGGGGGGGGGGAGTAAGATATGCATAAAATCTCAAGTATGAAAGCTATGCAATTGAAAATTAGTATATTTGATAAGTCTATTATGTACACCATTTTCTGAAAATTTTGTTCTCTGGTATATTCCAAAATCGATTGATAAATTCAAAATTGTTTTTTAATTTTCTTCTTGTGATTTTTTAATTAACTTTTGCTGATGTTTGAATAGAATTCAAGGTGTTCGAAATGACCTTCGTTTTGACGAATATACAAGTCTGTCTTTTTATCTGGATAACCCATTAATGTTCAAAACGGTCCGATATGAGTTCATTCAAGTGATGTTCAAAATATTCAGAAAACCTTAAACAGTATCGAGTTTCGTAAAGAGTACCATTTTCTTGTAAAATTGACAATGTCTAAGTTCACCCGAAATCTTACTTAATAAATCTTGTAAAGGGTGATTATTTTAGAGGCGGAGAACTTTAAATTCAAATAAAAAATTTCCATGGTCTGCGGTTTCACAGTTCTTTATTAGTTTTTATTAAGTCTGCTTTGGCAAATTCATCATACCTAGAGTTACTTCGGTGCAACGCTTGCAAATTATTAAAATTTATTACGAAAACCATAGTTCAACTATTCAACTATTACGTTCATTTTATGGTTATCACATAATCGTCTTTCAACACGATTAATTCGAGAAACTGTAGATCATTTTTGCAATACGTTCTCCTTAAACTATACTACGAATCCTTTTAGACGTCCCAGGCCACACATCCCGCGATACAATTAATTTACTGAGAAAAACCTTTGATGATCGAGTGATTTCCCGAAATGGACCTCTTAACTGGCCACCGTATTTTTGCGACTTTGGACTATTTTCTCTGGAGGTGTGTGACGTCACAAGTCTACGCTGGCAAACCACAAACGATTGAGCACCTAGAAGCCAATATTCAACGGGTAATTACCGGAATACAGCCAGATTTACTGCGATAGGTGTGTGAAAATTGGACCTCAAGATAACGTCATGTCCGTGCAAGCCGAGGTGGCCATATGCCCGAAATAATTTTCAGACGTTAAATGCCAAAGAATTATCTGTTATAAAAACCTATGTTCATGAATTTTTATTTTTATTTTGGGAGTTTTATCGTGATTTGAAGTTCTCCGCCTCTAAAATAATCACCCTTTATTAAAAAAAAGTTATGTTAAATACTACTTAGTAGGAACTACTCAATTCCTTCAGTGTCACTTGAAAAATTTCGCTGGGGACATATTTTCTTTCATGGCGAAAATGAAATTCTCTTCCATTTTTTATCCAAATTACTAGATCCTTTTCCGAAGTAAAATTACATTCTGAGAAATACCTTATTACTAATAACTAAGATTCAAAACGCAAAAATGTATTCCGATGAATAAAATTGCATTTAATCAAAATAATCCTTTATTCTGGAGAAAAGTGTTGGAAGATCAATTTTACGTAATACTAGAAAGTCAAAGTATCAAACTTTCGAACATGGGCTTCTGCGATTAACGGATTTCTGGTTTGATAGTGACGTATTTATCTATTACTCACCAACCTCACCCACCTTATACGAGTATTAGGCGAAAAGTCGATAAGCCACTTTAGACCAGCAACATTCATCAACCAAATTCCGAAGGGTGATGTTTACGGTCGGGAGACGTCTCTGCTCTGGTAGTTGCACGATATATTTTGAGTATTCTGGTTAGAACCTTCACTATGAACAAATTGTTGATACATTCAATGTTTGTTTTTCAAACATCCACTGCTATGGTTACCAGGCAGGTGTTGACATCTCCGAAAGTAGTATCTTTATTAAAAATGTATTTCTCCTAATAGATGAAACTTCCTCCACGATCTATGAATTTGGCAAAAAAGTTATTTTCATGAAAAAAGTAAAAAGCAACTAAGGAATGTCATTAAGAGTGGCCCTAGGCAGAGACTCATTTTACCGCCCGTAAAGAAGTCATTTCTGAACAAAAACTCCGCTATAGTCTTCATTTGGCGGCATATATCAATGGGAAGTTTGATTGGGTTACATCGTCAATAAGAAAGGGGCCACCACAGCGGCTAGTAGTAAGAAAAATTTGGCGAAAACTGAAAGGATTATGGGCGTATTGCATTATGCGGTACCTCTGATTATTTTCTATTTTAAATTTGTAAATACTTTTATTGTTGTGGACTGACTTGCATTTTCATTGGACTACTTTAAGTTCTTACACATGTGATATTTTTGACCTAGCTTGAAATGTTGCCCCTATAATCTCCTCGCCCTAGGCGACCGCCTACCCTGCCTACCCCCTAGCGACAACCCTGCCCTACCTTCGAGTTATTCATAATTCCTAATAATCACGATGAAATTTGTGGCCAATTTATGCGGCTTTCTAGCTAGACATAAAAAATATCTTCATTTGAAATCCCGTCTGAATTATTTCAGTTACCAGAACAAATTTGATTCTGAAAGGTTTCCGAAAAAAAATTAGGCAGTTTTGGATAACGATGAGTTCAACAAAGTTTTCATACCAACTAGTAGTTCGGATGGTAAAAATTGAAATAAAAACAACATTTTATGCCTATCAAATACTCTAAATATCAATTCGTACTCGTGAAGTGGCATTTTACTCTAGTCTTTTCAACACGACTCTATAAATATGTCATTTGAATTGAATTGATATTCATCACATTCGAGGACAGTGCATAGGCTCATCCGCTATAAATGCAATGAACTGCCCTGCTCCTTCAATCTCTCGAAAATTCTCCAAGTGTTTTTCGGTAATTCGCAAATTATACGAGGCATATCACAAAACCATGAAACTGCATGCAATTTAATAATTGCAAGTTGAAAACGTAAAAAAGGTTTTTTTCTCAATAGAAATATTGACATTATCGAATTCTGAAGTTTGGTAAATACATTCGTTCAAATAAATTTCTCCGGAGTCCAGATTCAAAATGATTTTTTATATCTTTTGCCTTCTGAAAACTTGGGGAAGATGATGGGAAACTACAGTATTCAATTCAATCAGATAATTTCCAATTGTGTAGATGACAAATTCTGAGTTCAACAGAGTAAATATGAATATCGAATATTTCCTAAAGCAATTTCCTCCAACAATCTCCTAATTCCAATGTTGACGTTTGGGCCAATCAATATTCTAGTCACATCGAATGTAAATCTATCCGCTTCAAATCATATTAATCAAAATATTTATCCGGAAGTATTGGGTGAACTAGAAACGCATAACACAATTCAATTCGAATAATCGCCCCATAATTATTGAACAAATAGCTTTATTTTATTGAATACTGGATTGATCCAGCAAATTAGTCTTGAACAAAACATAGTCACCATCCAAGCGCCATTTGGCTAGCTCAATGCAGCGGATTGAAACAAAGCCTGGAGATTTTCGATTTAATGGTCGCATAATCACCGCTATCAAAAGTGAATTATACTGAGCCATTGAATGTGAAATTCTTGTGACGCACTGACCAAGAGGACATTTTTAGCACGTACAGTTGTTCCTGATCTAGGAATGAATATATATCGGTTTCTAGACTAATTCGAATTTTTTCAAATCATTTTGTAAATCAGAGTAGTAAAAGAAGATAATGTCATGTTAATCAGTTGAAACGAAATTTTTTATAGGTAACATGATACTGACTCATAGAAAAAAGAGTTTCAAGTAATTCTCCGGAAACAACTCGTTTGTCGGTATTTAAAATTCTAGTGATTGAGACTGGGCATAATTATTCACTCATAGAAGTTATAGAAAGATTGGAATACAAAATATTGTGATCATTAATAATAAACGCAACGATCTCGAAGGAGCTCACATTCTCAATAAAATATAAGAAATAAAAAAAAAATTATTTCAACTGTGAATACTCTCGAAGGCTAAAGAAAACAGGGCTGAACGACTACTAGTAATACCAAAACCCAAAACCGTTTTCGAGAAAACATTGAAATCCATTTGAATCAATATTTCTCAATCCAAAACTTGTTCCAGGAAGATTCTAAAAAAACTGGGATTAGAGAAA
Organism: Hippodamia convergens; assembly: GCA_038502775.1. NCBI lineage: Eukaryota > Metazoa > Arthropoda > Insecta > Coleoptera > Coccinellidae > Hippodamia > Hippodamia convergens. Next base: position 42,991,908 of record CM076609.1, read on the forward strand.
CAGTCAGCTCGGCTCAGGCTGCAATTAGAAGATGATTGGTTATCGATGAGTGTATTGCTTGAATCTGATTCAAGTTGTCTCATTCTATCTTCAACATATTGTTTTGTCTGACATACCAGTATCGGATTAACCAAAAGTACTAGCTCAAACGCGTGGCTCCGCTCGCGTAATATCTCAAGTTGAAACGGTTTTGACAGGGCCGCAACCCCACATTCATAACCTCGTATCGAAGAGAGACAGGCACGTGACAAAGGGATTTAGCGTAGATTCAATAATTTCTTGCTCAAATTTGCATTCGTTCAACCTTCGGTAACTCTTGAAATATCCATTAGAAAACTATACTGCAAGTAGCATTTTTCATCAGGAATAAATGCCGCAGACAACAGGGAGCCCTCTTCTTATTGAACATTATTTTGAATTGAACTGAAAATGATGAAAATATTTGTCTTGAATTGTCCTCATCAGTGTCGTCAGTAATGTGCCGTCGCGGACTTTTTTATAGAAATTTTTGAGCACCGCAAAATTGTCGGTGACCATGTTTCTCTATCTCTTATAGTTTATCCAGCGTCGGCCGTAAAAGTCTGAAAAATAGGGTTTAACTGACTTTATCATGAAAACTCGATATTTTTTCCCATTTTCCTGTCTTATAGAAATGAATCCTACATGAAAACCTCCCAAAATAAATTCTCTACATTAGAGTGAAAGTTTCTTCAAAAGCTGTCATCTGGTTCCTAAGTCCATAGAGGACAAAGAAACAGGAAAATCTTGAAAGACATCAGTGTGATCATCTTCATGTTATCCGTCGATGAGCCCGGATAAACAGATTCGCAATTCTTGATCTGAAATGAAAGAAGACAAAAGCAGAAAAGAAACCGGTTATTCAGAATGAATCAAATGCATTTGCTACTTTACAAAACATCAACATTCAGATATCTTAGCCAAATAATGTTCGGAGGTTCATGAATATTTATGATAGAAATGTCACAAAATTGGAGAGAAATGAAAAAAACATCAATTTCCCCTTTCCGAATCTGTTGAATATTACGAACTGAAAATTTTTTAACATAACAAGCTAAGCAAGCTGAAAAATCAATTAATACATTACATTTCAAGAGTCCTCTTTCACGAGAATTTTTATCTGTTGCCGTGTGGGGATTCTTGCAGTAGAATCACTTCGATACCATGTTCATCAGCTAATTTGGATACGTAATCACACTTGTCTTTCGAAATTCCTTCGATATTCAAATTCAAAATCCACAAATTCTTGCTCTCTGGTCGTAAGGGTTTTTCAAACCGGATACGACCTTCCATGTGATGAGTTTTCGGCACTTCAGATGTTTGAAGACCGCTACGGGACCCCAATGAAAGAAAATCATCTCCCATAGATAAACCAAACATTTTATAACAAAAGAAAACAGAATATTTTTGAGGACCAAAAACTACGACATGTTCCCAGAATTGTCATTCTGAGATGGGAAACGAACCGACTACAGTGATGTGAGTTCCACCTAAAGTCAAAGATTATAGAGTTAGAAAGATAGGAGACGCTCTCACATCTGTGGTACTAAAATCCGACTACGATTTTTGGTTAGTTTCTTACTTTTGACACCTAGATGGCGCTGAAAACATAATTCAGCACAGAAAACCAATTTAATAGGCGCGAAATTCGAATTATACTTTTCAAAAATTTCCATTGAATTGAGTATTCTTTGTCGAGCTTTTAGAGAAACATCCTGATCGACAAAACAAAAGCAGTTAAACAAAATTTCGGTTTTGAAATACAAGAAGTATCTTCCATTTATCGAAGAATTTGTAAACCTTCTGGAAAAATGGTCACATTGTAGCAAGTAGCGCACCTCTTAGTCTCGTGAGTTGAGGGATACGTTTTGATGTGTTTCATTCGTGTTCTGCACCTGTGTGTTCTTTTCGATAAAATGTCTGATAATCACATATTTTGTGTTAAGAACTGACTGACTTTAGCAATTTAAATTTATATAGGCGCTTATTTTATATATTGGCGATCAATTGTATAAATGATAAAAGTGATCCTGAATTTGAATTCTGTCTCATTGTTCCAAACTCAGTTCGTTTCATGCAATCGGTTAAATTAAAATAAAGAGAATCCAGGAGCATATTTCATCTAATTCAAAACAATAATTGATATCGTCCTGATTCAAAGTCAGAGCCCTGCTTTCGTTTTGTCGATCAATTTTTTCTGAGCTCGACAAAGTATATTCAGTTTAATGGAAATAAGAAATATATTTCAAATTTCGCTCTTATCATAATAGTTTTTTGTACTGAAAAATTTCTTCAGCGCCCTCTTGGTGTCAACAGTAAGAAACTTGCAAAAAATCGAAGTCTGTTTTGGTAATACTGATAGAGGGGTGTTTCCTATCTTTCTGACACTATTATCTTTGGGTTTAACATTTCTCGCAATCTCAGCCAGGGATACTACCTCAGTTTGCAACTTCAGAGGAGTTGGATATTTTAGACGAGCAAAAAACTTCTTCGTTATTTTCAAGTTATAAAAACCACGAACACGATTGTATTCATTGAAAAAAGGTATGAATGGAAACCTACAGTATCTTTTACTTTACGTCTCAACCTCCAACCAAACGTTGGAATTGTCTTCTAAATAAGCTGATGGATGAGTATCTCTATCGATAATTTTATTAATCAAGTATGCCAAATAGTTGTTGTTTATTAGGATTTCTTTTCACTATTCTCAAATTTTCAGTATGGATAACAGGATCATTGAGAAATGTGAGAGAGCTTTTATATTGGAAATATGAAGATATTCCGAATAACACTCAATTGAACCGTATTTTTGTTTTCTAAAATTTAGAATGTATACATTCTGATATCTATATAAGAAGGCTTATATGATAATGAAAAATGCAAATATGAATTTCAGAAACAGTAAACAAATATAATGCACATTTCATGTCGTCCCACTTTCACGTTTCACATTCGTTCTCGACCTTCCCGCATAATATAATGGATTAGGAGATAACTTTAAATCTCATTCGATGAACCAGGCCTGCTGCTTCATCACCTGCAGGGAAACGGGCGTATTTGCTCTCAGAGTTCCGATTCCAACCTAGTGTCAGACCAAATTTATTACATATCGATTCCACAGAACGACAAATGAAGGAGAACAAGAGATCTTTCGGTTGGATCCGACCATGTCTTTTCATTTGGACTTCCGTATCTAGCCATACGTCTTTTCAGATATATATTATTTAATTTCATCCAGTTCGAACCGGATTATTGGGTTAAGCAGTGGAGGAGAATGTTTCCATTTAACTTTCTGTACCTTCGCCTATGAATCTTTTATCGAGTGGAGGAAGGCATTGAATTTCGAATTTTTCCTCCATGGGAATGTTCACAGTTAAGATATTTCACAAAATTGCAAATAAGTGAAAATCTAAAAACAAAACATGGATAGGACATATCCTCATAACCGAAAGGCGCGTTTTATGAATCTAAAACGCGTGTTTTTCCGTTTACGTTATCATTGGACTACTTGTGTCTTGAAACGCCTAAGATGTCGCAGGTCTAAGACCAGATACATTTGGTGAAAAGGCTCTAATCATAACATACAAAGGCAAACGTGCGTTTAAGATCCAACGTTTGCGTGTGTACGGTATCATTGGAACACTTGTGTTCGGAAACGCATGTGTATCGGCTCTTAGTTTACGTCGAAAGTATACATAATATTATAGAATCTTCATACACGTTGTAATATTTTTGATAAATCGATCTCAGAAAAGTACGAAATTTTGTCGTTTTAAACAAAGCTTTATAATTTTCTAGCAGATCTTGTGCTTTTTCTCTCTCTTTGTTGAAGTCCTAACAATGAATGATATATTCAAAAAGGTTTTCCTTTTTGCTAACAGTACTCCCTGTCACATCTTTGAATTTATTGGCAGAGTTAGAAAGTTCGTTCTGAAGTTGAAGACCCACAAGTATAAGAAGGAAGGTATTTGATGCATCGATCAATTACTCATTCAGTTTCGAAATATTAATAATAATAATAATAATAATAATAATAATAATAATAATAATAATAACAGCTCTTTATTCCAAAATCAATTAGTACTTCAAAAGAAATAACAAAAGAAACGGAATAGTGTCATGAAGAAAACAAAATTAGCTCCTCAGCCCCAAATATTCGTCCATGCTGTATGGTTCCAAGTTCAACAGTAATGAAAAAATCTTTCTCTTGAAGACTTTGAGATCATCTATCTGTTGGATTTCTATTGGAAGTGTATTGAATAACTTCAGACATCTATACTCTAATTGCCTTTGGGTCGTAGTCAAGTTACACTTTGGAAAATTATATGTTGAAGATCTTGTAGCATATCTAGTTTTGAGATTGAGGTGTTGATCAAATAGATATCTATGTTTATGGAGAAATAGTAAGCATTCCTGAATATATAGTGCTTGTAGTGTTAAAATTCCCAGCCTCTTGAAAGAACCTCTACATGACTGATTGTATGTTAACTTGTTCATTACTCGTATTGCTTTCTTCTGTAGAATGAACAAGGGCAATATGTTTCCGGAACCATAGAAAACTACACCAAATCTCAGTTTCGCCTCTATGGTTGCATGGTATACTGATTTCAAGACCCTTGCATCCAAATATTTGGATATTACCCTGAAAGCATAAATAGACGATGTCAACTTGCCACAGAGATATTCTACGTGTTGCTTCCAACCAAGTTCTCCATCAATATACAATCCCAGAAACTTTGTGCATTGTGATGTTTCGTAATTGCAGTTGTTCAAAGTTATTTTCCAGATATTTCCATCTTAGAATTTGGTGGGTGGAAAAACATCATATTCGTTTTGTCTGCATTCAGGACCATGTTGTTTCCAGCGAACCATTTCTCCGCAGTTTCTAGCACTCCCTCAACCAAGGTTCTCAGATCTGGCCAGAGTGACTCCACTACTAGAAGATTGGTGTCATCTAGTAGTGGAGTCACTCTGGCCAGATCTGAGAACCTTGGTTGAGGGAGTGCTAGAAACTGCGGAGAAATGGTTCGCTGGAAACAACATGGTCCTGAATGCAGACAAAACGAATATGATGTTTTTCCACCCACCAAATTCTAAGATGGAAATATCTGGGAAAATAACTTTGAACAACTGCAAATACGAAACATATTTGGTATCAACCTCTACAACATGATGGTTTTTTCAATCGACATTCTTAGCTTGAATTCAATTTATCTGAAGGAGAAACTGCTTCACAATTCTCGTGATACACCTTTTTGAATACTGGATCATTGTATCTTCAATACTTATCTTGTCTATTGTTAGAGTTCTGAATTCGAATGAAAGCCCACTCCGTTTCTACATAACTTTCCACACAGCTATTGCTCGGGGTCCGTTACATGCAACTAGGAATTTCAGGGCGAACTTGATTGAAAGTAGAGATACGGCAAGACGATTCGTGCAATAACAGTAAATTTCAACTGTAATTACCAGCAACCGGAAAAATCTCGACGAAGGAGGAGGATGCAAGGTTTTACTGTTGAAAGTTTATTGGTGTCAATTACGTTAAGGCCTTCTCCAACTTAATATATATTTTCATCGGAGGAGAATTTAGATCGAAATTGCTTTTGTTGAATATGACGACACTGTTGTACTCCAAATAGTATCGACAGGTTTTTCATCTGACATGTTCAATGCTGAAAAGTATTGTAGTCATGTTTTGGACAACTTCCGCTTTCCTCTTCCGGCACCGTAACTTATTCATACTTTATATGGTCCCAAATTTGTTTTCTACTAGAGTGTTGCTTTCGGTTTCATCAAAGGTTTCCTAGTGAAACGAACAGCCTTCCATCGTAAACATATAACATCCGAATTTCTGCTGAAGTTGAAAATAAAAATATGGAAATTTGTTTCATGCATTGAATTTTCATTGTAAAAATTCTCTCATATTTCGTTTAAGAATCGGAATTGACTTCAATCTCAGTTATTAACAGGAACACTTTCAGTTACCTCGAATCGAGTGAAACATCCTGATCTAGTGGCCGCTCTATCTATACTAGTTCATACTAATCTATACCTAAAAGTACATACTAATTATACTAATATTATAAATATGAATGTTTATGAACATTTTTTCCTATGAGCATTATCCGATTCGTTTTTGTTCAGAGGATACAAGCTTTTGAAAAATTATATTTTTTCTGTTCAAATCATAATAATAAATGGAAATTTTAAGGCTATAAAAATTGTTCAAAATGCCCTCCTGCGGCTTAAATGTAACCTTCACATTGACGAACTGAAAATACAGTTACTCGGCGGATCAGATTTGAGTCTTTTCGTATTTGGTTCGCTGCATCTTGAATTCTATCAAGTATTTGTTGATTAGATTGGTTTTCAACATGACAAATAAGCTACTCCATATGTTCATATGAATGATAATCTGCATGATTTATATCAGGCGAACGAGGTGGCCATTGTATTGTTCACTCTTGACTTATTCATTTATTCGGACTACTTGTCTCCTATCATAAGGCGATGCACCATATAATACTTGTAACTCCGAAACGAAAACGAATCGTCCATTGGAAAAAAAACTGTTCAAAAGAAGCAGGGCTACCTTCTGTCGAAGGTTGTCATAGAGCTTGTTGAACAACCTGTATATCACGAAGAAATGAGAAAAAAATATCGGTTTCTCATAATAAGGTCGGTAATTACCCTGGTTTTCTCAGGCTTTTACGGCCGACGCTGGGTAAACTATAAGAGATAGGGAAATATGGTCAGAGACAATTTTGTAGTGCTAGAGAGTTCTACAAAAAAGTCCTCCACGGGCCATGTCTAATTTTGGAGGATAATCCACGATAACAATTTTAAACATTTGCAGTTCAATTCAAAATGATATTTGAAGAGGCTTCTACTGGCATGGAATGAATTCATATAAAATTAATGTGATCGTTATCTGCGGCACCCGGTTTTGAGCTAGTTATTCATTTCCTTGACTCAGTTTGAAAAATTGACGAAGCTCCACTCAACTCCTCTCCATTTAACTATTGATAGCCTACCGGCTTAACTAAATCAAAACTTTCGAAATATCGATATTCAAAATTGTGCTTTAACCATAGGACCTCATCGTTTGACGTTTTCTAAGTAATAAAAAAAAAATATAGGGAATAAGTTCGAATATGATCGAGCAAGATGCTGCAGATGGCGCTCAGGTGTGGTGAAGATTATGGCTTTATTATCTGATAGCCGGGTCCCTTACGAAATTTCTAGCATAGTTTTCATCAGAGCACACGTTTCACGCGCTTTCTTATGTGAAAGTCAAGTGCCGAATGCCGTTGCGCAGCGTATTTTCATTCGTTTTTTTAGAGTAGGGGGGCGTTAACAACAGATATTTTTGTGCATTTGCAAAATTAGTTCTGTAGCGACAGCTTGAGTAGGGCTGCTATGTTTAAGTGGGCAATCGAGAATGACCGCGAAATCATCGAGAATGAGCTTTATGATCGTCTACTGCGAACCAGCATCACACCAGACAACATTCGCTGCGAAGAACGACTCATTTTGGAGAACCGTCCTGCACATTCATCATACCACAACGGCTGCATCTTAGCCCGGTCGTCCACTGGAAGCGTATTTAAGCGGCTTCTCGCTCACGCGAAACAAGCGTTCGTAGCTGCTACAACACAGGCGGCATTGGGCAGCAGGGTTCGTCCACTGGCAGCGGCGACGGTTGCGGCTTCTTGCGTTCCATTCAGTGATATAACCAATTGCCGGATACAAAGACCATAGTTTGTCTTCGAAAATGACATCTCTTATTTTTTTAGCATTGAGTGCAATATGCTTTGAATCCGGAGGACTTGTACATTCTAGAGTCAAGTTATTTAGTCAAAAGAGGACGGAAACACAGAGGTCCTGCCGTTATTGGATGCATCCAATTTTCAGAACCAGAAAATCCTTGGAAGAATTCAAACATCTCCAAAATCAATAATTGGAAAATTATTCTGGGCGGTTTTTCAATTCCTATGGGAACAGACGAAGAATATTTCTGAATGTATTTGGGAAACGATAAAACTTCATAGGAACAACACTTCGAACTTTCAAGCTTTGTAACGTTTCGGAGTTTATATCAGACTCCCTTTTCAGACAATTTCTCAACATGAGCTTTACGGAATATTGAGAATTTTTGATTTCCCAATTGACATTCACCGATCCATGATGATCATAGATTAATATTAATAACTAGGATGGTGAAATTGCTACTTCATTTCAAAATTCCCTGAAATCAGTTCCATTTGTATCAAAATGAAAACATAATAAATTTTCAACAAATCATTCCGAATACGATCCACATCCACATACAATTTAACAGATTATCATTCTTTCATAACTGTCAGGTTCCATCATTAGATTTTTCGTGTTATTCCAATCCATCATGTGATCGCCTGCATGGGAAGTCACATGATCGCGATCTACCAATATCTCTACATTTTATGTTATTCTAATTTCGAAAGGTGTTGATGTTTCTCGTGTATAGGTTTTTTCACAAATACAAGGAATATTGTAAATACAATTTTTTTACTCCGTTTCTTATTTGAAGGTTTAGGTTAGGGTTAGAACCTATTATTTAAATTTTTCCTGAAAGTCCTTGAACATGAGAAATCAAATTAAATGACATTGTTTATTCTTGACGGTTTCTTGTTGGTCCCTGATTATCATTATACTCTCTAAATTTGAAATAATTTTTGAAATGAAATTCGTTGGATATTTATTATCCTCAAGAATACTTTTAATGAAATTATTTTAATATATATATATATATATATATATATACATATTCTTATGAAAAAGAGAGCTAAAATAATACATTAAATGTTGAAACAAAATGTACCTAAGCTGAGGTAAAAAAAGAACGGGGTATCATAACATTCTTTGTATGATACTATAGAATCATACGATACTATCAACACTAGTATCATACGATACTATACAGCCAGGGGAAAAAACCTCAGCCGAAAAAACCTGCCTCCCCGTAAACAGAATAACATAAAATATCAAATATCAGGAAAATCTTGAAAGACATCAGTGTGATCATCTTCATGTTATCCGTCGATGGGCTCGGATACACAGATTCTTCCCAAAATGACTCGTAATTCTTAATCTGAAATGAAAAAAGACAAAAGCAGAAAAGAAACCGATTATTCAGAATAAATCGAATGCATTTTGGAAAAGCATTTGCTACTTTAAAAAACATCCACATTAAGATTTCTTTGCCAAATAATGTTCGGAGGTTCATGAATATTTATGTCACAAAATTTGAAAGAAATGAAAAAAAAAGAACTCCATCAATTTCCCCTTTCCGAATCTGTTGAAAGTTACCTAACTGATCATTTTTCAACATAACAAGCTAAACTTGTGAAAAATCAATTAATACATAACCTTTCAACTGTCCTCTTTCACGAGGATTTTTTTTCTGTTGTCGTGTGGGTTTCTTATTTCATTTGTAGATGAAATGAAATGAGCCCCACCGTTTTTATAATACCTGTTTTAACACTCATTTGACTGATTTGAATATAAATTTAGATATCGATGTTGTGTGACATTTTTCTGAAACCACTTGATTCTTTTTTGCCATGTTGTCAAATCACGAAAACATCATCGGCATACCGTCATCAAGTCTTTAGGCATTGCACCACAGACTTTTCATTGCACAAAATTTGACATCAAGATTTCCTTGAATCATATGAGTGTGTTCAGAAAAAAAAGTCACACCAATCGATATTAAATGAGTGTTAAAACAGCTTTTATGAAAACACTTTATGATTGGGATCATTTAATTCATCTACAACTGAAAAAAGAAATAATGAAATTAATTTCATTAAAGATAGTTTTGAGGAGGATCCATGTCCAACGAATTCCATACGAATTTCTCTACGCGGAAAGGATTTTACTTCGTAAATAGAGTAAGCGCTTCTAGCGCTTCAGCCGCTTCGAGCGTACACGCGCTACAGATCCCATTTCAGGCGGATCAAGCGGCGAAGCTCATAGCCGCTCGTATACGCCCGCTCGAAGTCGCCTGTAGTGGACGCACCTGCATTGGAATACATGGCTTGGGATTCGTAGCAACTTGCCGCACGTTTACGCCCGTTTCGCGAGAGCCATAAAACGCTCGAAAAACGCTTCCAGTGGACGACCGGGCTTACCCTCACTTGAAAACCTCTTATCGCTCGTAACGGACGAGCATTCCAGCGATACCCAGGCATCTTACGCTCGATACAATTGGAAGTTTCTATAGGTATAATCAGGAATGAGAAGTGTTCGTTTTGGGGCCCGTTATATGGACTTCAACTCTTAATTTTTTCTCAATTCATTGCCGTAACTATGAAAATATTCATGTACAATGTTATGAATAGAACAATCTATGGATCCAACAACAATATTGATATTGGGTTGGGAATTACGGGAACACCCTCCCTACAGTTGGGAGGTCTTTCCAACCAGACAAATAGAAAAAGGTTATTTTCAATCGAAATGCGTAAATGACATACAAGTAGGAAATCATTATTCATCTCATTCCAGCGAAATAATACCCACCCACATACACTATCATCAATTGAACATTGAACTTCAATTCGCATGGTGCACACATAGCTTTACAGAGTTGTTATCTTTCTAAGGATCTAACTCATTGAATTATATAGCACAAGCGCGTTATACCCAAACAAAAATATGACCATCGATCGACCTAACAATAAACGTACTCACAACTTTTTCAACCTTCGGAATGAGTAGGGAGTCGTCTAACAACTCTTTCATTAAGCCATTAGCGAGTAAAAAGAACAGCGGGCATGCTTCACTATCCATAACGGTAAAGGGGAGAGCATGACGTTGAAACCTATTATAATCATCGATCTATTACTTCGTCATATCAGAACTGGCACTTAGGCGATTATCTCCAAATTGTCGGGTGGATTTGGCCAATCATATCAATAGTTTGGGTTAAACACCGCCTTCTCAATTTCTTTTGGGATTTCTGATGGACAATTTTTTAGTGACTTTATATATCGAACACAAGAAAGTTGTCTTCAAGTGAAGTTACTTACCTATTACTTCACCGATTTCGATACATTTTACACTGTTATGTCTTCTTCAGTTTTCTCTTGAATTCTTTCTTCACATTCTTCTACCAATTCTCGACATATTCACTCAACATTCAGAACTTTACCTTACATCATCAAGGTGTATCATTCATGTCGACAAATAACCTCAGAAATGTAAATTTCATATTGCATTAAAACCTAAATCAATTTGTCTCTCTTCAGTCCTTCACCCTACGTGAGGGTATGGTGACATAACTTTGCTGCTTTGTAATGAATTAAAATGTTGTTCTCTCATGAATCATATTCCTGAAATAGATTTCTCACTTTTCCATTTTTCTATTAATTTTTTAATATTTCGGAAATTTCTGAAAAATGATTATTTACCATTATAATGAGGACGGCTTCGCCTTTGATGATAATACGTTTGGGTATTTCCCTGGTTTACGGTTGAATATTCCGCGGATAATATTGATTTTTTTATATCCGATTTTTTTGTCGCCCAAAATGTCGTATGTGGTTGGCTATTTCCAGAGTAAGTGTACTCACAGAAAACGTATCAGTCCTCATTATTATTATTATTAATTATTCATTTTAAGAGTTAAGATACCTATAAACGCATATAACAATTAAAAAAAAATAAACCAAAAGAAAAAAATGTAACACTGAGGAGAAGAAGTGAAAGTTATATCACTGAAACAGTTCTTGAAACGGTTCTTGAAACAATTAACAGATGGTGAATCCACTACGCACGCAGGAAGACGATTCCATCAATCGAAAATGCGGTTGGAAAGAAAGTGTTGCCTGGTCGTAGTTTTCCTTGCACAGTTTGGACCTATGTCCACGAAGACGCGGGTCGTTATTCAGGGAGAAGAGAGGCGACAAATCTACTCCAAAAACGCCATTTAAGGCTCTATACGTGATTATCATATCACCGCGTTTACGCCTTTCAGAAAAAGTGAGAAGGCCCATAGAGGAAGAAAGTCTTTCAGTATAGGAGGGTCATGTAACTCCATAGGGGATGCGCGTCAGCTCGTCGTTTTTCGAGAAAATCCTCGTCGCGCACTAAATTAACACTCCCCACAGGTCCAGCATATTCAAGAAATGATCGTACGTATGTCTTCAGGAGTCACATCCTCGGAAAGACTTTTCCAGCATATACACTAGTCGATTTGCTTTCATAGTGATATTGGTGATATGCTCCGACCAGCAAAGATCTTCATTAATGGTGACACCCAAATCAAGGTGCCTTCTCCCGAAAGTAATGATTTGATTCGCCAACTAGTAACTGCGTCGTGGATTATTTTTACCCAAGTGAAGCACAACGCACTTCGTCAAGTTGAGGGGCAGTAACCACTGTTGGGACCACTGAAACAACTTGTTCAGATCATCTTGCAAATCTTGTCCGCTGTGCAGTGCATTATTTTTGCTTCATCGGCAAATAATGCAAGCTTGAAACTCACGGCTCAGGGCAGGTCAGATGTGAATAGAAGAAACAAAAGGGGTCCCAAAACCGAACCTTGGGGTTATTTTCAATCAAGGTGAGATATAGATTCATTATTCATTCTAACATTGTATTGTCATAAATTATTCTACAAATAACCGGACCTGATATACTTTTTTTTCAAATTTCATGGTGCAATTCCTGTTTTAAATTCCTATACAATACAGGGTGTCACACGTTAATACAAATGGAATGTTTTCTTCGCCACCGCAAAAAAATATTTCATAGGTGTTGGCAGTGGTGGTTTTCAAAATGTGTTAATTCAATCTGAAAACATTGAAGAAGGTGTCTGAAATTCACAGAATACTTATTTTTGCCGCAAAGTTTTCAGATTTTCTGTCATGTTAAAAAAACGTGGTATTATCATTTTGCTCTTAATGAACAAGTATCAAGTTGAACGCCACCAAATTTCCCAAAAATCATAAAATTTGAGAATTTCTTATAACTTCAGAATTTCTTGACTTGTGCACCCCCCAAAAAAAATTGGTTTTCGCCTATGTTCCTATCCACAAGCGAAGTAAGTGAAGACAAAAACAACAACGTAAGTTGTATTCAGACTTGTCAGACGATTCGTGCTTTTCTTCTACCCCTTTTCTTATCAAGTTTCAACCGTCCAACGTTTCAGAACTACTCAGTCTACCGTATATTGTTCACAAAGAACAACATTCGAAGAGTGACCTACTTGCTAAAATATTCAAACCATTCCTTTCAGGTAATAGGAGAGTTTTCCATGAATCACTGAAAACCTCGGACTATGAGAATGCGCTGTTCACCAAGAAAGTGTCCCCGATAAATTTTGCATTCAAAATTCGACCATATTTCACACCCTCTAGAGTTATATCCACTGCGCGACTGGGTAATAAAAGTCTCTAATAGTCCATCGGGTAACCAATAAAAAGCATCAGGGTAATCAGACTGCAGCAATATCTGACAAATATATTAATGTCCTCGTAAAGAAAATCTAATACTCCCATCCGATTTGCTCTTTGCTCGGATCGTCAGTTCCAACGAATGCTGTTAGGAAAATCTAGGTATAGTAAGTTTCAGGTGATTCGATTCATAGGATTTTTTCTGGTGGTTTTTAAATGAGAGCTTTCATGAACATTGTTTCAATTCATGAGAAGCTGAAGCAAGCTATTTCCATCAGTTGTGGAATTTTGTTGTTCCCGAGTAATGTAATTGCAGATACTATGGTATCCATGAATTTTACTCAAGGGACTAGAGTATATTGTCCAATCTTCATTCTGAAATTTGGATTTCGCTGATGTATTCATTCAAAATTCAGACTACTTTATCTATCGAAATATTTTATGGGAGTCTTTGTGTAATATTGCCGCCGCTTTATCGACATTTATATGATCCATATCAGAAATTTCTTCAGGTAAGACTCCTTCAAAAACATCCAATCTTTTTAGTTATAACTATCCTCTCCTCATTGTCGAAAAATATGTGAAAGAATAGTACTATACGAAAACATGTATAAGTACTGTATGAACAATGTTATACCTGATTCTCAATTAGTGTTGGATGGTACATGTTTCAAAATTGAGTTTGTAAATGCCTCACATTTATAATCAAGCGGTAAAGTGTATCACTTCGAATGAGGCAAGGAGTTCCGCGCGTTCATGACAAGATACGGAGTGGGGTCAACATTTGTTCTATTATGGGGCCCACAGACTTCATGCATTTTCATCCGTTCGAATCGGCGTTCCAAATATCAAGCGTCGACAGGTATTAGCAACGACAGTTTTCACCACACACCTCGGTTTTTGATCAATAAATATAGTCATCTTCTTCAACAGCCCGTTTTCATCCATTCCTGGACATATACCTCCCCTTGAATTTTCCAATTCGTTTGATCTTAAGCCAGGTGGTGCCAAAATCTTCCAACCCTGATTTTATGTCATCTAATAACTGTTTTGTTGACGTCATAAATAATGCAAAAATATACTGTGTAATACGGTGAGAAGTGAGACTTACTGTAGACAATCAACTTCGGATCACAGAACATCCCCAAAAACTGATTCGAATGTATTGTGTTTTCGGTTTATCTGTGGTCTACGAGGGTTAGTGGATTTCGAATTTATATTCAGGTACAATGGATGTCAGAAAGAAAATGTGTTTTTAACATGCTAAATATCTCCCCCTCCGAAAAAAGTTAAAAAATGTAATATATTCTTAAACTTCCTTTTGACGTACACGAATTTATTACTTCATTTAGGATCATTACCCCAGATCTTCTTCATCACCATTTGTTGGGGGAACAACACAGATCTAATCCAACACTCAATCAACATGAAAGCCTTTTCCGGTTGCATCTCAATGAACCTTGTATACGTAATACTCCTGAAATATCTGGAAACAAATATGAATGTTAAATCCACACTTTCTTCATCAAAGCATTCCCTGAGAAATTTGGAAAAGGTATTATCCTTTAAGCTCGTATGACAACGATTTTATTTCTATCACAAATTTCTTGTGGTCGCATGGATATAAAAAACTATAAATGCTCACTTGAAAATTTATGTCCTACAATATTTCCGTATCTTGTACCGTTTTCGGAAAAAAGAAAGAGCGAAAGTTCTGTATATTTCCATTGGCTTGGGCTGATAAAAACAACATTAGGGGGTTTACCAATCTGAATGAGGCGATTTTCAGGAATTCTAAAATAGCTTATATGCATTTCATTATATGTCTTTATATTTATGAGGACATTAATAATATTCAGAAATGATGAGAAATGTAAGCTTCTCAAGGTGGAAACTGGTGATAAAACCATGAATGCCCCGAAATTTCGGCAAACCTGCAGAAATATTTCGATTTTTCGAAAAACATTTGTTTTAATTTTAAAAAAATGATTGTGATGGAGTCATGTTGTATAAATTCCAAGTATATTTCTGAATTGCTGCAAATTCATACCTAGAACTCCGAAGAAGAATCGATAATTGATTCATAAAGCGCAATTCTGGTTTCTCGGAATCAGCCTACGAAATACAACCGATTCATTCCTCAAAAATCAATATCGAAAGCTTCCAAAACTACTCAAAGAGTTGCTGAGGCCATGTTGGTACTAACATTACAAATAATAAATAAATGGGCTAGTGGAGAACTAGTTTGAAGATACATTCAAAACGAAAAAATGCCGTTAATTTATGTGTTTATATTGACGCCTCCTTTGTTTCTTTATTTTGAGCATGAATAGAAAACTTTTAGATAGGTGTTCTTTATACGGTACGGTAGGTCTGTTTGGGTTAAGTACTGACACGTTTCTCGTGGCTTGGCTGAGGGGCACTTATGACTCTTAAGATGAATGAATTAAAATTATAATTCCATCGACTTTTTGAATGAATTCAGTGATTTTGAAGATACAATAATAATGAATGTTTCTCTCTTTTTTTCGCAGGATGTTTGAGACAATTATTCGGTTTTCAAAGGAATTAGTGGTACCAGATGATTTCTCAGTTTCGGGTTTCGTGTAGAAATAGTCTGCGATCTTGCGGATAAGATGCTACTTGCACTTGAATTTGCCTTATTTCCACGTTCAAGTCTTGTTTTCACCAGAAGTGTAATTCATAAAGATTTCCATCATCATTACTATTCATTCTCAAATGCTCCCAAAATGTCATAATTGAATAAACTCTGTTACCCCTCAATTACTCATTGAATATTTTCTGGTTATCTCCCAAATTTAAATCGAAAACGAAAATATCAATATCGGTTTGAAAAAGTCCCTTATTTTTTCATTATGTTCGTTTATTCAAGTTCTAATGTGGAAATGAATGTACATATCAAATGTCAATTGATATATAATTCTGTGTAGTTTCACCTCAGGTTCACTTATTTATATTTATCGATGAAACGGCAGATGAAGTAAACAAGGTGAATCCAATTTTCGAATTTGAGTACGAAGTATATTCTAACCATCATTTATGGACGTAGATAACGGGTGTTTTCACAGCGGAATAAGTTCACACTTGCCAGCCGAAAGTTTTCAGTAATACTAAGAGAGATTTGTGTACGAATTCCTCATACGGCACACAAAAAGGTGAATCTATTGTGATTCGAATTCAGCTCCCGATATAGCAAGACATAGTTTGTCAATATGTTCGCGTCATGGAATGAGAAAAGGGGAATATGCCCAGCATACGTTAGAGTATATCCTAATATTATGTGTACATATTTTCACTATTGAAGGAACGGTCAGAGGTTCAAAAGTAATAATAACTAACGTTGGCTTTGATACCTTTAGAGAAATGAATTTGATTGAATGCATTTGGAATTCATTTACAATATAGAAAATTCTATATGTGGGAGAAATAATGCATGATGTACTCAATAATACTTAAGATTTCAATATCAAACATTGCAAAACACTAATATGAGTTAACTCACTTCAATAATGAAAATTGATGGCATGTAAACAAAATGTCTAGGCGTAGAGCACCGCAACCGGTAATTCGAAATTCGCAGGTTAGAATCCTGTTCGAGAGGGTCTTTCCTTCAGTATTCAACATTTCGCCTGCATGCCATTAATTTTCACTTCTGAATAATGAGTATATTGCTTTAATTCGAATTAAAACAGATTGAATCGTTTGGTGCGTCCGTAATACAACTAATATTAGAATAATAGAAAGTTTTTAATTCCGTATTAATATCTATACAAATCAAAAGAACTTCAGGGAGTTCATCAATATCTTATTTCTAGGTATTTCAACACAATTTTGCTCCAACCAAGCTTTATATCATGCCAAAATGGGGAAATGGGATGGAAATAATCTAGAGAAAACATATTTTTGGACCAGTTCCAAATTGTAGAAGTTAACGGGATTGTGAACGACAAAAAAGTCTTACTCCAACGCCGGTGTTGAACACACAACAATCATCAAACTTTTTGTCCTTGAAGGCTCTCCAAAGCATTAGAGGCAGTAAACGAAGTTACACCCTTCCTTTTTTATCTTATTACCGAAGTTTTTATAACTGCCAAAAGACAAGAGATCGAATCCTGGCTTCGTACAGTCCACAAAGTCTCCGTGAAACGTGCAACAAATAAACGGAAATAACCAGCTGATTCCGGAAACGGTTCAACTATCCGTTGGGAATATAGAAATTTATATTGCCAAGTCGCGTACCAAAGAATATCAGGTATCTCAAATTATATTTAAAATTCAGAAGAGGAAGGACTCTTTCACCGATGTTAAAAATGAACGAAGTTAGGAAATTTTTGGATGTTCTTCATAATTTACATCAGTAACCGAAAAGGATATATTCATTAGTATTCAGGATATCGAAATTGAAATCAGATTAGATTTTTCTTTCAATAAAATCATTCTCACTGGCCATATTCATTCATTCTTTTGTTTCTTCAAGTTTCCGTTAATTTCACAAACAATTTCAACCTAATTGACGTTGAGACGAGAAATTTTGAAGAATCCTTTGATTTTGTGTTTTCTGCTTATTTCAATTAAGAATTTTCTATTGATTTGTACTCACGAATAATTTTTATGAATTTCAAATAATTATCACAGCGCAGTTTGCTTTGTATAATCTTTTTCAGCCACCAAATAACTATATCAATCATAGAGGATCAATATTTTGTGGTCAACTCTTGGTGAAAACTAGAATTCACGAACGACCCAAAAACAAAATTTGCAATGCCTTATAATGAATCTTCATATAATTATGGTTACGGTACTTTCAATAACGACAAATAAAATTATTTTATGCAGAAATATAAAAATTGATATAAGAATTGTCACTGACTGGGGATGTTAACAAAAAAATTCAGAGAAGAAAAACTCACGACAACTTCTACCAACCTCGAATACTGTCATTATTTCATGAATAATAATGTTTTCTGAAACTGATGAGGCTTGTTTTGGTTTGTACGTGAATTCACAAAATTTCCGATTTGGTAGGTTAGATAATCCTCACCATTTATTTGGGGCTGCATTTACAAAAAATTGGTGTGTGGTTCAAGAGCGTACCCAGGATTACATATGATCGATTCGTACTACAAAAATGAATCTTGTGGGGGGGGGGTCTGCAGCTCCTTGGCTCTCCCTGGGTGCGCTACTGGTGTAGTTAGCAGTTCCTCGTCTTCGAATTCATGTACCAGTTTTTTCTCGAAGAACCATGAATGGTATTCTGTGCTACCAAACAGTAGCAGGGCTTCTCTCCTGCTAAGCTTAGGATGTTTCTCACATAAAGTTGAATCGTTTTGAATCAATTGATATTAATTGAAAATACCTTTATGGTTACTATATTTTTATATAAAATACATTTCTGTACATCTGAATCACAATTTTAGTAGAAAAATTTAAAAAAATTCCAAATCCCAATTAGAGAAAGACATATCAGGTACAGAATAATTACACAATGAAACAAAAATATTATAAAGGGTGTTTCATTGGGAAACGGAAATACATGCGGATAGGTAGGAAATACCATTTCTATGGACTCTTACTGTCATATACACTGAGTTAATGGCATGAAATCATGAGTTGAGACTACTTATTTTGCGAGAAATTAAGAAGAAGTAACATGATTAAACTATAACTTGGTAAAATTTAGGAATTTCGGAAGATAGGAAGTTTGGTCAGCTCCCTTCATATTTTCGGCAGAAGATATGCTATCGACTCTAAGTTGTTTGAAATTGATTCAGAAAGTTTGCTGAAAAAACTCGATATTTTTCATTGTAATGAATCAGGCATCCCATTTCAGCGAGAACATTTCCTGAAAGTAAAACTCCTCAAGATGCCAGACACTCGAACTGGCGAAACGTCGACAAAATCCACGACAACCGCCGAAATGCTTGATTGTTTATATTTGTAGAATTTCGTCCAATATTTCCTGTGCTGCCTTTTTTCATTCTCCGAAGTCAGCGCCATTACTTTTTTTTCGATTTAAAAAAAAAACGCTCTTCTATATTGGCCAGATGTAATTTATTCTCTTTGTAGTCACGCCTCAAAGACACTCTCTTGAAAAAATTCCGCTTTCCTGCGAATCCTTGTGTGGGATGTGCAAATATGACGAGCAATTCATACGGCTCACCGTCAGGAATAAATGATGCCAGGAAACGTCCGCAGGATCGAGCCATTAATTATGTGTTTGGATTTTGTGTTCCTAAGAGCATTATGACGTTGAAATTGATTAATATAAATATATTCTCGTCTGTAATGGATGATTAATGGTGCTTGGGCAATTTAACGACAAGTTAAATACGATTTTGTGGGATTAGTTCCATGTCCAGTGTTGTCCACTAAATTTGATTACTCTGTTTCTTTAGTATCCTGCAACGTCAGTTATCACCATCAGGACTTTTATATATACTGTTTGCTATTAAAACGAGGCCTACCCCTTTTTAAACCGAAAAGCAAATTGAGACCTTTGATAAAATCACTCGATTGGCCATTGTTACTTGACACATTTAACACTGTAGGAGTTCATTACACTTTTTAAATATTCTGTGTTTCAAATCAAAGCCGTAGCAATTACGTTTTTCTCAGAACGTGAATTCACTTCAGGAAATGAATTATTTCTGAAAGATGTGATGGATAAACATAATTTATATACATATATTTTTTTGATTATAGAGCTGAAATAATACAGTACATATTGATACAAAAAAGTACCAATACGATAATATGAGAAAAGGGAAAAACTACTAAAGATATTATATATCTTAGTAGTTATATCTTATATATCAGAGGATCTTGGAGGACATCTACGTGATCAAAAGAAAATCTTCATGTAGTTCTTCTATGGGCAGCACAGAAAAACAGACTCTTTTCCAATCTACCCGAAATTCTCAGAAGATTAAGAATTCCAGAAAATAAAAAGAGATAAAGGCAGAAAAAACAGTTATTCATAATGAATTAAATTGTTTTCAAATTGATCACTCATTCCAGAAATTCATTCCTCATGAATCAGTTATGACAGAAATGCCACAAGATTTGAAGGGAATGAAAAAACTCAATCAATTTCTTCTTTTTGAATTGCTGAGCATTGAAGAACTGATAATTTAGTAACACAATAAGCTTAACTGTAGATTGGACTAATTGAAAAATCAATGAGTACATAACTTTCAACTATCCTCTTTCAGAAAGAATTTTGACTGTTGCCGTGTGGGTTTCTTAAAAAGACCTCACCACCATGTTCAGTGGCTATTTTCGGAATGTAATCATTGTGGTCTTCTGAAATTCTTTCAATATTCAAATTTAAATTCTCAGTTTTGCTCTCATTGATCGTGAGGGTTTTTTTGGAACCAGATCAAACATCTAGGTGATGATTTTTCGGAACTTCAAATGTTTGAACACGATGTGAAATTTTAGAAATTCTAGATTTCAGGTTCTTAACTACATTAATTTTCATTTTGATAGGATGATATGAAGACCAATTCAAGTATCTTTCTGATGACATGGATTTCCTGTACCAATCTGAAAGTAATCTATTATTTTCTCTGATAACGAAGATGTCAAGAAATGGTACGGAATCATTATTTTCTGTCTCAACGGTGAATTGTATATTGGGATTGAATTGGTTCATTATATATAGAGTTATTCCCGAAAACTTTGTCTTGGTCAGCTGAGATGTAATATCATTATTTACTAATATAACTATAGAACTGGCAGAAAAGAGTATTGACGACAATTGGAATAATATTCAAGATTATTGTCCCATAAGTAAACAAAATTTCATGAGAATTATCAGATTTGTTTTTGACACAACCATATTTTCATTCGATGGAACATATTATGAACAAAAACAAGGTACACCAATAGGATCATCAGTATCACCAATAATAGCAGTATATGTATTAGATTTTGTATTAAAAAAATCTCTACCCAAGTTGCCATTCCGAGTTCCATTCCTGAAGAAATTTATGGACGATGTTATTACAGCAATACCAGCAGAACAAATACAAAAATCGTTGAATATAATGAACCAATTTAATCCCAAAATACAATTCACCGTTGAGACAAAATAATAATTCCATACCATTTCTTGACATCTTAGTTATCAGAGAAAATAATAGATTACTTTCAGATTGGTACAGGAAATCCATGTCATCAGGAAGATACTTGAATTGGTCTTCATATCATCCCTATCATCAATGAAAATTAATGTAGTTAAGAAACTGAAATCTAGAATTTCTGAAATTTCACATAACTCCTTCAAAGAAAAAAATCTCAAAATATTAGAAGATCTCCTTTTGAAGAATGGTTACCCAAAAAAATGGTTTAGACGAATAATATACAATATTCCAGATAACATAGAATTGAACATTAATGATAATCCGGACATATCTTTAACACAAGAAAATACACAGAAACAATACTTAATTATACCATATGAAGAACATCTCACAAATAGAATCAAAAGCCTAATTCCTATTGATAAATTCAAAATAGCAACAAAAAATGTGAAAACCATAAGATCAATCTTTACAAGAGTAAAAGATTCGATCAATGATTTGAATAAATCTGATGTGGTATATAAAATTAATTGTATTGATTGTGATAAATGCTATATTGGACAAACTAAGACGAAACTAAAACAGAGAATCGCTCTTCATAAGAGTAACATAAGAACATACAAAGATATATGTGCATTATCAATACATACTAATTCTGAAAATCACCAACCTGATTTGAATAATGTAAAAATATAAGACATTGAAAAAAATGACAAGAAAAGAACATTTATTGAGATGTTCAGAATATGGCAACATGATAATTCTATGAATTTTAAAAAAGATATTAATAGACTCAGTTCAATGTATTCATATCTGATGGACATCGATTCAATCAGAAACAAACCACCAGATCGAGTCATTGAGAGAGGTTTATCAAACATCATTACATAAAATCATACCCTTTCAATTTTTGTGATTCGATTATTTCAAATAATTTTCTTTCATAATGTCAAATTGAAATTTTATCAACTTCAAAATTCAATTCACTTATGATTTCTGTAAATTAATCCCATCATTCTAATCTTTCATGCAACTACATCTTTGAAATTCAACCTCAAATTCGTGAGTAAGATCCTTATAACCTTGTCTTTTTGTTTATCCGTTGTATTTATTCAGTTCTCCTGATGAAAGGACAATAAATGTCTCGAAAGCTCGAGTGAAGAAAAAAAGAGTATTATTTTATTCAACTGCTGCTATTCCCAATAAACTAAAAACCTGTATATATATATATATATATATATATATATATATATATATATATATATATATATATATATATATATAAATGGACACAACCCTCAAAGATGAAAAATAACATTAGACACGTGTTTCGGGCATCACTACGGTGAAATCGCAAATGAGCGACTGGCTTCCTTGTGTTGCGTTTTGATCTACCATCTTTTCACCGTACTGATGAGGGACTAAAGCCCGAAATACGTGTCTACGGTTATTTTTCATCCTTGAGGGTTTTGCCCATTGGATTTTTTTTTCAGGTATTCTACAAATCCCTCATTATTAATCACTCTTCTATATATATATATATATATATATATGATATGATTTCGGGGATTTCTTATCTACTATTCGCATGAGAGAGTTCTAATAAAGTGTTGTTCAAACAAAAAAGTTGATTTATAAATGTGGGCGTTGAGGTAAACAGGCAACGTTGATTCAACATTAACTGTATTACATGTCTGCCAACCGGAATTCTTCATCGCTTTTTTCCTCAATTAGAACAGTAACCTGAAGACACCTTTCGATCATCTGCCCTTCGAATTTGGGAAACGATTTCCCATTCACCTTCCGTCGATTCACCCTAAATCACTCTCTTCTCTACCATCTATAATTTTTTCACATCTGATCCTTTTATTCCGTGCTGAGTATATGGTCTGATGGTGAATGGCTAGAAATATATTACAGCGAAGTATTTTGAAGGCAATTATGGTAATTCAACGATAGCGTGATCCATTACATGGCACAGTTTTTCCAGACTGCAACCCACGTTCACGAATTCTCCATACAGAATATTTTATCTGTGTTTGAATAGCTCAAATTTATCGTGACTTCTATAGTTAGAATATTTGAGAACCCACAAATTGGTTCGACAGCTTAATTCGATGAATTTGAATTGTGAATGAGCCATTAAAGGTGCAATTTTTCATGTCCCCCTATCGGAATGACATGACGTGATAAGAGCTGAATGAAGTACTCGGTAGATCCTTCGACTCATCCTTCTTGACATTCAATCATATAGAGATGTAGATCTAGAACCTGAAAAACCCCAAATGATGAATATTGTATTCTGTGAACAAAACATCATTCAAATGGGATAAGAGAGTCCCATTCACACAAACTCAAAGGTCTTTATAAAGAAATCATATTTGGACTATAGGTTTTAGAGAATTTTTATCGAGGAGGATAGTGTTGCCTTTGCGTCTTATGGTGCTCGAGCTGAATCTGGGAAATTTTCTACAAAACAAATTTCGATTATTTTTCAGTTTTCTATCTGTCCTAGAGATTGGATTTCCTTTTTTGAAACAGCCTGTATGAATAATTACAAAAATACATAATGAATATTTTTATTTATCAACACTCCTCTGATGAACAACCTTCGTTTTTCGCTTTCTCATTTCTTATTTCCACCTTCTAAGCTATCTCCATAATTCATCCTCAGTGTAGACAGAATACAGAAATACATTATTACATTCCCTGTTATACATCAAACCAGATTCCACAATGATAATATTTCAGGATGTGATCTCGCATGAAACATGAGTATCAATCACGAAAGGCAAATGACCATCATTACATTTTTCCTCATAGGTCACTAACGAACTCTACAGTACTAGCAGAAATTTGTTAATTCTTTCATTACATTACAAACAATTTGAAAAAAGTAAAACTGATATCATACATTCGGAGCTGCTTCAAATTTGTCATTCGGCGAATAATTCAAAGGTTTATCATTGAAAATAATGAAGTAAAACCTCAAAATCAATGAAGCCTCAACGTAAAGAAAGCTCCATTCAGCTAGTGTCGAATTCAATCTTTTGCCAGCGATTTATATCTCTAGAACTATCACGTTCCCATTGTTGATCCGTTTTTTGTGATATTCCAGTTCCTCATTTACCTTACATAAAGAACCCAGAGAACTGTGAAAGAACGTAATTCAAACTCGTGGATGGGATTTCAGATGGCGGGAAAGCACATTACTCATTATGTCGCAAGGGACGTTTCAAAGAAATAAGCTGTTTGTTTTCTGAAAGTAAAACACCGTTAAGAAAAATTATGACTCGGGATCCAATCGCTCCCCTCCGTTTGGCAAAACGGAGAATCTGGGCATATTTTTCGTTTGTACGCAGTTTTTCAGAATATATTATATGATAGATTCGGAAGTGTCGTTTTTGTAAATTTGTTGTTTTAATTCTAGTTGAAATTCTAGGACAGTCTCGAACTCCATTTGTGATTTACAATTTCCACGATTCTGATGATATTCATGAATTCAACGAATTATCTGATAATGGGGTCTGCTATAGACTCCGTAACGAAGTGTTATTTCTTGTTTCATTGTTAGGATACAATTTTTTTAAAAGATTGGGTCCCTGACAAATTGGTGCTCAAGTTTTATGCCGAGTCTTCTCTTCCTTCATTGAAAATTTTTGGTAACTGTTTTTTATTCCAGAGACATAGATATAAAACCCTTAAAAATTTCAGAAAAATGCAGAGGTATTTCAATCGATATGCCTTACGTTTCTTGGAGTTTCAGGTTTCTTTTTGTCCATTGATTATATATTTTTATTTTTTAGTAATGATTGGTGATTCAGAAATAAAAATTCCTCGTTTCATATTTTTTTTACTAATCTCATTGCATTTCAGAAAATGCATTCGTTACTTCATGTATAGCCTTGAAACAACCTTGATATTTATAAATGGGACAACTATTTATAAGAAATTGCTTGCATTCCTCTAAGGCCGGGTACAGACGACTGTAATGCAACGTGCAATGCAACGCGTAATGTAATGCTAATTCTCCGTGTGGACGGCACCACGAATGTTACTGTAACGTTCGTCAGACCGTTCTTGGCTATCCATCGGGGTGTCGGTTTTTGTCGCGATCTCAAAGGCGTTCGCAGTTCTCGTTTGGACGGCTATTCGCGCGTTTGTTGTGGAGTGATGAACAATCTCTCGAATTAATTGAATTTTACGGGCCGGACTACGTGATTTGGGACCAAAGGAATCCGAATACCACAAGATGAAATTCAAAATGATGCATGGACAGAGATTTTTGTTTCATTTTCATTTCAAATTATATTTTCGAGATCCGTCGGCGATATTTAGGATCGCGGTGATATTTTCATATTGTCCACTCGTTTCTTCGGATTTCAATTCCAATAATAAATAATAATGAAGATCTTCTTTCATACAAATTTGTTTTCCATCATCGACGTTTTTTCGGGTCTTCGCCAATTTTAAAGTAAGTGAAAATAAACGTAGCACCTGCTATCGCAACTTTCCAGGGTTCCAGGTTTTTTTTTGGATTTTTTCGGGTTTTGATTAATTTTTTCAGGGATATTCAGTTTTTCTTCAGATTTCATACAGTTTCAGTAATTATGCAGAACTGAAAGAACTGTGTCGGAGCTGCGAACAAAATTTCAAATTTTTCACAAATTCTGGTTCCAAAATGACGAAAATGAAAACAAGTCGTCAATCCCTCTAGTGGAAAAAAAAAGATGGAGTTTGCTTCTGGAAGGTAGTTCGAGGTTCAGCTGGTTTTCCTCTGGTTTCTAGACAATTGTTACAAATGTTTCATCTTGTTTATTCCAAACTTTCCTGTACAAAAATGCCCGTTTTTTTCGTCGAAACCGAAAAATACCACATTCTATTGATCAATCACAATAGAGAAAAAGTGTCGGAAAGAGATCATACTCATTTAAATATAGTATTTATTGAAAATTTTTGAATGAACATTCATAAATAAATATACTATGTATGTGTTGTTGGTTAAACCAAGTATTTGCTATTTTTGAGAAAACCCAATAATAGTGGGTATTATCAATTCAAAAAAATCCACAGGGTTGTATACAGTGCAGAAATTCTATGCCAACCCTGCAACTTTCCTTATCGGCATGTTTGTAGAAACCGAGTGGAACAGCCGACAAACAAGGAGTCGAGTTGAAGATTCGCCGTGTATTTGTGAGCCGTCCAGACGGTGCAATCTGAATTACGCGTTGCATTACACGTTGCATTACAGCCGTCTGGACCCGGCTTTAGATTGCCAAATTTACTTGTTGCTTTTATTCATATTGAACTTAACATAATGGCCCACATGACTTCAATCTGGGGAACTTTATTTATGGATTATAGAAGAGTAGGTATGGGGATTTAAATTTGTTCCGAAAGTTCAAGGGTATTGCCTCTCGCGAATATGCGCATGAACAATATTTGAAAGGACTGATATCCAAGAATTAGGTGAAGATCAGGAATAGAATTCCAGATGCTGTAGAATTTAGTGTACAATATCGAGTGAAACAAACACCTGATAGATACCTAAAGGTGGGTACAGACATGCTCCGAATGGCGTACCGCACCACGTCGCGTACATCGACGCGATCAACAAAAGTTCGCCAATATCTATACCGTGATCGCGGCGAGGTGCGATACGCTGTTGCACCCCGCCGTCCACACTTAGGTACGCGACGTGGTGCGGTACGGCATTCGGAGATTCGGAGCATTTTTGTAGGGCACTTTAAGGTTCGACGCTTACATGCGATTTTCTGTCGCGGGACTGAACAATCGCAATCGCCAAGAATGTAAATTGAAAATATTTCATGCGTGCTCCTGCGAAAAATTAATCGGAAGAATGTTCAGTACCAACATGGCGTCACAGAAAGAACGTTAGCACCAAATATTATATAGTATGAAGATATATCAGTAGTGTTAAAAACCGACTACGATTTCCCGTTGTTGAGAACTCTGAAAAATTAGGTGGCTCTGAAATCGTGCTCACTGAAATTGAATTTCGACTTTGTCGAGCCCAGAAAATAACATCTTGTATCAATGTATGGACTAGAAAATTTCTCCTCTATCCCAGAATCGTACTCCGCGGTCCCAAGTCGGCTGCTCTTACCATCATCATATTCAGCATATCAATATCTGGCGCATTGAGATATTTCCTAAATGACTGCGGAGCAGGGGCGGCCTTCTTAGCCATTGCGAGGGCGGGAAGTTTTCGCGAGGCCCTTTTTCTTTCGTGAGAAGTATGTGATGCGAAAGTATCGTATTGAAGTATCATAATCGATCGAATGAGCTATTCATAGAATAGCAAGGGCTGAAATTCGATCTAGTGTAATCGAATTCCTTGAATATGTTTTTATGATTTTAAGTCAAGAAAACCTTTGTTTGTGAATAAATCATCCAGCGCTTGTCAAGCTTTCTTTTATTGCTCGTTTCCTTCTTGAACTACCCGACTTGAATTTTCTACCGGCATCTCGATCACGCGAACTCATTTCGAAAATCTTGTTGAATTCCGCAGAGAGTATCAGAAATAATTTTTAAGTAACACACAGTTTTTTCAAACTTTTTCGGTTCTTCACTTTGAAAATGACCCGTTTGTTCATTCCGTTCTAATGAACCAAACCAATTGAACCACAAGTCTCAGA
The DNA here is from genome assembly GCA_038502775.1 of Hippodamia convergens. Taxonomy (NCBI): domain Eukaryota; kingdom Metazoa; phylum Arthropoda; class Insecta; order Coleoptera; family Coccinellidae; genus Hippodamia; species Hippodamia convergens. The sequence continues at coordinate 43,020,132 of CM076609.1, forward strand.
CTTTGGATCTACAGCGTTGAAAAAGAGAAGGGTAGTGGAATTCCCACAGATGGTGATAATAAGTGATGAAAGTACTATTAGGTATTTTGAAAAGAAATTCTCGGTTTCGAAGAGAAGACCAAACTAATGAAACTGTTTATTTTTATGATCCAGATGAACAAAATAGAAAGTTTCTTGAAAGATGGCGCCATCTTATATGCATATTTCTATTGGAAACAGTGGTTTTTACGATATTTTATCGAAAAAATCCACCATATAGGCGATAGAGGAACCACTAATTATGAGTTTGATTGAGGGCGTGAACGAGAAGTCCCAGTTGTATCAAGTCATAAAGCCGGGTACAGACGACTGTAATGCAACGTGTAATTCAGATTGCACCGTCTGGACGGCTCACGAATATACGGCAAATCTTCAACGCGACTCCTTGTTTGTCGGCTGTTCCACTCGGTTTCTACAAACATGCCGATGAGGAAAGTTGCAGGGTTGGCATAGAATTTCTGCATTTTATAAAACCCTGTGGATTTTTTTGAATTGATAAAAACCACTATTATTGGATTTTCTCAAAAATAGCGAATTTTCGGTTTAACCAACATCACAAACATAATATATTTATTTGTGAATGTTCATTCAAAAATTTTCAATAAATTCTATTTAAATGAGTATGATCTCTTTCCGACACTCTTTCACTATTGTGATTGATCAATAGAATATGGTATTTTTCGGTTCCGACGAAAAGACGGGAATTTTTGTACAGGAAAGTATGAAATAAACAAGATGAAACATTTCTAACAACTGTCTAGAAACCAGAGGAAAACAAGCTGAACCTCGAACTACCTTCCAGAAGCAAACTCCACCTTTTTTTTCCACTAGAGGGATTGACGACTAGTTTTCATTTTCGTCATTTTGGAACCAGAATTTGTGAAAAATGTGAAATTTTTTTCACAGCTCCGACACAGTCCTTCCAGTTGTGCATAATTACTGAAACTGTATGAAATCTGAAGAATAACTGAATATCCTCTAAAAAATCCAACAAAACACGAAGAAATCCAAAAACAACCTGGAACCCTGGAAAGTTGCGATTGCAGGTGCTGCGTTTATTTTCACTTACTTTCAAATTAGTGATGACCGGAAAAAACGTCTATGATGGAAAACAAATTTGTATGAAAGAAGATCTTCATTATTATTTATTATTGGAATTGAAATCCGAAGAAACGAGTGAATATGAAAACATCACCGGGTTCCTAAATGTCGCCCACGAATATTGAATATATATTTTGAAATGAAAATGAAACAGAAATCTCTGTACACGCATCATTTTGAATTTCATCTTCTGGTAATTCGGATTCCTTTGGTCCCAAATTCCGTAGTCCTGCCCGTAAAATTCAATTAATTCGAGAGATTGTTCGTCACTCCACAACAAACGCCCGAATAGCCGTCCAAACGAGAACTGCGAACGCCTTTGAGATCGCGACAAAAACCGACACCCCGATGGATAGCCAAGAACGGTCTGACGAACGTTACAGTAACGTTCGTGGTGCCGTCCACACGGAGAATTAGCATTACATTACGCGTTGCATTACACGTTGCATTACAGTCGTCTGTACCCGGATTAAAGCTCAGAGCAGTTCGTGGTAGTGTAATGAGAATACGACCTCTAAATGTAAATGAAGAACCAAAAACATTGGAAGTTTTCCATCACGAAAAATAGAATATAACAAAACTGAACCGAATTTTCTTATCTCTAATCTCTAGGTTTGAAAAAAAAACAGATTTCGATCTCTTCCTTCCGTAATTCTCTACAATGGAATGAATTCATTCATAAGACGATAATTCAATGAATATTTCAAAGGGACCGCCAAAGAACGGTCAACAGGGTTATAAATATTTTATGAGATTCCAACATCTGGGATAAGTAAACAATGCTTGCATTCATCGAACGTAACAGTTGTGGAACTGTTGCGGAATCGTCCGGTGGCACATACGCTACAAACTCAACACGTTCCGGAGAAGCGGGCATTTTGGGAGCGCTTTCTGTCTATGTGCATTCTTTTCTAATACTTCCAACAAAGCGCAATATTCAAAAACTACAAAATGGTTTCTTCAATTTTGTTCTGAATGAATGTATAAGTTATCTTACTTTTTCGAATTTTGCTTACTTTCAAACCTCTATAAATAATAAGGGATCTAAATCAAAATCAAAATTTGCTCGGGTTGTTGCGCGCGAGGCCCTGGTCGATTGCCCCGTTCGCCACCCTCTGAAGCCGCCACTGCAGCGGAGTAACTAAATAGCGCTGACGAAGGTAAAGTCGCTTCGTTTCCAATTTTTCTTCTCTATAATCTTTGGTTCCCACTTTACGTTCGGACGGCACCAACTAAATCGCGATTGGATTGTCGAAAATTTGACTTCTTCCAAATTAGGACACTCGTGACTCTTCCGAAATGGCACTGGTTGCATGTGTTTGGACGCATCTACTGTTTGGTCGTATTCACGCGCATTTGTATTCAAGTGTTAGTGTTTCATTTTTGCTACTAAAGGATCACGCGATAGGAAATCCTATGTGCGTGCCTATCCTAAGATCACTATCCTTCGTTGAATTAAAAGATACAACAATTCATATGATTTTTTTTAAAAAGGTCGACATCTACGGAATCCATTTCCATGTTATATGTTTTTCCCCTACACGCGTTTATATTATTTTCATGGTTACCGGCTTATTCGGCCTAGATACGGAGGTTCGGTTAGCTTCTTTACGGCTAATTGCTTTTTACCGCTGTATCGAACCCCGTTATCTCTCACAATAAAAGTAATTAGGTAACGTTGTTTCAGGTCTCATTACCACTACGTCCAGGAGGCTGGATCGAGAAACGCAGGACGAGCATGTTTTGGAGGTGAGTGTTTGAGGTTCATCCTTTCTAGTTATTTGTTCCATTGGATATGGAAATGGGGCGCTTCCACCCTTTATGTGTTGCCTGTTAATTCGCGCAAGTCTTCAACCTTTTTGCTCTCTCAAGTTCTACAAAGAATGGGAATGTCTTTTATTAATCTAAGTAGGTTTGCATTTGCTTGTATTGTGAAAGCCTGATCATTCCGATGAAGGGATTCGCCTCACGGATTGCTTCTTGGCTATCTGTCTCTTTCGACTGCTTTTCGAATTTATTTAATTGGCATTTTCTCTCATCGATTTTACCGACGCGTGAATTCTCGGGTGCACTCAGTTTGCCGTTAACTATAACGTTTATCGTGCTGAACGTTAGAATTTCGATTGTTTGTTTCAATATTGGCAGAGAAACCAGAACTTTTTGAATGGTTACCCATAAAAACAAGTGCAAAACAAAAATCTAGGAAATTGTAGGAAGGAGTGAGCAATGAAATCATGTTCTGGGAAAAATCACAGATAAAATCAAAAATTGTCCTTCAAGGTTTATATAAAAGTGAAAAATTGAAAAGGCAATTATAAATACATGAAAATAAAAAACTGTAGGGCGACAAAAAACATATTATATTCAATTGACGACTGCACAAACTGTCGTATTTCTTTCTTTCACTTTAGAATCTGAACGATTTATCATCTCCGAGAAATCGAAACTATTTGTTCAGTAATCCATTGCAACTCCTGATTGTATTTCTGGCTGCAAAATGGGATCGATTGAACTTACTTCTTGGGGTGGCTAGAAATGCATCTACAATGGTTGTCATCAGTTAAGGTTGTAGAGAATCTCCTGATTTCCCCAACAGCTAATTACGAATCGAAATTAAGGATGAAAGCATCATGTGGAGCAGCAGCTTCTTGAGGATTAATGATTTATACTAATGATCAGTTAGTAAAAGGGATAGCTGCTTCAAAGAATCAGAAACGGATTACTAACAAATTACAATATTTGGTAAATTATCTATAATTCGTTGATTAACTCTTTCAAGTACGGCGGTTCAAAGTTTGAACCGCACTTTTTCAGTATCTTGCGGGACGCCGGTTCAAAATTTGAACCACCCTATATTACGCCTTATACGAAATAGGGACACGGGTTTGAATTATACACCGCTATTGCAGGCCCTTTATTGGGTTATATAGAGTCACGTGAAAGCATTCGTTCCGACTGGTATCGGTTGTTTACTCAAGAAATGTAGTGTTTTCAACATTTTGTTAGGGACATCGCCCGCTCGATAGCTGTCAGTGTGTACCGATAGGGCTTTTTTCGCGCTGGAATTCCCGTACCGGAAAGAGTTAATACGTAGGAGGTTTATTGTTGATAAATATCTCTTGCAGGAAGAGAGCGTGCTACTAAGACTTTCGAGCTTGGTTGAAGCATATTTTTGCATTCCCCCCATTTATATGGAGGAAATCTCCTTTTGAATTCTATATCATTCAAACCAAATGGATCACAAGTATTTGTCAGCATCACTTTTTCTATATTGAATTCCCTCAGCCTCTGTCTTCTACATTGTTACCCAATAAATAATCCTACATTCAGATTTCTTGAAACTATAAAGACCCCAAGTTATTTACGCACAACCACAGTTCAAAGTGTAGCTGATTCATGGAACTCAAAAAACCAAGAAATCATCACTCGTAGAAGTATAGACATTTGTGCAATATCGTAGACTAAAAGGAAGGGCAAGGGCATTATTAAACACAGAGAGCGCATTATATTTTACAGTGGGGTAGACAAGGAGTCCAGAGTACGATCGGGTGTTGCATGAAAAGTACATAACTCCTAAGTTTGAGAATGAAAGGCATCATTTTATTAGTATGCACCAGACATAACAAAATCACGTGAAGAACGGGACCATTTTTTTGAGCAACTGCAAGAGGTACTAAGCTGCCTACTACCGACAAGATTTTCATAATGGGCGATTTTAACTTTCGAATTGGTAACCAGATAATACCAGGAGTCATGTAAAGATAAAATGAGGAGGTTACGAATGAAAATGCCAATATACTCGATACCTGCGCGCATAATGAGCTAACAATCAACAACACTCTCTTCGACCATAAGGAACAAAACAAATACACATTTTACAATACTAGAGGACAAATATCTAGGATAGATTTCCAGGTCCCAAATAGAAGCGTACACCCTAGTCAAATTTTGGATGTGAGAACCTTCACTTCACCTAATATTGGAACGCAACATGGGCTGGTGCTCTGTGAATACCGCTTGAAACAAACAAAAATGAAGTAAATACCACCCATATTTATCACCAAATTCAACACGAAGTCGCTGAAAGACGAGAGTACTAGATTTTTGTATAAGCACATATTGAATGAAAATATTTCACGAAACAATATAACGCTGGAGAACGGTGTAGAAGAAGCCTTACACAAGATCAAATATAACAGAATACAAAGCTCAGAGGAGGCAATATGAAAAAAAAAATCAACATAAACGTCAGAAAAAATGACAAACCTTGGGTTACTGACGAAGTGAAAGATCTGGCAAAGGAAAAAAAGATGGTATACATCCGATATATGAATAATAAGTCACCAGAAGAATACGAACAATATAAGTTTGTAAGGAATAGAACGAATAACGAGATCAAACAGCTGCAGAAGGAATATTGGGAGCGATTTTCCGCCGAGATGGAGCACGATCTTTATGGGTTTGACATCCGTAAAGATAATAAGAGAATATTGAACATGGTAAGGAAAAGGAAGAAGGCAATCACCGAGGAGGTACAAATAAATAATATAACACCAGGTACGTGAACAACGTATTTTCAGAACCTATTTAATAATTACACAGAGGAACAAGAGGATTTTCAGGAAGCACAGGATGAAGGGGGTAGTATCACTGTGGAAGAAGTTCAGACAGCCATACATTAACTTGTAAACCAGGAATAGATATCATCACTAACGAAATGATCAATTACGGTGGCAAAGAAATGCAACAAGAGATGATGAAAGTATTCCAGAAGATCATTAAGACCGGTGAAGTATCTCGTGAATGGAAGAGCAGTATATCCATACTTATATACAAAATGGGCTGAAATAGAGACCCTAATAATTATAGGAATATAACCCTATTGAATTCGACACACAAGCTATTCACCCAAATTCTGGTAAATAAAATTTCAACCAAGTGAGTAAATCCGAGCAACAACAAGGCTTCAGACGCAATAGGTCAATCCTAGATGCAGTTTTCATATTGCTTCTTGGACTCAACAAAAGCCTTCGACCGAATAAGACTCGACGATGTTCTTCAGACCCTACAATCAAAGAATGTACCTAAAAAATATATCAAAATAATTGAAGATCTTAATACGAGCAACTTTACAAGGATAAAAACAAACTGTGGATTATCCGACGCTTGTGTACGAGTTCAAAAGAGCAAGTAAACAACTAAATATTAGTATCTGCTGTGAGAAATTTAAGACTATGGTCATCGCCAAAGAGCCTATCCGATGTACGATAGTCATCAACAACAAAATTATAGAACAAGTGCCGAGATTTAACTACTTGGGAGAGACAATTTCCAGTGAACGATGCATCGTGGAGGAGGTTCGAGCTCAGGCGCACAAAGCAGCAAAGCTGCCTGAGGTATGATATCTGGACGAACAAAACCATAAGCCACAACACGAAGACTCCTAAATATAAAGCATGTATGAGATCAGTCCTCACATACGCTGCTTAAACGAGGGCAGAAACATCGACAACTAAGAGAATGGCTGGAACAAATGAAATGAGAATTTTGAGATCTATTAAAGAAGTATCACAAAGAGACCATGTGAGAAGTTCGGATATAAGGGAGGAACTGGAAGTGCAGGATGAGTGTCAGATGGATGAGAGCTCGAAGGAGGTTATGGAGGGACTACGTGAAAGGAAAGTCAGAAGAAAAACTGGCCAAGTGGGCAGAATCGCAGAAACCCAATACCCGCAGACCATTGGGACGCCCCCCAAAGCGTTGAAAAGAGAGCTGGTGCTCCAATTCATAGGAGATAGATCAATGACAGGCAGAAAGCAGAAGACGCAGGACACTGGTCCTATTGGAAAGAGGAAGAAGAAGACTTACTCTGGACGGCGTGAATTTCTTTGTTGATGATACGAACTCAACCTAGCGATGTTGGTGGTGCCAAATACTCTTTAACCTGAGATTGGTGAACCTGACTTCGAATTCGACATCGATGAACTGAGAAACCTTGGAACAATTAAAAAAAATTTGTTTTGGTTTTTTTTTATTTTCATCTCTTCGAAGCATTCTGGTACGTATGGAACCATGTTCTGTGAATAGAACCGTTTTCTATAGAAGTGAAACAGAATGCTCAAGATTATATTTTACATATCAATGTTATGAATCTTCACCTGATAATTCGAGATAATTACATGTAAATTAATAGGATAAAGTAATAACACACTGTTTTTGATGCAAATAGTCCATATTTTTTGGTTATCGATTTCGGCACAAATTATGCCATCTTCTTCAGGCCAATCTCGGCATAGTTTGTGCCGAAATCGATAGCTGAAATATAGACTATTTTAATCAAAAACAGTCTATTCTTACTAAATCCTAATAATAGAAAGTACATACTGATGGAAAAGTTCATCAAATTAGATGTAAACTTGTGAAAGCCCTCAATTTCACATCTAATGACTTGTCTCAAGTCTCAAACCCTACTGACTGCAGAGTGTCCGCGTTTATGAAATTCTAAGGGCATGCTTTTATCAAATATCTCAGTTCCTATCAGGTTGATAAGTTAATGTTGGAGAGGGATAAATTTTTCACAACTTTTGTTTCAAAAGTTTTTTTGTACCTTAAACTGTTTCTAAGATGGAGGGCATTGAGTATTTCGAGTACCATTCGAGCTCAGTCGGTAGTCTGGTTCAAATATATGTCCTCGAATATTTAAAAATTGTAATAAATTGATAAATACGGAATTATAAATAATAATAATAGTATTCATTCAGAGAGAAATTAATCAAAATACAAAACAACCATAAATCCTCAATAACCTAAGATTTCTGAACAAACAAAAAAAATCCACATTGATATATCCGCTCGTGGATTTTACAATACGGACAACAGAATTTCATTTCATACTACCATGAATCTATCTATTCAAAAATCATATATAATGAATTCAATTATATTTCAATATTTTCTCATTAAATTTCTTCTTATTCAATAACACTAATTTAAGTGTCAGAGCTACTTACTGCTTGCAGAAACAAAATGTGTTGTTCAACGAGGATATTTGTGAAAACTTTTGAAAGAGTATATTTCTGTTCTTACATTTCCTTCGCCACCTTTTTTAAAGAAAATTTCTCGTTAATAAATAGTGTAGAATACTTTCCATCCAACTCAAACAAATAAAATCATATACCGAACATGTCAAATCGTTTTATATTCGCAAAAATGAGGTAGTTACTGCTCCACGAAGAATCCACAACATTTTACGTGAAAAGCTATTCATATTACAAGAATTGATAAAAATGGTCAGCTTTAATGAAAGAGTCTCCTCCACATGCATCCTGCAAACGAAGCATTTTCGGCAGCACCTGACTATAATGATCAGAGAATAATATCCTGAACTTATTCACACTATTTCGGAATGAATAACTATTTCTTATTCATCCTAGTCAAATACAGTCCATAAATATTTTTTCATGTTGTAAGTCTTTCGAAAGCAGGAAAACAGTATTGAAAATGAATATTTTCTCGAATATCGAACACTCCACTCATCGACAAATTGAAGAACATTTTCTTCACTCTAAGTGTGAATTGACTTCCCAAAAACACCCATTCCCTGGCATACTTCAGGATAGATTCCGCTGAATAATTGAGAATGGCGATAAGAAGCTAGGTTTTTGCCACCAACTCAATTTGGTGGATTGAAATCGAGTAATTCTGCTATTTTTCCCCAGGAAAAGCTAACGATAGAACCTGAAGCATTCGGAATAACGGAGAAAGCAAATGTTTACTGTAGCCCCCACAAACAACGTTCGGCTTATTCGAATTCAACATATGCGAAGAGCTGGGTATTCAATCAGCAGAAAAACATTTCACGCAGCTGCAGAACACCACAAAACAGCAATTGTGACGAAGTGGTTTGAATCGGAATCGAATGTCTTCTTGACGAGTTTTTGATGTGGAAAAATTTTGCTTTGCAAGCGAAGTTATCGAAACGATTATAGGAATCAAATTTGAAGGAAGTGCACTATTCAGTAGTTAGTGGAATGTTATTCTGTTTCGATATTTCATTTGAGATCACGAAAGATAATGAGTATCTAGTCATTCTGACGCAATTTTGTCATTTTTTTTTGCAACGAGGAATATCAGAAATAATTTATGCTCGCAATGTTTCAGGATTATTATATATAGTTTCTGTACCATAGTTAATGACGACCAATTTGGATGTCATTTTGCTTCCAACTTGTATTAATTTGTACCAACTTAAGTTTATTTTACGTATTTTTATGAGACGGTCGTTATCTCACATCGAACTGAGATCCAGTCCAAACGTGAAACGCGATAATTGAAATTCAATATCAGCTTTAGTACCTCTTTCTATGTGCCAAAACTGGCCTTCAAGCAGAGATTTAATTTCAATTCCCGGTTGATACGGTTATATAACTCTGAGTTCCCTTTTGAATGTTTATTAGAGTCGTTTTTCTCATTCTTCCTAGTCATATTCGGTCCTTAAATATATTTTCATGTTGTAAGTCTTTCAAAAAGGAAAACACTAAATTCGGAACTAAATTCAGTCCTGAAAATTTTTGTTTCACAAATCAGATGCTCGCGCATAATTAGTGGAAGATTTAGAGCACACATTGTGACACTAAAAATTTTGTGAATTTAGTTCTGAATGAAGTGTAGTGGTATAAGGCTCTCAAAGTTTAGTCTACAGTCATCTTTCATAACATCTTGCTCTGTGGAAATTCATCCGAATCCTCTGATGTTGGTAGAGTTTTAATTATTCAGAAGAGATTTGATGTTCAATGTAGCTCCACGAACATCTTGTAGAACTATACTCCCAAAATAAAACATTCTTACACTAGCTTCCATTTTCATCTTCAGAAGCCCAGTTAATACTAACGATACTATACGTCATTGGCAGCAAATTACGTCGAGTGAAGCTTTGCCCGAAAATCTATGGTTACGAAGATATGCCGATTTTTCAACTTTTTTGAAATTTTGTGCTTCGTCATCGAAAATAATTGATTTCGTGTGAACTATTCGACTCTAAATATTCAGTAAATATTTTTTTGGAGGCTATTTCATCATTTCGATGAAAGAGTTGAGAATAACTTGAAAAAGGTATTATGAACTTGGTGTGCAAATGTAAGAAAAAACTTTCTTGTTTCATCAGCTTTTCAAAAAGACAAATCCGTAAATTATTCCTTCATGCAATCAAAAAATATAGCCGGAAAACCGAGCAAGTAGCTACGCTCCGCTAGATGGCAAACCGTTGTATAGCACTGAGTTTGTCTTCTCTCGTTGCTTAAATACTGGCCCCTAGGATGCTCTTTCGTGGCTGAGAAGAACGAAACCAGTCTGTCTCTGCTTAGATTCGATGACGCCATTTTCTCATCTTGGATGAATTTGCACCCGGGTCTCCACTAGTCCATTGTCTATTAGTATACAGTATAGCCCATGATTAGGGTGTTACTATTTCCTCCTGAGATTTACTTCGGCTTTGAAGCGTGAACGGGCGTTTTCATATTCAGACAGCGTTTACCTCAAACTCTAAATGAGTGGTGGTAGTTAGCCTGAAAGAACAATGAAAGTACGTAGAGGTTTCTGTTTGTTGAGGAATTCTGGTGAGAGGAGGTTCAGCTACGCTCCGCTACATGGCATATCTTTGTATAGCACTGAGTATATGTTCTCGCATTGCTTTAATACTGGCCTCTGTATACTCGTTCGTCGCTGCTGGCTGAGAGGAACTGATAAGTCCTAAGAAGGACGAGACCGGTCTGTCTCTGCTTAGCTTGGATAACGGCATTTTCTCATCTTGGATGAAATTGCAGACGGGATCTCCACTAGTCTATTGTCTATTAGTATACAGCACAGCCCACGATTAGGGTGTTTTAGAGTCATTCAGATATCCTCTACTCGTATTTAACTCGTGATTTGTGAGCAGGCCATAGTTCGATCACTTTCGGAAATCATCGAAATATGTAGTTGACATAACTTGACAGATTATATTACCAAGCGTTAGTTGCCTGCAACGATCAAAAAAAGAATTTTTTTTTAATGGTAATAAGAAGACGTAACGCTGTTCGTACGATTATGAATTATTTTTTGTCCATCTTGCTCCAACACAACTTGAATGAACAGGATGAATAATGAGACTTTCATGATGCTCAGCACAAACAAAATCGTATATTGAACATAAAAATAGACATAAATTTGAAAAAAAACAAAATTAAAGATCCTGCTCAAATTGTCTCCTATTCATGCACGCCGTCACATCTCACTTCTAAAATTATTGCACGCGTTGAAAAGTTATTCTTTACGTACTGAGCAGCCGTCAAAATTCGCCCACTCATTTCTTCAGCTTTCGTCACGGGTGTAGGTACTATTCATTAGCTGTTTCATGTGACCTCAAAAGTAAAAATCACATTAAGTCAAGTCCAAACATCTGGCCGGCTAAAGAGTCGACCCACTACGACCTATCAAACCTCGGGGATAATTTTGGTCTAGCCATGCTTATGATATAATGAGCTGGAAAGCCATCGTGCAGAAAAATAATTAGTGTTCGTACTATCAACGGTACATCTTCTAATTACCATTCAAAAAAAAAAAATAACGTTATATCGTTACATCAGCAATGCAACTTATAGTTATGGAATTTAATATGTCATCTGTCAAGTCATGTCAACTAAGCCGAAAACTGCGGAACCATGGCCCGCATACGAATCACGAGTGAAAGTGAAATAAAAGATATCTAAATAACTCGAAAAATTCCGATGTTCGGTATTCCGGCCATTTTTGATTGCATGAAAAAATTATTGACGTATTTACCCTTTCTAAAAGCTGATGAAACAATGAAGTTTTTTCTTACATTGTACACCAAGTTCCTTATACTTTTTTCGAGTAATTCAGGATACATTCATTGCAATTTTAGGAAATGAATTTTATGTTTTCATTTATTTCTTAAGGAATATGGTACATGTGAACACTTATGAGGAATTAGTAGACATTGCTTTTAGCGTACGGAGGGCTCTGATAACTAAGTGAAGTGTTAAACACCATATTACATCATCTCGATATCTGTAGGATTTAAATTACATTATTTTGAGATAACAACCCCTTTCGTAAGAGTACACATGTAGTTAAAATTTGTCGGATAAGTTGTGAAACATCCTGTATAAACAAGAATGGGAGTTGTATGGAAGGACTGTTGAGCTTTCCTTCCCATGATACTATGGAAATTCTGTTTATTCCTCAACATAAAACCTTCAGGTTCGAAATGTCACCTAGGTTATCAGCTTATAAAAATTCTCAATCATCTCCCAAGGAACATGAAGTCTCTTTCTCTATTTCAGTATCGTTATGAGTTCATTACAGTACAAAAACTAGTGCTGTAATGAAACTCATACATCATTGTTTGAGGTATATTTTTCGTTTTGTAGTTGTTAGTACTGACCTCCGATTGAATCAAGTTTCGAATCAAATCAATTCAAATTCCGTAATCTGTCAAATTTCGTGAGTCATACCATCTGCCAAGATGAAATATAAAAGTCACTAACCTGAATTTTTATTTGAATTTTGAAAGTACTTCACAAAACTTGAGAGAAATAGAGAAATGGCACCTTCATCTCTCGTTTTCGAACTTCGAATTCGTGTTGGAATTGGAGCTCATTCCGCAATATACTATTATATCTTTAGGTTTGAGAAATTAGTTGAAACTCTGCTCATACAGAATTGTTTCTCCAGTGTGAATGGGTATTTTTCTGTTAATTTAGAAAATGTCTGAATGTGTATATAATTTTTTTGTGACTACAACTTTACAGCATTGTCATGTCTAAAAAGAACAATAAATATTATTGATTATAATTTCTCCAAAAAAAATTCTCTCCAATATAGTGAAAGTTTCATCAAAATGAGTCCATAGAGGACAAACAAACACACACACAAACACACTGACATTCACATTAATAATATTAGTATGGATTATTAATATTATTATAATGAACAACAATTCCTTTCGGAAATTTTTTTACTTAACGATGAGGCAAAAAGTAACATAGTGAACTATTAAATTTTGTTATTTTTCAGTGTCTATGTCAGACTCCTATATCAGATGTAAAATTGGAAAAAATATTCAAAATCGTGGTAGTCTTCAATCAAATCAAATATCCGAATAAAATCCCGAACAACAATTCAAAAGAATGCAAACAATTTATTCAAATTCTCTCTTCTAATTTTTTTTTGTTCACGTCCTATAAGAAATACGGAGCATTTTTTTCATACCTACCTCATGAAATTTGTTCTCTTAGTTTCCGAGAAGAAATTTCTGGCGCGGTTTGAAATTTTTCTTTCGGGAACCTCTCCAGAAGTTAGTTTTTAGATATCGTAATGAGGTTCAAACTTTTTGCAACTCATGTGTAAAAAACTAGAGTACAAACTTCTCTGATGCGCACAGATACTCTCATTTCTTCATTGAGGTAATACCGACATATCGGGAATCTTTCTAAGTCGGAGAAGCTCCGGAATATTCGGGGACATTATGAACTCCAAGTAAACCGATTAGATCCCGGTTCAGCTTAGGAGTTTAAATTGCGGAATAAGTGCGTAACAACCGCCCAGGGTTTCACTCCTCCTATGAAATTTAAATCTGCTGGGATTGATGTTGCATGGGCGCAACGAATGGTGGTGCTGTACGTGACGAGCTCGATCTCGATGTCAGTTCCAGAAATTTCTGTGCTGGTCACGAATTACGGGACGAGTGATGGGAAGTGACATGGTCAGCGGTGTCCTGCACCGGTGTGCTTTGATTTTCAGGGTTTCAACCGGTCAATGGGAGATTGAGAGGCATCAGTTTGGATTTATGAGACAGGTTCATGATGGTAAAACCATCGATTATTCTTCATTAGTGGACACCAGCATTTTGGGTCGATACTCTGGCATTTTATATTAAACCAGGTTACATCGGGATGATGAATAATGAGAAATGAATATAAAAGAATATTTTTTTATTTTATCAAAACAATGCCATGCATTTGAGGTGTTTCGACTAAGTCATTCACACCTCGAACTTTGAAAAAATATATACAATTCATCAGTTACAAATATCATTCACAATATTCATAGCATATTGGAGGATCAGTTTTACGAAATGGTTTTTGTGAATTAGGGCTGTGTGACCAATGCGTAGTCTTCTCAAACTTATTTCCTCCTTGCGATTGAATGGTGTAAGCGGTGATCATTTGACCTATTATCATTGTTATTTCGCATTTGTGAAGCTTCTTTTTTTTGTTGGGACCAGAGGTCTTGCCATAGTTTGAATGTCCTGGACTTGTAATATGTCTTCACATCTGCCGGAGCTTGATACTTCCCTGTTACATATTAAATATGGAATACTTACATATTCCACCTTGCGTTGGAATACGCAAAAGATGAGTGCTTAATTTTGCCTTTTTTTCTGGACAGTATATTCTCTGTATAAATTTCGAAGATGCTTTGACTCTACCCCAAGAAACATTACCTACAGATCAATGTACCGATTAAGTTTCCATATTCTTCAGATGAGTATATTAACTGAGAGTTTATTTTTCAGATATCTATAAGTGACAATGGAAATCCAGCATTGACATCCACTACTAGAGTAGTCGTTAAAGTGGAGGATATAAATGATAATACTCCTGAATTCGAACAAATCTCATATAATGTCCATATACCAGCAAGTGCGAACTTCAATCAGCCAATGTTCCAAGTGAGTACTCAGTAGGTTACTTGAAATTGTGATATTTTTATGGAGAGGAAATTAATATTTGTAATTAAATTTTTTTAGTAAGTGTTTGTGATAATGTTATTTCGTTTGAAGTGGTATGTTTTGCTAATTGAGTATTGAAATTATTTTTTTGTGGGTTTCGTGTGAATTATCAACTGATTTCTCTATTTGCTTTCTCATGAGATAAATTCAATGTGTCCATTAATATTAATCAATTATCTATTTTTCCATGTACAATGACTTTTTAAAATAATAATCTCGGAACCATAAAAAAACAACACTGAGAGGAAAGAAGCCAATTTGGATCAGAATGCCTTATTATTACCTAATCTCAATATGACACAAGTCAAGCCTACACATAGAAAATAGGATGAAATAATGAGTATCGCACACACAACTACTCCGCTGAATGGATACATACAGTTACTGCGATTTCATTAGTTGTGAACAATATACTGGCAAAAAAATCTTATGGCTCTATTCCGGAGTGTTTTATCACATGACATCTTATTCGGGAAAATGTCCTTCACAGCTATTGTCCTTCCGAATCACAATCTGACAATCTCCTTCACCTTTGAACACATAATTCGTCCATCAGTTGTGCCATTTGACGCATTTAAAATTGTAGTTTGCTTCAAAATTATGCTCATCAAAGCAAGCCATGGCATTCCAGTACAGAAATTGCTGAGAATATTTTTTATTCTCATAACCCATTCAGCAGAAGTATATCATCATTGCTGAAGAACTCTTTATACAATAATATTATTTTCGTCATTGTTGTATTGACAAATTTTCTAACTCAGGTTCAATATTTGCAAACCTGCATAGAGTTAACATGACGACTAATATATACACAGCCACATTATTTTACTATAGGATGAGTGTTCATCCTACGCACGCGGGGCACATTCGTTAAGTTAGTATAACCGAAAAAATAAACTGCACACAACCAGGCATTTGCTTGTGTGCATGGACATATTGTACGCCATGTTGTCAGCGGAACATCGCGCCAATTGAACTACGATGTATCAGTTGACCAGGCGTAGAGTGTTTCCGCTCGCTTTGAGTAAATTTAGGTTTAGATCGAATTTTTGAGGATGATTGATTAATGTTGACGTTGTTTATTTTGAGCTTCAACTGTTATTCTTCTCAAACTAAATCGGTATTCTCATAAAGCTGTATTTTAATTTTGTGCGAAGACATGAGGTGCATTCGTACAGCCTGAACGGGGTGAATTCGTAAGCCCACTGGTATATCAAAAATCGAATTTTGTTATATAAAATATAATATTATCTTTTAAAAGTATCGTTCAGACAGCACAATAACGTAATTCAACTCTCATAAGATCTCATCCTATAGCTGTTAAAAACAGAAAAACCAATGAAGGTGTAAAGCTGTATGTACGGGATTTACCCGTATATACAGGTGTCTACTTTTAAAAACGCAAAACTTCAAGGGGATATTATTAAAGTCATTTGCAATAAAAATTGTCATAAAACACCTGGTCGAAACCTTGACGGTTAGCCTTCAAATTGACATTTCTTTTTTTCACGAAATATTTCGTGTTTTTCCATGAAATCGATTATACTTCAGTTATCCTTGTTGCTTCATCAAATTCGATTACATATCTTGAAAATGCATTAAAGTTTCTACAAGATAAGAATTCCAATGTTACAAAATACTTCCTATAGCCAGCGTGATGATGAGATGAAAATCAGGATATTGAACTTAACAAAATCGGTCATATTTTGCAAAGGCGTTATCGTTGAAAAATTGTTCTCAATGGGTATGTTTTCTTTTCAGCAAGAACTTTTTTATTCGGTGTGCTTTCGAATGACACATCAACTTTGTGCCAACTTCTTGCCTCCTGTCATAATATCATGGCTAAACAAGATGAAAAGAACAAGTCGAAAAATTCAAAACCCGAATTTGCTTTATTTTGAATCCCATAATGATTGTATATTGAATTTATTCTCATGTAGGACATTAATTTATCTTCGAAATAAGAATAATTCGAAAGAATGAAGAAAACAAGGCTATTGCTATTCATAACAGTTGTTCGAAATGTCCACCTCTTTGTTCAATGCATTTAACACACCGTTTTCTAACAAAACAACAACCCTGCAAAGTTGACAATGTTTCTGAAGCATTTCTACACAACACAATTCAATCCTTTCGATCAATTCCTCCCTAGTCTGAATGCGAATCTGATACACTTTTTCTTTCAAGGTGTTCCAGACAAAAAAATCCAAATGCGTAAGATCTTGGCTCCTCGGTGGCCATCTTACCTGACCGTACGTTCCAATCCATTGCTCCTCAAATTATTCATTCATTAACTGTCGTACTTTCCGGCTATAAGGAGCTGGGCTTCCATCCATTTGAAACCAGATATATTGTGTCAGGTAGCCAGAGGCATTTCATTCAATATATGTGTTGAGCTGCTTTGGATCAATCTTATAAAGTCTTCAGAGTTGAGGCCATCGGGAAGTATAATTGCTACTAAAAGTTCAACTGCTAAGCACAAGTTGACTCTTATTTCATGTTGAAAAAGGGAAATAAAGTAGCATGGGGGTTTTCTCTCTTCCATACATGGCTATTTCGCAAATTTATGAAACCCCATCTCGTGAAAGTTGCCTCATCAGTCCATGATATTCTATCAACGCCCTACTCTCCTGACTTATTTAGGTGTCATCTACATCTACCTCAGCATCTACAACTAACAGATCCTGCACCTTTTTTAAATGGTATGGATGTAACTTATTTTTTGTTTGAGTACTTTGTGTACAGAAAAATGATGTATGTTCAATCTTGAATCAATTCGACGAGAACTCGTTGTGGGGACCTCCCCAACCGTTTGACACAATAGTTTCGAACATTTTGGTAACAAGCAAAAATATATTTTTCACACTTAGGTGCGAAAACTAGATCAATTAGAGAATTAATCATAAAGTAAAAAAAAAAAAATCTGAAAAGTGTCTTTTCCAAGTAGATCAAGCATGGAAATTTAGGATTTGAACACTCTTTGACATTTCCTCTCTATGGATGAACAGCACTCTCGCTAGTTTGAGCTTTGAGTTCTTCTGGAAAACATTATTTAACAATTGAAAAAACTGAGTCCTGAAGGTTATTACTTTAATAAAATATAAAATAATCGTGGATGGTTCTTCCAGTTCCATAAGAACTGAAAATATCTACCTAAAAAGAATACCAAAAATCTTTCAGAACACGAAATAAATCCTCAGTTCCCAACACTAATAACAATAAACGCTGCAAAAAGTTTCACCTACTCAAATGTAACAATTAAGTATGATCAAATGAACGAAAATTAGTTCTTCAAAATGGGCGATTCAGGTCAAAAACGTTTCCCTGTTGAATCGACGATATGCTTCTTCTTTAATATTCTTTATTCACCGACATTAATGAGAATCATAAACTCTATCAAAACCTTGTACAATCATAAAACAAAACAACTAACCCGAAATGTCACTGTTTCAATCTACTACTATACATTCGCGTATTATTATCACTCAAACTGACTCTAATCCAATAAACCTATTTTATGTCTATTCAGATCGTACTGTTATTGCTCTGTTTATTTAATGAACTCCATCCGGATGATCACGGGGAGCTTCGCAGGTGTGGATAACAAAATTTTCAATTGAACAATTCAATAATCCCGACAATAGTGACAGTAATCATTATTGATGAACGGACATTACTAGAAGGACGAAATGCTGAAACGCACACGTGACCATGGGGCGAAAACTGAATAAACAGTTGACGAACGCTGTTGGACTCAACAACTGCGATCGCTCAGAAAGTAAACAGGGATTACGTCTGTATGAACAACAACCTCCCTTATTGAATTTTGTAATTGGGTGAATGTTGTGGAAAAAACAACCCTCAATGCTCTATTTACCAATTTAAGTCCCATGAATAGTTGGAAATTTCACATGACAATGTCATTATTCATTGATTTTTGATTCATTATTGAAAAAATTGGAAATTGAAGAATCAGTTGAGTGGAGATAAAGTAGGTTTGGTATAAGGAATCAAACAACAGTTTCCGACGCGAAGCTCATACAGGGTGATGCACGAGTAACTGTGATATTTTCATAGTGAACATGATACCCAGGGGAGCCAAAAAACAACAATTCAATACGTTTCGTTTCTGAGATACTGTTCACAAATATGATGATAATAATAATTTTTGTTTATTTGCCATAATTACTCGATCCAATACAAATAAATCCTAAACATACAATAATGAGTCAAAAAGGAGGTTAAAGACAATTTAAAATATTCTGTGGTTAATTGTATCTGCTTTTCAATAGATAACGTAGTGGAGAAAATCTAATTGAAAGAATATCACAATTGAATGAATGCAATTTTATCAAAAGGCTGTCAATTAATTTCCTAACAAAGCAAGAAAAATTTAGAGGAGTGGAGTTTTGTAGTAAGTTGTTCGATATATGTTCATTCAATGTTCCATTTCCATTCAATGAGTAGTGAAGATGCATATCTTAAGGTCATATTTCAGAAAAACCCTAGTAAGAATTGATGAATAATTTCGATTTCAAGAAGGTTTGATCACTTTATTCAGGATAAAAAGAAGCAAAATATTTCTAGGGCCATGTGTATGTCGTTCTAATGAAAAACTAGACAGCTAAGGGAAATCCGGGGAAATGTACATTATATTAACAACTTATTGATATTTCACGTACAAGATGTTGCGTTATATTTGAGAAAAAATATCCTGATCTTTCTTTTTCTTGTGTAGTTACCTACAAACAGTTTGGTGATCTGAGTATCAAATAACTTGATTATCAAATTTTTGAAAGAGTTTGTTAAACTCGGGAGTTATAGGTATCCTACCGATAGTTTTGTTGAAAGCGAATCAATCTGTAGCTCAGCAAAGATAAACCCTAACGAATATGCAATTGCTTTTTCTTCATTCAACTAAACCACATCATAGGTTTTCAGAGATTGCGGCACACTTTCCTGCTTAATCTTATCCATTTAGTATCTTCTAATGAAATTACAGTTTCACAAACGAAATTATTAAGAAAAATGAAGTAGGACAATCAATCAAGAAATATTCCCCACTTCGCTGGCGTTTAGGATCCTTTGTTTCTCTTTCTTCAGGCTACTCACCAAATTTCAAGATTTCAACAACAGAATATTGGATTTAGAACAAAAATAAAGTTCCTAGTAGCACAAGGAATATGACTAGATAATGGGATAATGGCCATAATTTTTTTCATATAGAGCATATACAAAATATTAAGAAAGATGTCTCTTCAAATGTTTATCAGCCGCAACGCAGACAAATAGTATTTCATGTCGTCGTCACTTGGAATAAAGATCAGAGGCCAATATACAACATGTGTACAGATAACAATTTCTGGTTGAACAGCGCGACAAACTGAATTCATACTATGTATGAACCGAAACACGACAATCGCAAGTACCTGTTCCAGATATATGTCTGTGTTTTGTTAACGTCCCTCTGCTGAACTGTTATCGGAACACGATAAATTTACGGCACTAATATGGTGGACATAAAGCCATGAACGTCACCCAGCCAACAATAATGGCCGTGCATCACTATGGTATATTATTTACATGCTGCGAATGATATGAATGTGGTGTGCTGTCTAATATCCTGATAAATTTTCCTTACGAACACTCCTAGAAAAATGCTCTGAAAAACAGCCCTAGCAGAATAGGTATTCAAAAAATTCAGGAAGGTCCTTGTGGGGGTCTGAAATAATGATTTCTGTGTCTGGAGGGAAGGTAGTAATAATTTTTACTCATAATCGGTAGGTAATCGATGGAATTCAGAACATTTGATAAGCGCATCATCACAATCTTCATAGTTTCCCAGCTATCAAATCTCACATTCTCAGATAGTATTTTTCACTTTTCCCTCTAGCATGTATCACATCGTTCACCTGCTCAATCACGCCATAGTTGATATTTAAGCTTCATACGCATTTGCGTACCTTCCCTTAATATGACAGATTTTAAAATGGTATACAAACATCGGTAAAAATCATTCCAGCCTCAAATCTGTAACATGTCTCTGTGCTTCGCACATCAGTACGCTACCTCGACGCTCGGCTGTGATTGATCACTTCGAAGCTTTATGTAATATGCAATATAATGTACCGTTTTTTTATTTAGACTACAATCACGATTTCCAAATTTTCGACTTAGAATCGAATTGTGAATCTCTTTTCAACCTTTCACGATGAGGGTATTTTTTTTCTTGTACCTACATACTGCACTTATTGCACGCATCTGTCCAATTTTCAGTGTTAGCACCTAAATTATGCTTAATATTAGTTCTTGAACACTATCAGTGTGAATGATGCTTGACATAGTAAAGAGATTGCTAATCAGAAGCATGTTATTAAAAACTTTTCTATAGTAAAAAGAGTTCGATAACATGTAATGCCCCATTTAGGTATTCTACATGAGAATGAATAATATGAACACTTGAGATTCCTTGTCGTTCTAGTGTACAGATCATTCAGCAGGATTTTCTCAAATAATTCCCTTATAATTTAAATGCCACATGAAGGTGGGGGAAACCTATTGTCATCTGAAGAATCCAATCGAATCTTTACAACTTTAGAAAAAGTATGGAATTTGAATGCAGAGTTGTTCCATCTTACGTGCGAGTTTGCGATTCCAATGTGCAATATTCTACCATTCATTCCAGTAAATTTGTTATTCGTAATCTTAAGCTTATATTTTCGTAAATATCCAAACTTCTGAAGTGGTTTTCGGTAATGGAATTATACATTCCGATAGCATCAGTTCAAAGCATGAAATCCCTCTTGTGCTCTCCTTCTTTTCTTTTTGATGTGGAGAAAACTTCCTGCATTCTCTTGAATAAAATTAGGTTTCAGGTTTATTATTATCTGAACATTCTCAGTCATTTTATTTTTCTTACTTTCCATACGATGAAAGTTTTTCTTCTAATAGTGCACTGAAAATATTGTCTTAGTCAATTTCTCTTTTGTTCTGATTTTATACAGAGTGGACTATTGAAAACGAAACAGACGAGATAACAGACGGAATGAGGTCACTCCGCAAAAATGTTCGTACACATCGTTTTTTGTTTCGAAGGGTAGAACTGTTGGGATTTGATTCATATCTATATCGTTTCAGCCCTTAAATGTTTGATAGAGATGATTGATCAAGTCATCGAGGTCTTTCAAGTATGTTTTACTTCATTTGATTCATTGGTTTACGGAATATTCACATTTAAATTTCATACAACACTTTTTCCCGCCAATCGAACTTTGTATATCAATCGTATGTATTACTCATTATTGTAGTTTCGACGATACTCCATAACCCACCAACAAGAGACATCAAAATAGTGTTAGATTCTTAAATCAACAATGAAGGTAGAAAAGTTTATGTGGACAATTTTCAAAGTCAAATTTTGAACCATATCCCTTCAACACCTAGTGCTGTTGATGTGACAAATAAACAGTATTTTGATGCCTGGTATATGAAAATTATGGAGTATCATTAAAACTGCAATGAATTAGTTATAAATTTGATTGATTTACAAACATTCTTGACGGGGACACCACTTTGTGCGACAAAACATCTGCTCTGTTCAATAAAGGAAAGACCCCAGATGTGAAAAATGTTAAAAAACGGCAGGGCTTTAAGAAAGCAGCTGGAATCTTAAAGCTGTGAGCAGAAGCAGACCAGTGAGATTAAATCTTCTACCTCCAAGACTTGAAGCAGCACAACATCACTTTCGGGTGTTTTAACAAGTACACCAATGTATTATTTATCTATGCACCAATGGCTTGTTATCAATTTGAATCCTTAGGAGTGGGGATGGATATTAAAAGACAATATATTCTAACCAAAAACGACATCCCAACTTCCTGAGCCTTTTAAAAATGATACTTTGCAACTGTACGAAAGGTTGTGGATCAATATGCGGTTGTCGGAGTTCACCACTTCGTTGCTCCCCGGTTTGTGGCTATTTCCATGGAAAATCTTGCCTGAATGTCGAACCATTTGAAGATTCCTAAGAGAAATAAAATGTGACCGATGCAGGAATCCAAAACTCTGAGATTTGAGTCCTCGGATGTCATCGAAGAAAATATTCATATAATGGGGAGACGCAGGAGAAGAAACTTAGCGTTTGAATACATTTCCAAAATGAATGGGGGTTGTTGATTAGGCCTATCAGTGAATACAACTTAAAAAAAATGCGTCCTGTACTCATCTCAAAGGTGGTGTGGAATAGAGTACCTCAAATATCCAAAATTTGACATACGTTCAAATTGAAGACAAGATTGTGACGAAACGGTTAGTTATATCAAAAAATCACCTGAAACATTTTTTCTAGGAAATTCCATCATCTTTCTTTTTGCTCAAATTTATTTTGTCATAAGTTCTAGAGGGACCGAGATATTCGCGAAAATTCACATTGGGGCAAGATTTAAGCAGTTTACAGCCTTGCGAAATGTTATGCAGTCACTCCCGCCCTGTACTCATCTCAAAGGTAGTGTTGAATAGAGTAGCTCAATTATCCAAAATTTCACATACGTTCAAATTGAAGCCAAGATTTTGACGAACCGGTTAGTTATATCAAAAAATGACATGAAACGTTTTTTCTAGGAAATTTCATCATCTTTCTTTTTGTTTTTATGAATTTGTTCGACAGGGACCGAGGTATTCACGAAAATTCCCATTAAGGCAAGATATATGCGGTAAAGACATCAGGGCACATTCTGAGTTAAAATTTTACATTCATCAGTTCACTCGAGCCGCTATTCAGAAAGAATGCACACACAAAATCTTGTGACTGGCTATTTGAACTTTTTGCTTTGTTTTTCAAACTTCAATTTATTTACTTGATTTTCAGTTTTAATCAGATACCTGTATTATCATTATCTTGATGCCATAAAGCACTTAAAATTTCCAATGAATCATTAATTCGTATATATTTGATTTGTGATTGCTTTCAGTAACCTTGAATGACCTTCTTCCACTTCTTCTTCTGAGGGTTGTTTGAGGCTAATTGTCATGTTACATTAATTTTTTCAAGATGTTCAGTAACAATAACAAAACCAACATTAATCAAATTGTAAAGTATTTTACAAAGATTTCACATTAGTAGGGGATTCAAAGCTGGGATTTGTGGATTTACTCAGGCGCGGCATATTAATATACACAGGGATTTCTTGTACCCGGTTAAGTACCTCCACCAAATATGAGTGCCATAGATATGGCCGCCCGTCCAGAATAAATTAATAGATTAGTAAAAAAAAATTGATCGATCATCGGAAATTCTCGAGCACGTCAGATTAAAGTAGGATGAGTTAATTACATGCTGAAAAGTGTATATAGTAATCTGAAAATTTGAGAGTGACGAAAAGACAGGGAAAGGCTCCAGAGTTGTAAAAAAAATTGTCGTATGGGCATTCTCGAGCGTGACTAAATTTTTTTTTATTTTGAAGGAAATAATTCAAGGATTACAAAAAACGATTTCCTCAAGCCGAAGTTACAGAAATTCGTCAAGAAAGTTAATTGCGTCCTTCTGCACAATGCCTACTTTACTCGATTCGCGTTTTCATTCCTTCCTCTCTCCGACCACTCTGGTTTCTGTTGGCTTGATGATACCACAGTTTATGACACAAACACAACGAGATGTATTGGCTAATTTCAAGTTAGTTTTACTAAAGTTCATGAATATTCACTAATAGTGACATTAATATGACGTTGTTTTTCTTGGTGAAATTACCTCGCAGAAAACAATTAAATTCACATCAGAAACATTGAAAAAAATCATACAAATTTTGGAATATCGTCGGAGTAAACCAGTTCTTCGAAAATCCCGTACATGATCTTGTACCTACTTTCTACAGAATATTCATTAAATGAAATACATCACGCACAGTGATGATTTAGAATTTTCATATTAAGCGAATCCCTCAAGGTAATCCTCAGATTAAGATACAGCGCACATCTCGGACATGAAGATGAACCATAGGTATATCCTAATCTGAAGCGCCTGAGTATGTCAAAATGACAATTTTTTGCAAGTTTTAAACATCGCCGCGAGTTTGAGTGACATCCAAATTGTCAGATTATTGAATGAGAGACTCTTTTTAGTTAAACTTAACATCCCTTCAGAAAATCTGGCGCGCTCAAGAAAGTTTTTTTTTCATTTTCAACCCTCATCTGCGCCCAACCCCATCAGTCAAATGGTCAGATTGAGCTATATTCATCTTTAGAAGTACGTAGGCCATGAATGATATAATAATATGACGCGCCCGAGTAAGTCCATGCAACAGTTTTTTTTACAATTTTGAAAAGCCTATAGCTGCTCCCGCACCGATGAATAGGTATACATTTCGGTATTCATTATATGATTTTTTTTTTTATCATTTAAGGTTTACAACCCAATAGGATACATTAACCTCCGAGACATCATGAGTGAACAACACCTGTCTGCTTGTCCAAACTCAATTAGATAATTTTGAATATTGGAATCATACGCGAAATCATTAACTATTCGGTCTTTCGTGATACCTTTTGAAATCGGTCTTAGATATAAATTATTTCAGTATGTCTCAGATGGTTCAATATGTTTCTTCACAATATGTTTAAAATGTGGCTACATCTACAAACAACCAAACCAAATCGTGCCAGAATCATAGGGGGGGGTCCAGGGGCAAGGACGGTCCCCCCCCAGAGTTTCACGGTGTCCCTCTCCCAGGACGAATAAAAATTCATCTAAAAATCATTGAATATAAAGATTTGTAAGAACTTACCTGAGAACTCCCTAAGTTGTGCCCCACCTCAAAAAATGTCTATTTCCGCCTATGGCGACAATGTGTACCTTTCACACTGTCCTCTTGGTTATATTTAATCATTTTAATATGTTGGCTTCCTGTCTCGGATTTATTAATCATCTGTCAAACTTGTGATAGTGAATACAGTGCTGCCAACCAACATGTCTCAATGCAAAAATCACTGAAAGATATTTAGGAAATATGTATTCCATCAATTTGGATAAAAATGTATTATATTACAGGAACTAACGTTTAATACTTGTGATTTGCTCCAATACTTTCTGATTTTTGTTTTTTCAATTTTTTTTTTGATTTGTTGTTTCATTTTCAGATTTTTTCCATGAGTGATGTATATAAGACTCTTATGGCTGTTTTCTAATAATTTACTTCAACATTCATCAGATTTCTGATAGCGAATTTGACAATTGGAAGTGACATTTCTATTCAAATCAAAATTGATTATGCAGTATTTTTTTCTGGTTTCGCCACAGTCAAATTCATTCAGTTCTTGTAATGAAGAACAATAAAGGGTCTAGAGGCTTGGGAAAAGATTAATGAGTTTTCTTCAAATTTGACTGCTTTCCCACTTAATTCAATTGCATATCATAAAGATCATAATAGTCAGTCACGAATATACAAATAGAAAATAGGATATGAGGTAAAAGGCTTTAGAGTTCGTTACTCTTTATGATCGACATTGACCCAACTTTAATTTTCGAATCTAATCTAATCCAATCAAAATTTTCATTATGCATTATACTCGCTTATAATTCTAACCTATTCTACTCATCAAACTTCCCTAATTCAATATTAGGTGCGAACAGGTCGATTTTCACGCGATTCCACAAAGATAAATTGCTTGTGAGTTAGTTCAACCACCTAATGGCATTCTGTAGCCTATTTCGCCTGACTCTATTCACCTGGTTGTTTCCGCTGCCTGTTTTAACATTGCTCCTCGTACAATGAAAGTTCGCTCTCTTAAACTTAATTAACGTCTCGGTAATATTCGTGAATTATTTCAATCTGCCTCAAGCGTTATTGCCTCTAGACTTAACAGTACGCGCATGAAAATTCGATATCGTGAGAGGTGATGGGCGTATTAATGCCACTTACTGATCTTCATCGAGAAAATAATACAAACAGTTGGTAAATGGGTGAATTTGTGAGAGCTAATGGACGTTTCGGTAAACTTCTGATTCTCTAGAAATGTTTGCCATGAGCGCATTCGCCATTTTGTTCACACAGACCATTCTCAATTTAATGTCTCTCCGCTTATTCCTTTTGAGTTATCGGCATTTATATGTGGAAATTTCATGAAAAAAAATATATATTAATCCAATAGCACTTAATGTCGCAATACAAAAGTCTATCGACTTCATAATGAATGCTTCTCTGATGAAATTTTTGTGTGAATAACTTAACTGGGATGCTAGAAAATTTCACGCTTTTGCGCTTCTTATTACAAGGCTCCTGTCGTTTAAATAACAGATTACTCCTTTTGTTCTGCCCATTTGCCTGCTTATGTAGTTTTTTTCATTGAATTCTGTCAACTGACAGATTAAGAAAGACAACGATTCCGACATCTCCTAAGATTAAAGTTCATAAGTTTTAATAGTTCAAAGTTTGATGTCAGTCAGTTCAGTGTTTCCAAGTTTATTTGCTGTGATCGAATGAAAGCAAGAAATCACAATTAGGATTTTTCATTGAGCTTTCTGCAGAGTCTGGGAGTGGAATCCCATAAAAACTTCAGAATATCCTTGTATTTAAATTTGTTCATTTTCATTTGTTCACGTAGGTATATATATTCATATTATAAGTGATTATATTTTTGGTTTGCAAAATAAAAGCCTTCATTATAATTATTATTACTTATTTCACGTGTGTTATTATACACAGAATAATTTTCACATTCACAATCAGTAAATCCGAAACAATTTCGATTAATTCAAATACCAAGTAGAGATGGTTCCTCTGATCCCATGACGAAGTATGTAGGTAAAAAATAGGTGGTTTTTGGTAGATCTTTCTCAACGATAGATTTCCATCATCTGCGCTGTGTTTGCATTACTTGTTCATTTTGGTTTATGAGGACCAGTACATTCAATAAGCATGACTCAACTAAATTTCATGTTATCTTCACTTGTGCGTAGTGTATTTTCATTCTTATTACAACTATGAACAAGCTCATTGAACGTGAATATTATGTTGTTTCATCGAAACAACTAGATCGTTATTTCTGTTCCTAGCATACAAACAACTTTCGCGGTCGATGCTAGCCAGCAGAAGGATTCACGGAGAACAACAGATGTTCAACTTGCTTGCACAGTCCCTGAACGAACGGGGTATAATTTCATCTAGCATCAAGCAAATAACATCCTAGAAATTATGAATTCATTCAGAAAGATGAAATCGCTGAATTTCAAAGGAATTTTTTCTACTGAAATTCATAAAAATAATATCAAATTCAATAGTCCTACAGTGAATCTGTTATAATAGATGGTCGTTTTCTAAAGGATGTGACTGTTAGTTTACAATTTGAGAAGTCAAGAAAGTCACTGACTCGAAGTGAGAATACTCAGAAGAGTTCTATCTTCTCAAAATATGCTTAGCTCTTGAACATGAAAGACTAGAACAAAAATTAGACCTCTCTAATCTTTGGATTGGAAACAAAGCGACTACACTCACGTCAATGCCATCTAGATATTCCGAGTTCGTTTGGAAAATATCCGAATGCGGTAGATATTAATCTGCTAAAGAAATTATTATTATGAAGCACGTAGTGTAGCTCAGCGGTTAGAGCAAATGACTTGGGACTGCGAGGTCCGAGTTTAATTCCGCGCTAGTGTAGAAATTTTCTAGTTGATACTTTGAATTTCTCGCACGAGATTTCATTTTCTAGGCTCGACAAGGTCATAATGCAGTTTCAGTAAGCATGATTTCAGAGCCATATAAACTTTCAGAGTTATCAACAATGGAAAATCGTAATTGGTTTTCAAAATTACCTATATATTTATCGCAGTTTTCTATTTTTATACTCTATAATCTTTGGACTAGACCATAAAAGATAAATTAGTTACGGGAAATAAGTTCTTGGCTGGAGCTGTCATCTGAATTTAGGTATGACATTTTTTAATCGAATATTGTCATTTTATTATATTGGATTATATTTTGAGTAAAAACAATAATTGTTTCAAAAATTTCGATAACCACTGATCCCTATGTTTTCATGTTCATGTTTTATTCAAACCAAATTTGTGCAATGTAGCCATCTGGCAGCAAACCGAACTTCTTCACATAGTAAATGAAATTTTATAGTAGGATTTTTTTTATTATTTTTCTGTTATTTCCCACTGATTCACGAGGAGAATCCGCTATTCGGGACTCAAAAATAAAAAATCGTGCATTTAAGGGTTAACTTGTACAAAAATGTAACAGCAAGATGATAGTTTCTCACTAAACTATAATGATAATTAAGGGTCTATTGCTCCTTATTTTTTCATTACACTTTCCAAACGAATTATATATTTTGTTAGTCCCACTTTCTAATACTCTTGGCAAATGTCACAGGGTGTAAAAAACGGGGTCATTCAATCAACGCATACGAATGATTGAGGTTCCTACAACACATGATCTGTTCAGTCGATTTCACCTTTTTTGCCAAAATCAAATTGAAATTAGTTAAAAATGCAAAGACATTCTTCCTCCCGCAAAAAAAACGTGGAAAGGATGCCAGCCAAAACCCTAGACATCCCCTCGTCGGATTTTCATTTAATTAGTTTGGGCTCAAAAATCACAAAAAAAATACGCGAAATTCGGTATAGCGATTTTATTCATAGCTTTGCTAGACCGTATCTCACAAGTTATTTCAGATTGTTCCACGGATGGCTGATTATAATTTTAACATTATTAATACTGTTACTCCAGAAATATTTTCAAATTTGTATGAGAGAGAAATACTATTATCGATGAACATTCTGCAAAATTTTCAGTTTCCAATCGATTATTTTTTTTCGAAAGAAGAATTTTTTTTATTTTACTGTGTTGTTACTGCGTATGGCGCATTTTCAACCAATTTCAGACATTTTACTCTATCAGTTTCGAAGTAGCCAAAGTGAAACCAAGCCGCCTCTCGATTCTTCATTCTTTCATTGTACAATCTGTTATCGATGCAGAACGATGGTGCTGACGAGTTTGAGGGTGCTGATTTCGCCAACGACGACGAATTGTGGGAAACGTTCGGCCCTGCTGATCTGGTGGGTTTAGAGCGAATAACGCGGGTAAGACTTTCCATTATTTCGCATCCATTCTTTTGTGCGATCAGTAATTAACCATTTTCATTGTTTGACTTACTGCATGGTTTTTCTGTTGAGTTTGCTGATGCACGGGGACGAATCAGGGTTTTTATTGAATGAGCATGCTATTTTATGCTCCTATCGCTGCATGTGCTCATTTGTAGAATTAAGTAATGGCATGTTCGATGGAAAATTTAAAAAAGATTTAAATATTATAAACCAAAACTGCCTTCTATTTTATTTTTATCAATAATTCGCCTTTTATAAGAGCAAATATTAATTTTATCTACTGGGTGTTAAAAACAATGCCGAAATATTATAGAAAGAAATATCTTAGACTAGAAAAGAAGTGTCAAATAAAACTTTTTCGAATTCTGACCCATTGTTGAGTTATATATAACCCTTGAAGGCTTGGATAGATATTTCTGTTTTGAATTTTTATCCATAGATCTAAAATAGACACAAAGATTTTCGGAAGATTCCTTGGCCTATTATTATGGCTAGATTTTTCGATTTCGAATTTTCATCTACAAAACCAAAATACTGAGATAAATATACCATAAATGTAGTACCACTTTTTTTTCAACCCCATCCAATATTCAACTTACATTACATAACTTCTTCGCACTTCATGAAATCTTAAAAATAAAACCGTTTTCTTAGCTGAAATTTCCAAAAATTTTTGTGTCCTGAAAGTATAAGTCCTGAAGATATTAGAACGAATCTACAACAACGGCCGAAAAAGTGACGTATGGATGAGTTTCTGGTCCTGAATAATCATTCTGCTGATTTAAAAAGGAATTATCCAGGAATATTTCAGCAAATAAAAAATTCAGTGTCTAGAAGTGTTGACTCATTTGTAGCCTCACTAGAGGGACATTTTCAGCATTTGAAATTTCCAGTCTAATCCGATTTTGGCGAATGTATAAATTCACGGTATCATAACAAATTCATCCATCAAAAATGTTTATACGGAATGTCATCGATTCGATCATAAAAAAAAACGGGGAACCCAATATAATTCCGGGTTCTGGTAGCGACCGTGTGAAAATATATTCCATATTTAAATTATTTTCTTCGAAAGTACTGGAGCTGCGGAGAAATTAAAGAAACAACAATTTTTCAAATTGAAATCGTTTAGAAAATATTTTTATTTCAAAAATTTATGAATGTATGAAGTTACCCTATAATGTTCATATAGTAGGGAATTGAAAAGAAAGTGGTATTTATGGAATATAGAAATATTTTAAAATTCATGTACCTAAGTATTTTTGTTTTGTGGATGAAAATTGAAAATCTTTCCATCATTTTAGGGGTTCTAACTAAACAAGGGGTGAGAATTCTTGAATTTTACTATTACAATCTAGTTCTATTTTTGGTGCCTGAAATCTTTCCATACACAGTTGAAAATTGAATCATATTATAATTATGTATAGGGTTGTCCATATAATGATATCATGATTCAGAAGTCATTCAGAATAGAAAGTTATAATAGTAATATTTCAAAAAAGGTTAGTAGGTATACATATTCATAGAACACATGTATCAGAACCTCGCGACGCTACTGGTAAACGTACAAACCCATATAATTTTTTTTTACTTCGGTGTCACTTTTTCTCGAGAAATTGGAGAATATAATCCAATTTTTTTCGTTTATTGAAATTCTTCTGTTCTGAAGCTACGAATCCGCGCACTCATGAAACATTTGAAGCGTTGCCATATGCAAACCGTAAGCGTTAATGGGTTAGCATAGTTTTCACGAGGTGGTAGGGCATGTTGTTGGGTATCGAATTCTGGATTGAATTACCAAGTTCGAATCTCCAATCAGGAAAGAGATTTTTTAAATCGGAGTAGTGTTTCATGATACAGCAATAGGTAAACAATTATCATTCAATGCTGAGATGGTGTAGAAACACTTAATCATAGCCGCCATAGAACTTAACTCCCTAATGACCATAGCGAACGATGCCTAGACCATGGTCTGGATAATCAAGTTGTCTGATGTATTAAATGTCGTTACAGTTTTAACTATTTATATACAATAAGATGACCCCACTTGTTATGTTTATGTAACGTACTAAATTCCAATTATGAATTGCCCTCATATAGTATAGGTGATATACATTACTATTCCTTCTGATTATTACTGTAAGATTGTCGGTGTTTGACATTAATTCCACTATTATCCCAAAGGTTCGATCATGGACATGGCTGTATAGACTGCTGCACAATTTCACGGGAACCAAAACGTGAACGAAAATAGTTATTTTCCTATCACTGCAGAAAGTTTTACTTTCCCATACGAGATTGCCGTTGCCCGAACAGGCAAGCAATGTCGTACGGGAAAGATGCTTTCTGCACAAGATAAGAACAATATTTTTTCTACAAGCGCTTATATGCGATCGATTGGAATTCAACACACAGATCAAATTTGATAACATTATACACATGAATGTCAAACGGTGCATAGAGAAATGTCATAATTCAGTTTATTCTTTGATAAAAATGTGGGGGAAAAGACTCTGCTAATTGAGAACTTCTGCGTAGCTGCCAGAGCCTCGGTAGTAAAATTTTGAACCCTTGAGCGCTAGTACAACAAACGAACATCAGCTTTAATTTTTAATGAGTGGGAAAGTAGTGGTGTCTTATGTTTTAGTTCCAAATAAACCTTGCTTTCATGCTCCTTTGGAAACAAGTGAAAGCTCAATGCAGTATGTGATCCTTTTCTCCTAGACCACGAATTACATTGCGGGACACAGCAATAGTCATTACGTGAGGAAGCCATGTGATAACAGCTATAAATGAGCCTAAAGAGCATTCAAACTCTTGAGCAATAATCCAAGTTTGGAAAATCAATGACACCAAAACTATCAACTCACAAAACCGCACAAAACCCCGAAAATAAACTGAAGACAAACACATTTACATTCACATTCCACGTTAATAAACAAGAACTACTAGCGCTCAAGGGTTCAGATTTCTCCCACCGGAGAGCGTATCGCTTGGCAGAAGATCCCAATACCTAATCTTAGATATCTAACGGCAGTAATCTAATCGTTTTCAAGATATGAATATGAGATTTCGATATAAACTGGTCCGAACACCAAAAACGTTAAAATTGACTTTTTTAAAGAAATACGATCATGTCTGCCATTTAGATACCTTGAAATATACAATTACATTGAAAAATTCTATTGCAGACACTCATTTCGGTATGTTTCATCAGTGTTTCAGCAACTGTAAAGCACTATGTTATTTATATTATAATTATAAACATTTATAATAGTTTTACTCTCTGACTTCATTCAATTTGTAACTAGTGTTTCACAAAGCTACTACTTCCACATGTTAAAAATGGTGTAACCAACAATATGACGGACTTAGTTTTATATATTAAGATATAGCAAAAACTTTATCTAGCTATGAATCAGCTAGAACTTGCTCTTTTATCTTATATCAAATACTATTGAGTTCTGCCAGATCCTCTCGTCTATCAAACTTGGAAAAATATCCAATAATTTGTACTCACAAATGAGTTCTACCAGACAAATCAATATGATCGGGAGTTTTTTTACTCTAGGTTGGCAATTATATATAATATCGAACACCTCACACCTAGTTACTATCAAATTGATTATTCTGTTGATTCAATTTGAATTTACAAATTATTGATTTTTGTATTACTATATATATATATATCAGAGCTATAGTATAATTTAGGTGCATCGGATTTAATAATTCTGTAGAGATAGCCGATTAAAGTGTAGTTGAATTCAAAATAGTTATCATCAAAATGAATTCCATTTTCAATTCCTAGACTCACAGATCTTAGATCATGAGGTTGGAAAAAGAGTATCAGATTTTGTAACTGAGAGGAGAGATATACCGATTTCAGCCTTAGTTGGCATAACCAGTATCCCATACCGCTCAGGGACTAAATCTTCATAAGAAACAAACAGATATTTGAAATGGTATTCATTTCGATGATTACTATTTTTAAATCTTGAAAAAACTATAAAAGTGTGCCTGACGGTTTTTGAAAATGATAAATCAAATTGTATGAATCAAAACATTCTTGGAATGGTTCGAGAATATACTCACAGCGAGGATTCAAACTATTTAATTTTTATTTATTGGAATATTTATTTATTGGAACACCTCTATTTACTCAATACACCTTGTATCATGATGAAAAATGCTTTGTTATATATTGTATACCACAATATTATTGAATTCCTTTTGGAATACATGTGTATCCCCTCGAATATAATATGTTTACTAGTGGTCCATATGTTTTTGATGCATTAATTGCAACAATATAATGATTTCCAGATAAACTTGACCCATCTGTCGATTAACATCAATGATTATTCTATTTGTGGCACATATTTTATTTGGCAAATTGCATCAAAATTGACCCCGCTGTGTTTGCGTTGGTGATTATAAATTCGGATTTCCATAATTTAATAGAATTCGACAATCTACATACATTCTGGGTGCATCGGACAGAACGTAAATTTATTACGTAGTTCCCATTGTTATAGGTCTCGAGCTGAGATGTATGTCTTCCTGGCGGAGAAGATGGAATATCGATTGTTGCTAGATTTATGCCTTCCCAAAAGGAATAATTCCCGGGAAGAAGGCTTTCCGACCATATTCTAATTTTCCCACACTAAGCGAAATTTGGAGATGAAGGTTGGGGCGAAATAAGTATTCGGTTCGAGGCTTCATTCTCTGAATCCAAACATTGTCTCGTTCTTCTGTGTCAGCCATTATTCAATGTGAATTTGACATATTCTGCTGTTCGTGTTAATTTCTTCAGAATGGAAAAATTCAATTCCATAGGTAGCTTAACGTGAGTGACATGATGGAAAAGAATTTAAAATTAAACTCCATAAGTTTACAATCTAGAAATCAATTTGTGTGTTAGGAGCTTGCATTAACTATACCACAAAGATGTGTCGATATAAATCTAGAAAAAAAATATCAAGCTGCTATTAAATTATTCAGCTCCTATGTTCACTACTCGACTGGGTTGAAATCATACAGAATGTTGAAAATCCATAAAAAAAATTTTATTGTCGGATACCTATACCTTACAAACAAATTGTCCAACTGATTTTTTTTTCTGAGAGTTTTTTATTGATGTGATCTTTTCCGAGCAAAAAATTCAAGACCCATATTCAAATTATAATATAAGCATTACATTTCATTCCATAAATATACCAGAAATATAAGATACCTGACCCTAAAAATTAGTGGAACGTTATTTAATAAATAATACTCATATTTCAAAACATTTATATATTTTTCAAAGTTTTTCATAAACTATGCCGTTCGACAATAATTTGATTGACCTCTCATGACGGTTATCATTACATGAAACAAAAGTGTGGTGTAGAGCAGATTGTGTATCATGGCTTGTCGAAAATATTTAGAAGTTTAAGGAATAATAATTCAATGAAATTCAAATTTCGTATGAAGATATGAGCCAAATAGACCTTCATTTTTGATATATTCCGCTTTCACCGGAAATGGTATCAACTTTCTTCCTATTTCAGATGGAACATACCTATTATGACTTTTTCGGCTAGATCTTCAAATGCCACATTCATTTTATGTATCATTTCCCAGAGCCATCTAGAGCCGTTTTCGAATTATTTACTGTTTTTTGAAAAAAATTACAAATTAATGCTTGTAGAACACTGAGAATTCAACGATAGCGCAACGCACAGATCTGTTTTTTGAAATGGCTTGCCCAAAAGATATTCGACGTCACTCTGTAGAAAAAAATAACGTTTTAATATACTGGGGGGTAAAATGAGAATGTCAAATTTTGAATAAAAAAAACAGATACTCGATTTTTCCAAATCGTAACCCAATTTTTTTCACTCACCTATCAATTTTTGTTGACATTTCTTGACATTTCTTCTGTTCTAGACATTTCTCAAAAATCAGTTCATTACGACCACTAGTTTTTCTACTACTCAAGATAAAAAAAATGAGAAATTTTTCGGAAAATATGAATTTTCACTTTTTCAAAATTTCATCCATGTTTGGGAATTTACTCAATTATTCTTTGACAATTCTGCCAATACATCGCACGATAAATTCTTGAGTTGGAACAAACCTGAAATATTCTGAATAAAGTCATAGAGATTCTTACGAAAGTGCGTAAATACAACATATTTGAAACCTCACATATTATAATTATTATGCTCGCAGCTTATGTCAGTGACAAAAATACGGTTTCCATTTGAAAAAATCAATTTTTTTTGCTTTTTCGGATTGAAACTTTGACACCTTAACATTTATTCCTGAATATCTTGAAAGTGGTGCATTTTAGATATAAGGAAACCCCCAAAAGCCTCCACATAATTTTTCCTCACGAATTGATGAATCAGTGGAAAAAATGACGTTTCCATTTGAAAAAAACTTCTTGGCTTTTTTGAATTCCAACTTTGACACTCATTTTATTTCCCTAATATCAAAACGTTATTTTTTCTACAGAGTGACGCCGAATATTTTTTCGGTAACTCAACCGATCTGAGATTGTGCGTTGCTCATTCATCGAATTCTCAGTGTTCTACAAGCCTCAATTTGTATTTTTTTCGATAAACAGTGAATAACTATAAAACCGCTGTAGATGGCTATTGGAAATGTATCATTCGAAGATCTATCCGAAAAAGTCATGAAATACCGGGTATTCCATTTGGAATAGGTACTTTTTCTGGTAAAAGCGGAAATAATTGATATTTAAAAATATATCATAAATAAAGATCTACTTAGCTTATACCTCCAAACGAAATTTGAAATTGATCGAATTATGATTTCTCCATAAACTCCTAATGGGCACTCCTGGTGGGACAGCCTGTATATGTTCCTGAAGGTTTGAAACAGATGAATATGAGAATAAACAGAGTTATAATTATAATGGTTGTTAGGGGTATGATTTCGGGACATTTTTCAGTTTTCAGCAAAAATTTTCGGCGTTGAGTGCATAGAAACAGAATTGGATGTTTCATTTAGGGCCTAGAGAAATGAAGCCAAAATGTCACAGAAATTCAAATGAACACTGATGAAAGTAATCTATGAAACACGTTGACCCCACAGCTCCCTTAATCTTCCTTTAAACCGAGTCTCTATGGATACTCAGTTTGAAGGAGAGTTAAGGGAGTTTTAAATTTTAATGGACGTTGCTGGAACCCAGGGTGAGTCATCGAACAATGTCGTTGTCGACATACTCCGACTTCCTATAGATTAGGTGAAAATCGAAAGTGTCTATCGAGGATAAGGATTTACAATATTTTACTTTTTCATTAATATTATTTTGTGTTTTTGAAATGGAGATATCACGGTATGAAATTTACCATGTTCAACCTTACCACCTCATTAGAGCTCGGATCTAGTTTTTTTTTATTATTCTGTCCTTCATTTCATAAAGATCCTTTTTCTTTGAGTTGTTTTGAATCGTTCACTCCAGACGTTCTGTACAAGACAAGAATGGAGAAAAACATATTCTCGTTTTCTTACCATATAAAATGCTTAGGTTTGATTTAATAGCCATCATTAATTTGTTGAAATGAAAGCCTAGGGATGAATGAAAATTTTATTAGTAGATTCTGGAATGTGATCATGCTTTTATAATGATGCCGATGGTGCTTTATGATTTCTCTATAATCATGGAATGACAAAGGAAAGCAATATATTTTCTCTCAATTTCTTTCAAGCCAATTTGTGCTTAGTTTCATTTTTCCATCTATCGACCAAGTGAAAAGGACACCTCTTTACCTAACTTTCTCGGTATTACATCCCATTTCATGTATTCAGGTGCTGGCATACGACCGGGATGAAGGGCGCAATGCAAATCTCCACTACAGCATCAAATCTGGCAAAGGAAAGTCCAAGTTCAAGATCGACAATTCTACTGGAATGGTGTACGCTCAGAAAGGATTCGAACCAGGTCAAGTCTACGAGTTAAATGTGAGTACTGTCAATATTTCTTACTACATTTTCTGTTATGGAGAACGCGCCGAACCATTCACTGTTGGGTAAACAATTAACAGTGCTGTGCCTAAGGTGGCGTCGGTACACAGTAACAAAGCCTACACAGAACACACCCATGATTCTAACTCGCACAAGCTTTAAGTAGCTTATGAGGGGTTTCACAGAAACCCAAAATACATGGAAATACATACATACATACATACATACATGTTAGTTAGTTGACTCATAGAGTGCCATCTGTTTTCGTAATACTTGTCGGGTGAAATCAAAAAATCACACACAAAATAACTATATCACATGGAATTTTATGACTGACACTTCCAAAATATTGAATATTTTTGTCTAACCAAAATTTTTTGGGTACTCAGCCCCAGCTCTGAAGATCGAAAAAATATATGTAGTTTATTTTTGAGCTACCACTCAAGAATTAGTGACTAATTTTTCATGACTTGAGACAATGAAAATACGTTACTGGTTCTTATTGTACTAAGAGTTGAGTGTCAAAGATGATTAGACTGGGTCGAAAAAAGTCATCTAAGAATACAATGTACACAGCGGTTTTTTGAATGACGGCGTGATTCTTTTCATAATTCGAGAATGTCAATTTTAATTTAACGTTGAATAATAGAATCGCAGATTTTTGTACAAGTTGAAATTTCTTCAATGTTAGAATAAAAACAGCGGTAATTTTGTGATGATTTGTGGAAAAGAGGAGTTCAAATGCTCAAACTTGATATCTCGGAGTCGGGAGGGCTAAGGTCAGATGGGCCTTCTGGGTATTTGTGCGCCAAAACCCAATGAAAGGCGAGTCAGATTTACTGCCATTTTCACGAAGGTCCATGAAAATTTAATGATTCATTAATTTTGATCCTTCATTAAAAATAGTGTTCATGACTACTGCCAATGAAATCCTGTTCAATTGAAATTTTATCGAAGCACAAAATTTTATTAGACGTTCGTGAAACTTTCAAAGTTTTGCCTAAATTCAATCAAGACGACGTCATATTTGAAAAATCGAATCGAACAATCTTGTGATAATCGAAAGTTATTCGAAATTTTCGCAGCTTGTAGAAAAATTATAAGTAACAATTAAAAAATAAATTGCAAGATTTTGTTGACAGGTGAAGATTGACTCCCATGACTCACCTCTAGTTACGCCAATGTTTTCAGGCGACGACTATTGGAGATCAGGATTTATATTTCATAATTCATATAATAATGAAATTTTATGTAGAGAATAAACTGAATATTTAGAGAACAGGAGTTGGATTACCTAATCGGTAAATAAAATAGTTTAACGACGTACGTGTTCTGTCTGAAAATATACAGGGTGTACCAAGTTCGACGGCCTATTCGGCGTTTCTGGAGAACTGGACCTATTTGAAATCTGAAAATTGGGATTATATTATTGTTTGACATTATCTAAAATATTCTTGGAGCCTGACCACAAGGGAGTGAAAAAAAAATTTTCAAAAATTTTGTTTCTTTTTGTTTTGTTTTCGAATTTGATTGAATATGCAATTCTGAATACATTCGTACTCAAATCATTGCATTCGTCGAAATACTTTCCAAAATATCGAGAAAAAACTGAAGAAAAAAAGGAGATAAGTGTATTCGGTATTATGTTTGTTATTCCTAACCTAGATATCGTAAGCACAAACTGTTTTCACTTTTCTGAAGGCGAAAAATGTGGAAATATTGTACATTTTCAGAATTTTGAAAAACCCGTTACAGGGTGTTCCAACTGTTGGTTCAAAAATTCTGATCAAGATTGACCCATAACTTTCGTTTTTCAAATTAGAACCCTATTTTTTTATGATTGCGTTGGATTGTGCGAAGATAAATGATGATAATGTTCTAACATGTTTATACTCCTAAAATTAGTAATTCTTTAGTTATTCAGGATTTCCTGATTTCATGTCATACGTACCGTCAAATTCATAGAATCTGTTTCATATCAACAATGACCTTGGTCATAGCAGATAAATTACTCAAATAACTCACTAGTGACTTCCTCTTTTCTGAATTCATTTACAACTCAAGAATTAGTAATTTTAGGAGCATCAACATGTTGGAACATTATCATCATTTTTCTTCGCAGAATCCAACGCAATCATAAACAAATAGGGTTCTAATTTGAAAAACGAAAGTTATGAAATTCTGAAATTGTACAATATTTCCACAGTCTTCGGCTTCAAAAATGTGAAAACAGTTTGTGCTTACGATATCTAGGTTAGGAATAACAAACATAATACCGAATACACTTATCTTTTTATTTTCTTCAGTTTTTTCTCGATATTTCGGAAAGTATTTCGACGAATGCAACGATTTGGATACGAATGTATTCAGAATTGCATACTCTATCAAATTCGAAAACAAAAAAAAATTTTTTTTTTCACTCCCTGTATAACTGATAGTGGTCAGGCTCCAAGAATATTTTAGATCGGTAGATAATGTCAAGCAATAATATAATCCCTATTTTCAGATTTCAAATAGGTCCAGTTCTCCAGAAACGCATAATAGGCCGTCGAACTTGGTACACCCTGTATATTGCGGTTTATTTGACATTTTCGGCATTATTCATTATTTTCTAGATATTCAGAACATATATATAAAAGTGAATATCCCATGTTACATCAGTTGAAAATATCATTTTTTAAAGTAGTTAGCTTCAAGTTACAAAAGAAATGAATCACCCACCATGAATACCCAGCATTTGCTCTGAAACGAAAAATTTTTTTTCTGGAACATATGAAAAACAACATATTCATTTATCCCCTCTGATATATTTAGGTTTCCAATTCTGTTTCTGGTAATATATTTCATTGTTCATCTCGATATTTAGGGTCATAAAGCATACATAGATAATACCAACAATGATAGCGCCGACGATAAATTCGTTTTAATGTTTTCTCCCATTTTTATTTCGGTTTGGGATCCGTGACGTATATTAACGTGGGACGAAAAAATTATTGGAATATGCGTATCAAATTTTTTTCGTTAACAAATCACGTAAATGACGGCACAGTAAATGCATGTTTTATTTTCATTTATTTTTAGTACAGTTCGGCGTTTGGCAGTACAAAACTCGAATTAAATATATACATTTTATGTTTGAATGTTGCATTCAATAATCAGATTTCTCTATGAAATTGTTTTTTTTTTTTATTATATCATTCTGTGGGAGGCATTCACCTACCAGTCATGTCACGATGGAATGTAACGCTTTCATCAATACAACCATTTCTAGCAGAATTTCATATCGAGTTATATTTTAATAATCTATTCGAATGGTATGTGGAAAATGAATTCAAATTCAAACATCCTAATATTCGCACCTTTTTTTTTTGATTTTGTGGAAATAACTATTGTTTCGTTGTCAATTTGGGCAAATCGCAAGTAAGATCTCATAAATTCATAGCTACAAGAAATTTCTTCGTATCATAAACTTTCAAAATGTTATGGATAATAATATCCATAACATAATCTTCATTAAAGAGTGTGAGTCTTTGACTCGTCGACATTATTCACCTCTCCATTGTTGACTTCTTTGCGTTATCTAAATTAAAGTTTAAAAAAACATTTCGATCAACAAGCGCTGGAAAGAAAAATATGGGAGAAAATATTTAAGAGTCTAGTTTTCCAAGTTGTTTTCCATACATACCGAAACCCAAAGTTATAACTAGTGAACTAAATCAAAATCCATTATTCATAGTGTTCTATCTGAAATCAGTGTTTATCATATGAACAGGATAGAAAAGCCAACGATCATTGAATTTGTTTGTTATCACTGTGTGTTTTCTTTCGAAATTACTGTACTTTTTGAAATCTTGATATTTCCAGCATATAGAGGCCTGAAGAAGCAGATGAGAATCTGCGTAACGTCGCCGAATATATACATTAAAGGCTAATCTGTTGAGCATTTATTGTCCTATTCCCAGATATTCATTTTCAATATTAATCTCGGAGGACGCTTATTGAAATTATCTCTATTTAAATGTAAAAGATATGTCATGTTGTATTTTCATCAATTAATGAGTAAATGAATACAACTGTAGATAATACTAAAGAGTATTATTTTTGTGAATTGGAAACCAGAAATAGGTATTAAACATAAAATGGCCATTTAGATATCTCCAACAAAGTACATTTTTGATTTGATAATACGTCTATTATATTATGTTTAATACATTTAATGCCAAAGATAGTAATGGTTATGAACATAGACTTATCATAATTAGGATAAAAGGTCTTTGGTTATGAAGGATTCTGCTCATGGAAGGAATAATCAATACATAATGAATTGCAGGAAAAATAAGAGGCATTATATCTTATACTTTACCTAAACTACGACTACTCACGATGCTCACGCGAAACGAGCGTTTGCTCTGCTACAAAACATGCGGTAAGGAACAAGTAGTGTCGTTCACTCTCAGAGGCGACGGTGTAGCTGCTTCTTGCGTACGATTCAGTGATAAGACCGATAGAACGATACAACGACCATAGTTTGTCTTTGATACTGTTTCTGGGTTTTCTTAACTAATTCTTAACTGAATCATTTAGTCTAAATGAATCAATGAATCAAAAAAGTTCAATACTTTGAGTGAAAAAACGAAGTGTAATGACTGACAGTTAAAATAAACTTTCAAAATACAAACTGTAAACATATAACAAAAACATACAAACTTTCAAAATAGAAACAACGAACATATAAAAGAAAAAACTAAAATTAAAAATACGAACAATGAACATATAAAAAAACTTTCAAAGTAAAAAACATAATCTATATCAGCACCTCAGAGGTAAAGTGTGTTGAGTCACATTGTTTCAGACACGAACTATCTACAATATTGGATTCACATTAGTTAATTCTAGCTAGTGGAACATATTTTTGACTCCCTAATGGCAGTACACATTCTTTGAAACAATAATCGAACTGAAAAATCTCTCTTTTGTCTAATTTTGATATTGTGACTTAACACACTTTACCTCTGGGGTGCTGATATATACAACACAACAGTATAGATCCCAGGTTCACAAAACGAGCTCGAACACAAGATAAATTTCTTGTTCAGAGCTCACAAAAGTTAGGTTCATGGCTGCTCGAAAAGATTTCCAGTTGACGACCAGACTTAAGCTCTCTCATCCTTGAAGAGTGTTCTTGAACAAAAATGTGTAGTATTTGAGGTATCCAATAATATGGACTAGTGAAAATCTAGATCATGAAGTGAACTGCAGGAAACGTGCTGGCATCGAACCAACGTAGCAATAGACTAGTTGCTGGGTTGTTACCCGTCATCAGTACTGCTTAACGTCTTCGTCGATGACAACCAAAATGAGCCGCAGACCTAAATTCAATGCTGTTAGGCACTTTCCAGATATGAAAAAGAAAAGTGCCATCTAGCGGAGAAACGTCTGCACCCCACTCCTACTAATTAACCTGTCAGAAATTCAAAAAATTATTTTGATACACCATAATAATAATTAAAAATTACCTCTAAGTTGACATGTCATTTTTAATCAAAATTCAGGCAGAATCGCGGAGTGTCATCCAAATCAGTAATAACAGCTTAAAGTAACACTCACTCCCCAGGGCTATCAAATCCTGCAGAACTCGTATAACATTTTCTTATTATTCCAAATTTTTGGAAATTAAACATGAACGTCGTTATTGCACTGAAACTACTCTGATTCTTTCGTAGAGAAATATACTGGTAGATTCCGAATGAAATTATCTTATCACCTCCAAAACTAAAATTTGGTATTAAATCAAATGTGGTTGATGGACCCAGATATTTAGTACGTTTACAACCTGGACTCTTTAAATAATTCAAACATTGAACCTAATTAAACTTAGTATTCACAAATATTGGCGGTTGCTCAAACTCGTACATGACGTATTACGAGGGTCACGTTGAGAAATTTTATTGAGCAAGTAAGTACTTTCTTGAGTGTGAAAGTTTAGCTCAATACAATAACGTGTAAAGCTTCTAAATGGTCTATTAAGCCGCATCCACATTATGCCGCTGTGTGCCGAGCGGCAAGGCCGCACGGCAAAGCCGCTGTGTATGTGGATGGATCGTCGGCTCGTGCCAACGTGCCGCTGTGTGCCGCTGAAGAAATCGCTCAACTGTCGGTCTCCATCAAAAGAAGCCAATGGAAATGTATAGTGAGGATGTGCCAACCGCTGGCCTCGAGCAGCTTCAGTAGCGATTCAGATATTCAGAGGGTGTAATGGACAAACGAAAACGTCCTACAATGGATCGATCAGTACCGTTCTCTACTTCGAAGGCTTGGCCGTACCCAAAACCGTCGCTTACGCCGTATTTTCTTATCATTTTCAATTATAATAACTGAGGCTGAAAGAATCAGTAAATCCTCGTAGGAGAACTTTGTGCGACTGAATGAATGCCGACGGGGAAGCCAACGCATATGTGGATGCGTCCTCTCTCGTTGGCTTTGCCGATGGGATTTTTCCGATTGGCAAAGCCGCTCGGCACACAGCGGCATAATATGGATGCGGCTTTAGACAAATACCTGGCTTTCCTTCATGTTTTTTTTAAATGTTCATTATGCTTTTTACATAATTGTCCACTTTTCAGATAAGAGCATCTGATAGTGGAAACATTTCTCGTCATAGCACATGCAAGGTCACTATCACCGTGGTTCCTGTGCCATCGAAGTCAAAACATGCTCCTGTCGTCAAGCGTCCATCACCAGTCAAATTAACAGAAGGTGACGAAATAGGATTCTTGGTCTCGCTTATATCTGCTGCAGA
The DNA here is from genome assembly GCA_038502775.1 of Hippodamia convergens. Taxonomy (NCBI): domain Eukaryota; kingdom Metazoa; phylum Arthropoda; class Insecta; order Coleoptera; family Coccinellidae; genus Hippodamia; species Hippodamia convergens. Next base: position 43,064,940 of record CM076609.1, read on the forward strand.
CCAGGACAATGATACTCTCTGGTATGATATCGTCGGTAAGTTGACTCTTTCTGTTTTTTCTTCTAACCAATATTTTCATACTCTTCAGAACAGTGAGTTGTTGTTTCTTCAATTGCAATAATTTGCTCTTCTTCTCTGATATAATATCCAAATTCAGAGCTATTAGAACTTTCAACATTAAAGGACTTGAAACACATATCTACTTAGTTCGATAGAAAACCCTTAAATTAATGGTTTAAGGATTTCACGACTGAATACTTTGACATTAAAAAAGTCTTTCGGGATGGTCTAAGATTGTTACTCGACCTAGATTCATATGAAGAAGCATACCGCGGATGTAGGTGAAATGTTAGGTGAAAGAATTCATAATAGACCGCGGCCACTAAGTCCGGAAGATTAATTTTTAAATTCTTTGATATTTGTAGAAGTGGATAACTCGAGTTATCAAAGTGAAATAACAAATTATTCATGTCATTTTTTATATGTAGATATCTTTTGGACCATCGGAACAAAACTGTGAAAACCGAATCAAATTTCGTGCAATAGTAGGTACTGTGTAAGGTACATATTTGCATTACCTACAAAGACAAAAATTTTTTTGCTTGTTGCTGCTTATATAATTTTATCCAATGTGTGATTTTCCACAATATCTCTCCATGCTAATGCCGATCCTGTTAACTATTGAGTTATATAGTACCTAAACTCCATAACCTATTCTATTAGAATATTCATCTCACAATTGACGAATTTGAGGAATAAACTAGATTTTAGAATGTTCAAAACATTCCACACAAGGTTCGAAATACAGATGTTTATGACGTCTGATTGTTAATAATTGCCCAAACAACAATTGCCAGGTTCCCAAATTTAATTTGTTCTGTTTTCTCCGGCAAATATTTTCAATAGAATATATATTCTATTGAATAAGAGAGCTAAAATAATACAATAAATGTTGAAACAAAAAGAACCTAAGCTGAGGTAAAAAAAGGAACGGAGTACCACAACATTCTTCGTATGATACTATAGTATCATCATACGATACTATCATCACCAGTATCATACGATACTATAGAGCCAGGGGAAAAAACCAGAAACCTCAGCCGAAAAAACCTGTCTCCCCGTTAAAAAAATTCAATAAAATTGTTGTATCTGAATATTCTATATAGAAGGATATCACGATCAGTGGCACGGCTCTTCGGAGGAAGGATTTCCAAACACAAACTCCAACCTGAAAATAAAAAAAGACAGAACAGCAAGAGAATTCAATTTGATCAAATTGATCTGAAATTTTCAACCCATTGCAAAAATGAGTTTGATATATTGTGTATGGCTCTAATGCCATCTTGGAATTAATAAATCGAACAATTATTAATTAGGTGTTCAACTGTTTCCTCTGATTCACCACATTCACAATTAGGACTATCAACCGAATTCCACTTGAAAAGCATGCTATTGGTACGATCATGACCTGTTCTCATTCGATTGAGAAGGGACCATATTCTCCTGGGAAGGTTAAAACCAGGAACTTTATTCGATGGACCAGATATTAGATCTTCATTAGATGAAGAACATAGATTCCATTCGGATTTCCAGATGTCGTTGTAGCTGAAGTTCGAATTCAGAAGTTCGACCAAATAGGTTTACGAGATTTCAGTCTTGGAATTCTATTTTCTGGAACGTAGGAAAGTATCGGAAAAGAATCCGGAAATGAATTGAATTTATTCCAAGAATTCCAAGTTGCAGATTGTCTTCGAATATGAATATAGCATACCATGATTACCAATTTTTTCTCAAATTTTGAATATATTGGCTATTTAGAATAATGAACAAATGTTGATTCCAAATCCAAAGAACACTAGAAGAAAAATTAAGCAGGGGAAAATTAATTCGGCAATCGATGATTCCAATAGCAGAGTTTACGAAGCATAAATGAATATTTAACAATCATTATGGTAACGCCCACCTACCTATTATTCAATAGATGAAATGGGAAGCGATATTTTTCGTGAAAAATTGAGGTGAATACCTAGGTAGTTACATCTGATACCTTTTTGAAATCAGCAAAAAAATTTAGCAAGTTGAAGGAAATTTCAACTCAAGTTTACATTTGGAAATTCAGAAATCCCCGTCAGATCTTGAAAATCTGTTTTCTTCTAGATGCTACGGTTCTCGAATCGTGCCAAACCAATCTGTTCAAATCTTCGCAAATCTATTCGTTTTTGTATTTTTGTTCTGTAGAAAATATTCAAAACTGAAAAATATACTGTTAAGTGTATTTACGCTCGTTTAAATAAATTCAATAAACGAAAATATCGGTATTTTTCTGATACTGAAGATAACTTATTGATATTTTCGACCAAGAAATGAATTAATTCAGTATTCTACACATATTAAAACTGAAACTGTAATGATATTTCATAAGAATGAGTTTCGATATCAAGGGATATATTTTACAATCGTATCTTGCCCTTTACTCAACATTAGTGGTCAAATCATTTTTATATTCCCTGGGTACAACTAAAATAAATTTTTGTAAATAATGATAGCAAGAAAAGAAAAACTTGTTATTGCTGAATGTGAGAGGTCGCCATAAACTACAGGATAACTTACTGAAAAACATTATTCCACAAAACCTATAAATCAACATTTCTTCAGCCCTGTCTGAGTTTAGATACATTGTACACAGTGGGTGTTGAAAATGATATTTTTTGCGTTCAATCTCTTCACTGTGATGGAAAAATCCATTATCTGAAGCAGTTTCTATTTCCTTAGTCGTTTTTATTGACCTATTATGAATTTATGTTACGATACGATGCGAAACGATAATTCAATTCGTCCCATGTGTACACCATATTGGGCTCGGAAAAATTGATTCGTAAATGTACAAGAAAATGAACGAACGAGATTTCTCATTTGTCTTCCTTGCTTTTCGCCAGGTAATGAAATTACTGCTTCGTTACCTTGTAAGCTAGAGTAGTCTTGTAGAAAGATTTCTGATATTTCGGATGAAAAATGATTTCAGGGAACAACTTCAGTGGGTTACTAATATTCAAGGAACAACCATTTGTCAACATTACAGCTCCAGAATTTTTCTTCTGCATTTGTGTGAATAGTAAAAAAGTTAGTTTGACTTCAGTGGGGCGATAAAATAAACAAAGTCGGACTTCAGAATTTCGCAAAGGTTTATAAGCTCTACGCTTGATTAAGTAAATCAATAGGTGGGAACGTAGTTTTGGCTCGAGCAACATCGAGGAGAAGTAATGATGTCCGAGGTTGGTCAAGAAACTTGCCGAGTTATGTGTTATATTTTTTCTACTGCACAAAGTTATTTTCAATTACCCTTCCACGGATAATGGTTTCTAATTTATTCACTCTCAGAAAACTATCGGTTTGCCTTGGATTACTGAGGTTTTTGTGTGACAAAGTGTTTGTCAAAACTACATTTCCTTCTCCAAAATGAATTTCAAAAATTAAAATGATGAAATTCGAGGCCCAGAATATACTGCAAGTGAAATTCTCCTACAAGATAGGTCTATAAAAAATACCAAATATAATATTAGCGATTCAAAGAATAATCAATTAATCAAGGTGCCAGGAGGTTTGTGGTGCAAATATTCCATGTTCAAGTCAACTCTGTTTATTGATATTTCGAAACTTCGAAAAGTCAGAGCTTTTGTGAAGACAAAAAAAATGAGAATATACCTAGAAAATCTCATTTAATTTCAAGATATAAATAGATTGTCCTGTGGAGACTGACGACAATAATTTTCTGTTGATGAAGGTAGTTATAATCAGGAGAATAACTGAACATGTTATACCATTCATGTATTTCATCTATATTTCGATCCTTATGCGGATCTTCATCAGGATGCTATAATAAGAAATCAGAGATATTGAGCACAATATCCAAAATTAATTATTATAAATCTTACATTCAACGAAATTTATTCGAAAAATTTACAAGAATAGTGTAAAAATGTTTGATTTATGGAAACATCAAATAAAATGACAGTATTACATGTTCATGCGGAGGCTGACGACAATAATTTTCTGTTGGTGAAGGTAGTTATGATCAGGAGAATAACTGAACATGTTATACCAATCATGATTTCATCTATATTTCGATCCTTATGCGGATCTCCATCAAGATGCTACAATTGGAAATTAGAGATATTGAGCACAATAATACAAAATGAATTATTATAGTTCTCACATTCAACGAAATTTATTCGAAAAATTGACGAGAATAGTGTCAAAATGTTTGATTTATGGAAACATCAAATGAAAAATAATATATATCAAAGAAAAAATGATAAGTTCAGTAATTCAGAGAATATTTCAGGTGATATCTAGAGAAAGTAGATATACATAGAACACACTTAAATTTTTCAGATCTGTCTTTTCATAATTTTTTGAATTATTTAATTTCTTCGGCCAATTTTATTATTATATACAGGGTTGGGATAAAGTATGGAACCAATTAAATATCTTTCAAACGAAAAGAACGGTATTTATGAAAATTTGCAGGTAAGTGCAATGGAACAAAACGCATCTGATGTACATTTTCTTGATAATAATATACTTCCGGTTTAACCGGCAATGCCATCAACTTCTTTAATTTAAATGGGACACCCTATAAATTTTTACAGATTTTGAAAGAGCTTGTTATTTTGTATTCATACATACTGAGTTTAGTGTAAAAAAAATTGTAAAAACAACAAGATGGAACACCTCCCCACTATGATAGACGGGTTAGGGATTTTCTGGATGCGAATTTTCCAAATCGATGGATTGGACGTAGAGGATTCATAGAGTGGCCTGCTGGTTCTCCATATCTTAGCCCGTCAGATTTTTTTCTTTGGGATTATCTAAAATCACGTGTTTACGTTAGACGACAAACAAACTTACAGGAATTGAGACAAAGAATTATTGATGAATGTGAACTAATACGTGGAGAAGTCTTGGAAAGATTGACTCAAGAATTTGTTAATAGGATGGCATATTGTCAGCAAGTAAACGGCGAGCATTTTGAACATTTGAAGTAATTTTGTTTCTCATTATTCTAAAATAATGAAATGTACATGTATTGTACTACTAACAGTGAGTTATTCCTCGTTTTTACAAATTTTTTTACAATAAACTCAGTCTGTATGAATTCAAAATAACAAGCTCTTTCAAAATCTGTAAAAATATATAGGGTGTCCCATTTAAATTAAAGAAGTTGATGGCATTTCCCGTTAAACCGGGAGTATATTATTATCAAAAAAATTTACATCAGATGCGTTTTGTTCCATTGCACTCACCTGCAAATTTTCATAAATATCGTTTTTTTCGTTTAAAAGATATTTACTTGGTTCCATACTTTATCCCAACCCTGTATATTCATACCAACTGATATTTGTTGTTGTCACGTGACACCTAACTGACTTAATTCAAGTACTTTCATTTAATTTCTAAAAGTATTAGGAAATACTTCAATTTTCCATAGCAGTTGTAATGCGTTACATACAAGGTTTCAAGATAGGTTTGATGCCACGTGATTCTCTCGCATTCCGTCGAATATTTTTCAGATATCTATTGAAATATTTCATGGTTTTCTCTCCCTGTCTCTGAAACAAAAATCAATTTGGTGGTAACTCTGTTCATTCTGCCACATCTTGTAGAACTAAATCGTGCGAGAATATCTTACGTTCGCACAGTTTTCATGGTTATATTCAATCATTTTATATTGAGGTCCTGTCACGGATTTATTTATCCTCTGTCAAATTTATGATAGAGGAAACAGTTCTAACAACAAACATTTTTCAATGCAAGGAATCACTAAATTAGTTTTATACAAAAAATCCATTCATTTCAATGAAAATTGAGGGAAAATAATGTATAATGCAAGTAGTACAGGGTATCCCAAATTGCTTGATTTTGGCTGTTTCTGATACTTCTACACTAGATAGGTAAAAACGTTGAAAGGTGTCCTGGGCTCGATTTCCGTGAAAACACCAATGTGAAAACCGTTTCACGATATCTTCATTTGTTTTGAAGATATAACTCCGTTTTGAAATTTTTTCGATTCAGAAGATGTGCCATAAAAGATAAAAATGTTCAACAAGCACGTTTTCACTGGGGATAAGACATTATTTTACATTTTTTTTATCTCAAATTTTTTTTTATGATATAAGACGAAAAAATGCGTACCCATTCAAAATAAAAAAGTGTTTTTCTCCACGAGAAAAAAAATTAAATATGGTTTTTTATTTCCGGTGAAAAAGCGCTTCTGGAAAGTTTTGATCGTTTCAAGATATTTTCGTAAATAAAAAAGTTATGGCACATTTTCGAAATCGATAATATATCCAAATTGAAAAAATTAAGATATCATGAAACGGTTTCCACTAATGGTGTTTTCACAAAAATCGAGCCCAGGACACCTTTCGAAGTTTTTACCTATTTAGTCCAGAAGTACCTAAAACAGTCAAAATCAAGCAATTTGGTATACCCTGTACAGAAGGCTCATTATCACACTACTTCATTAAAACATTTACACTGACGTACGAATGACTTTCGACGTACGAATGACATTCGTCAAATTTCATTAAGTGATATGGGACAAAATGTATACTGGAAAAAATACTAATTTTGTTATATGTTTTTTTAATATTTCAAAATATTAAGAGAAATAGAAAAAATATATTTTTTCAATATGAAAATATTAACTAAATCTAAATTATCATGTGTGCCTCGAAAAAAAAACTCATTCATTAAAATTCATTAAACTGAAAGAATTCACTCTCTTTGAATTTTATATTAGTAATATAACACAAAATTAAGACTCTCAAGGTTTCGTTCATTTGCACTTCAATCTAATTAGTTTTTGATTAGCAGTAACTGCATGTGGGTTTCGAGGCAACAGTTATTCAAAGACTCAAATCAATTCATCCAAACCAGAAGTAATCTTTCATTCTCCTAGGGAGTCGCGTCGATCAGATTGGATGCAATCTTTTTCGTCACCTGATGATTCCTCTGTCTCGTCAAACCAAGATAGTAGGATTTCATCTGCAATTTTGTGATTGACATTAATTTTCGATATTCTTGTTGAGGAAGACTGCTCAGATGATGCACCTGGATGCTTACGATTTTACGATCACATTAAAACTGACAATATGAATCACATACGTCAAGTAGTCGTATTTACCTTTTTACCTATTAAGATTTCGATCTGATCCAATTGGAAGTGAGTATATTGCAAAAAGTTTCAGAAATTAAATTAATAAATTTGAGTACTTCGGTGTGAAATGGTTTATTTGTCGAAAACCGAGCGCTTTCGGCCTAATTAAAAGGCCATCTTCAGGGTTTTCCTGGAAGGGTATATGTAAGTTGTATTGAGTAAATAATTAAATGAAGAATAGTTACCCGTCCAAGAAACCATCACAAACATACAGGCGGAAACGGTCATCACAGCATTTAACGGACAAGATTCACAAAAGGTGAATTTAAGACACTGTAAAAATTATCGGTTCCGAATATAAAACCGTGAAAACAACAAAGGTTTACAACCTCGAGACCCCGAGAGAACAAAAAATGAATATCCCAACTATCAACACATTGTTGAATGTGACGACAGCGGGTTCAAATCGAAATGGAAAGTCATGGGCGTAGTGACATAGGGGTACCTCGAAGTCATATCACAAATTAAAATTCTTTTAGACGTCAAACAAGGAAATAAAACAAAATTAAATGAGACGCATACAAAGCAGGAACACTCAGTCAAATCAAGCTCTTAAATAACGGAGTAAAACTATTATTCAAATTTAAGTTCACCTGGGTGTTAACACAATTTTCATTTGAACGTAGTTCCCGAACTATTTCGATATCCTCCAAGAGGTTCATCTTCATATTGTATCTGTTTGTCACAATTCTATGGAGGATCTTGGAGTTGCGGTTGGGGCTGAATGAGTGACCTGTAAACCTGAGGTGATGGCCGAACGCTGATGAATTAGGTCTGTTCAAATGTTCTTTTATTCTGACCTCCAACTTTCTTCTGGTCTGTCCAACGTACGAGGCCTCACAATCGTTACACTCCAACTTATATATTCCACTGCAATGTAAACTATTCACCCTATCTTTCGAGTTACATAGTAAGTTGTTACTCAAGGAGGAAGAGTTGGAATAAGAGATCCTTACATCCTCACAAGAATTCTCAAGAATGCGTAAAACGGCATTAGAAAAATGACCCAAGTAAGGGAGGGAAAAATATCTGAGATTTGAGTCGAGAAGGTTCGAACAATAAGCCAAATCTCGCCTTCTTCTACACATTATACTAGTTCTAAGCTTTTCCACTAGAATAGGGTTGTATCCGTTGTTGTGAGCAATCTGTTTTATGATATTGAGTTCTTTTTGTCGGTTATTCTCAGAAAGGGGTACATTGAGGGCTCTGTTGATGTAACAGCGTAAAGATGCTAATTTATGACTATTAGGGTGATGAGATGGTGCGGGAATTATGTGGTCTGTTTGTGTAGGCTTCCTGTATATTTCGAAGTCAAGGAATCCACTGTTAGGCCGGAAGATGGAAAGATCCAGAAAATTTATATTTTTATCTTCTTCAAGTTCGAGGGTGAAAGTGATAGTGGGGTGAATGTCATTGACAAAATTGAGCAGAGCACGGGCATCGTCTGGGGAACCGTCCAATATGACGAATATATCATCAACGTATCTATACCAGCGGACTATTTGGGTACATTTATCCAGGATAAGAATCTCAAGTTTTTCGAGAAAACGGTCAGCCAAAAGGGGGGATAAAGGGCTGCCCATGGCTAGTCCTTCAATTTGTCGGTATATTGTTCCGTTGAAAACAAAGAAATCCTGGGATAAAGCAAACTCAAGCAGAGCAAGCATACCATCGAGATCAGACTCCGGGACGCTGCACTCGCGAAGAAGCTCAGCGATGAGAGGGATACATTCATTCCTCGGGACAGAGGTGAACAAGTTACAAACATCCAATGAAAGTAGAATATAACCATCCTTCATCTCGAGATCATGTAGTTTCTGAGCAAAGTCAACTGAGTTCAGGACAGAATATCTTGGCTTGTAATTGGTGACTCTCTTAATGAGGTCATTTAGGAAAGAAGAGAGTGCATGCGTCGGGGTGTTGGAGAAGGAAACTACTGGTCTGATCGGTATGTTAGGTTTGTGGATTTTTGGTAGTCCGTAGAGTCTTGGCATGGCCGGGTTACAAGGCAAAATGTGTGGTTTGTTATGTTGAGAAAGGAATTCGTCGAATCTGCGGATATGTGTCATTGCCCTTTTCATAAAAATATTTAATGGGTTGTTATTGAGTTTTTCGAAACCATTTGTTTGGAGGAAAGTCTCTACCTTATCAACATAATCACTTCTGTTGTTTTACTCCGTTATTTAAGAGCTTGATTTGACTGAGTGTTCCTGCTTTGTATGCGTCTCATTTAATTTTGTTTAATTTCCTTGTTTGACGTCTAAAAGAATTTTAATTTGTGATATGACTTCGAGGTCCCCCTATGTCACTACGCCCATGACTTTCCATTTCGATTTGAACCCGCTGTCGTCACATTCAACAATGTGTTGATAGTTGGGATATTCATTTTTTGTTCTCTCGGGGTCTCGAGGTTGTAAACCTTTGTTGTTTTCACGGTTTTATATTCGGAACCGATAATTTTTACAGTGTCTTAAATTCACCCTTTTGTGAATCTTGTCCGTTAAATGCTGTGATGTCCGTTTCCGCCTGTATGTTTGTGATGGTTTCTTGGACGGGTAACTATTCTTCATTTAATTATTTACTCAATACAACTTACATATACCCTTCCAGGAAAACCCTGAAGATGGCCTTTTAATTAGGCCGAAAGCGCTCGGTTTTCGACAAATAAACCATTTCACACCGAAGTACTCAAATTTATTAATTTAATTCAATCTCTTGGTGTGCACAACCACCTTCGTAATAGTTTCAGAAATGTTTATGACAATCTTGTCAGAGTCACGAAAAGAATTGCAAACAAATTTCCTAAAGGTTTTGTACCTCAGAAAACTAACCCACCAAAGTAGCATAGCACTGGTGTAGCTCGTGATCTGACACACAACATGCGAGATGCATGATGCTTTCGATTAGAACCAATGACAGACCATGAATCAGCGCACACTGAAATAGCCCCGCAGATGCGTGCGACTGTCACGTCACCTAAATGTTTAAAAATATTTACCATAAATGTGAATCCTCATTTAATTGAACTTGAGTAATTTTAAAACAAAAGGCGGTGCGAACGCCAATAGTTATTTATGATACAAGCGCAGAAGACATTGAATTCCTACAAGTGTTGAAAATTCAGAAACGAGCCACGTAGTGGCGAGTTTTTGAATGAACGAGTGTTAGAATGAGCCTTCTGTACGAGTATCATACATTATTTTCTCTAATTCGCTGAATGTTTATCGAAATTAATGGAATATTGCCGTAAATATCGCTTAGTAATTTTTGCATTGAAAAATATTTATTTCCAGAACTGTTTTCTATCTCATAAATTTTGACAGATGTTAAACAAATCCATGACAGGAGGGCCAACATATGTCATCAATAAATATTACTGAAAATAGTGTAAGAATGGGTATTCATTTATGTTGATCTGAATTCGAATTCACAAACAAGCGATTGCATACTCTATGTATGTTGTATTTAAGTACATGTGTATTGTAAAAATGCAAACACCCAATATAAAGTTGGGATTCAGAAGACATAATGGCAATAATCTCCATGCACAAACCTCCGGTGTTAGCTATAACCTGGAGCACGTCACGAATAATTGTTATTAATAGTCAATTCAGTTGTTCCATCGTGGAGCTACCGGAAATTGTCCAAATTTCCCTGCCAGCTCCTACACAGCCCCTAATCCGATCATTGTCTTTCCAGGTGGAGATCCCAGAAACGAATTCTTCGTCGGACGTGACCTGGGAAACGTTCTGCTCGCCCGAAAATTAGATCACGAGGTGGAGGACCGCTATACCCTCAACATCAGCGTGAGCGATTCGGTGAATACGGTTTACGAGCTGCTGAACGTGTCAGTAATTGATATAAATGACCACCGACCAAAATTTTCCGAAAGTTTGTATCAAGTCGACATTTCGGAGGCGGTACCGCCAGGCACCGAGATTCTGAGGCTGAAAGCAGTGGACGAGGATGCTGGAAGCAAGCTTATCTACAGCTTGTACTCGGCAAGGAATGCAATATCTCTTCAAACCTTCAAGATCGACTCAATAAGTGGAGTGATATATCTTGCCTCCAACTTGGACAGGTAGGTTGTTTATTTTTCATCATAGAAAAGTGGGTTTCTGTATTCTCATCCGCTAAGTATGAAAGGCCCCTGCGTAAAAATTTGAGCACTAATTTGTCAAGGACCAAAACTTTACCAGAAGAAATTGTTGCCTAACAATGAACAAAAAGAAAACACTTTGAACTCTTAAGCGTAACGTTTCGGAGTCTAAATCAGACTCCTTCGTCAGACAATAACTAGTTTTCATTCAACTTTGTAAAATCGTGACAAAAGAAAATTGTCACGATTCTACAAAGTTGAATAAAAACTAGTTATTGTTGTCTAATAATGAACAAAAACAAAACACTTTGAACTCCTAAGCGTAACGTTTCGGAGTCTAAATCATACTCCTTCGTCAGACAATAACTAGTTTTCATTCAACAAAAAAATTGTCACGATTCTACAGAGTTGAATGAAAAATTTCAAATATCTATATCTTCAAAAATATTCAACCGATTCTGACTATACCCGATAAGTATCTTATTGATTTGAAACTAAGAAATCTTCATTTGCATAGCATCCAATGACAGCAAGTAATTTTTTTCTTCAGAAAAAAACATCTAGCTGCAATAGTCTGAACGTATAGTAAAAATTTCATAGTTCGCTTTCTTGAATATTTGTCACCCGTTTTTAACTTTTATTTTATTTGTTTCCCAAATGTATAACACACTCCAAATAATGAGAAAAAATCTGGGATCAAAGGGTGATGTTGTTATGTGTATTATATTTGAGGGAGTTCCTTTCCGTAGTTCAACTGGCCACCAGAAATTCTGTTTATTTAGTTAGGACGGATTTTTTTTCCAGAGTTTTGAAGAGAAATCTGAAACCAGTTGTCTTATTAATTATTCATGTTAAGAATATCTTTCTGACTTTCTGCTCCCTTTGTTTACGTTACTCACCGTTTATTTTGCAGGGAATCCTTAGCTGAGCATCTCTTAACAGTCATGGTCCGTGATGGAGGTACTCCTGCAAAGAGAAATTTTGCCAGAGTGCGCGTAGTTGTGCATGACCACAACGACCATGCTCCACACTTTTCCGAGCAAATTCTTGTTGGAAAAGTTTTCGAATCAGCTTCAATAGGTAGTGTTGTCTTGAGAGCCTTGGCAGCAGATCATGACAAAGGCGAAAACGCCAGAATAACCTACTCCATTATATCTGGTAACATAGGAAACATGTTCAACATCCATCCTGATCTTGGAATCATAACAGTAGCACGAGAACTGGACATGACATCCGTTAATGAGTATATGCTTCGTATTAAAGCGACGGATCATGGCCAGCCTTCTTTATCTTCCATTGTTCCGGCTCATATACTGCTGACTATGGCGGACAACGCTCCACCAAGGTTCTCGCGTAAGGACATTGCAGCTGAGATTTATGAGGATCAGCCCCTTGGTAGTTACGTTGCGCACTTGACAGCTAGGAGCACATCTTCGCTACAATACGAAATCATCGATGGTAATACCGGTAGTGTCTTTTTGATAAGTCCCAGTACTGGGGTCATCACAACACAATCATTCTTGGATTATGAAAATGTGAAATTGTATAACCTGACGATCATCGCGACGAACATGGTAACATATATTTTTATTTCAATTAAGTCATTAACCATATCAAAGGATAACACCTTCAACATATAGTTCAGATAGGAAACGCTTCATTCTGCATTATGTACCTTGAAATCATTTAAATTTTTAGTCAGCACCATTGAATAATTATAACAAAGTTTTATTACTTCATAACAAGTCATGGGTGGTTTTAAATCAGAAAGTTTTTTTATCATTTGAAAATGTTCAAGCAAATCAAGAAAAAAAAACAATCAGTAAACACAAGTAACTCATCAACACTCTCACGAGTTTGAATCCCAAGAAATATCAAATAATAATAATAATTATCATTATTATAATAATTCTCTTTATTCTCCAAATCATTGCTAACAAAGATAAAAGAACACGTCAACAAGAAGAAAAAATAACTCTTAATAGTAAGATTTCAAGAATTTGCCATAAAATCAAAATATTCACTGACAGAATAGGGTTCTAAATTAATTAACAGTTTCTTAACTTTAGACTTAAATAATTCAAAAGTAGGAATCGATTGAATATCCTTGGAAAGACAGTTGTAAAATTTGATACACATATAATTTGCATTTTTTGAGCTAAAGTTAGAGTATGCTCAGGAAGATGGTAGCGATTTACTCATCTGGTGTTATAATTATTTAAAAAAGAGCTGAAATAATGACTCTTCTCATGTACAAATATGAGGCACCTAAAGATGTACAAGGCCGACAACGTCAAAATTTCGAACCTCTTAAACATACCGCAACAAGATTCTCTGTATTTCAAACCAAAAACAGCTCTAACAGCTTTTTTGCACGACGAATAAGTCACGGGCTGATGAACTATTACCATAGATCATTATGGCGTTACTGAGATGAGAATGGAAAGTCGCAAAATACACCATTCTCAACGTTTTCAAATCGACCTGTTGAGAGAGGACTCTTAGACTAAAAACTGTCGAGTATGAAATGTATGAAAAATTTCACAAATAAACGAAGTAAAGGAACATTTTCACCACATATATTCCTAATAACCATAACCAGACACTATCTAGCATTTCTATATGAAGTATTATCAGAGTTGCAACATATTCTGGTGTATTTTTCGCTTTATCTTTTGATTTGGTCGATGCAAAAATCATTAAGTGAAATATGTATATCTATCTCATCATCTGGGAACTTTACCCTTTACAGGCATCAGCTTCCGCCACCTGTCACGTCATAATACACATTCTAGACAAGAACGACAATGCCCCGCAATTTGTGCAAGCGAACTATTCAGGTGTTATCAGCGAGTCAGCCGCAATCAGTTCCCTTATTCTCACCAAAAGCAGAGAGCCCTTAGTTATCAAGGCCGTAGATGCGGATTCCGAAATTAACGCCCTGCTTCATTACGATATCGTAGAAATACTGCCTAGGCGCTATTTCCAGATCGATTCCAACACCGGAGCAATCAGGACGATAAAATTATTGGATTACGAAACACACCGGAGATTTTCTTTTCACGTTCAAGTGTCAGATCTTGGCAATCCAAAACTATCCTCCGAGACCACGGCGAGAGTCGACATTGAGGTCACGGACGTTAACGACTCCCCGCCGAGATTCATGCAATCGGTATACAACGTCACCCTCCTGCTACCAACCTACAAGGGTGTTTCGGTGTTGCAAGTCAACGCTACAGATCCTGACAGCCCAGACATCTCGAAATTGAGGTACGATATAATTGAGGGTAACAAAATCGGCGTTTTCGGTATCGACTCCCAAACCGGTCACGTCGTGGTACTGCAGCCCAACAACATGAAACCCCTGTACGTCCTGCACGTTCGTGTATCCGACGGAAAGTTTTCGAAAGTCGCCAAAGTCTTTGTGAAGGTCGAGGAATCGAACAGCTCTGGTCTAGAGTTCCAGAAGCAACTGTACGAAGGCTCCATCATTGAGAATTCCACTAAGATCACCAACGTTTGCGTGGTCAACGTTCTTGGTACCGCTCTGAACGAGCACGTCGAGTTCCGCATTTTGAACCCAACAGACATGTTCTCGATAGGGTACACTTCTGGCGTCATTCGAACGGCCGGAAAACGTTTCGATCGAGAAGTTCAGGATAGCTATGAGCTCATAGTGGAGGCGAGAAGTGTTAGCGCGAACGAGGAAAAACCCAGGGTGGCACACGTGATAGTTAATGTTGCGATTGTGGACGTAAACGACAACTGCCCGATGTTTGTGAACTTGCCGTATTATGCAGTTGTATCTGTGGATGACAAGAAAGGAAGTGTTATAACGAAGGTCCACGCCATTGATCTGGACGCCGCAGAGAATGGGGAAGTCAGATATGAGCTCATCAAGGGTCACGGTGAGCTGTTCAAGGTACAAAGGGAGAGTGGAGATATCGAAATTAAGCAAAGCCTAGAGGGACATAATAAGGAGTATGAACTTCTGATTGCCGCCTATGACAAGGGTGAGTATCACGTTATTTTGGTTTTGTTTTCACTATAGAAACTTCCGATCTGGCACATTTCGCTGAGTAGTAATTAGTATGCTGAATAGGATCAGGCAGTTATATCCTAAAGGTGAATTTTCACTTCATTCGGATTCTGAATGAAGTTCGTTATTCTATCTAAACAATAAATAGAAAATGGTTTTCAGAGACGTCACAAGTTGCTGAAATATTCTTCGGGTTTAATTAATTCATAAGCTGAAAAAATTTAACGATATGACAATTTTCACAAGTCAGTATTCTCATACAACCTACAACAGTATACAGGTGTTCCATCGGTAGTGACCATTAGAAGTTTATGGGGAAATAATAACTCGATCACTTCCAAATTTTGTTGGAAATATAATCCAAGTAGAACTCCATTTATGTTTTATTTTCAAATATCAGCGACTTCCGCCTTCACTGGATTTGGTATCAACTTTCTTATTTTTAATGAAACATCCTGTATATAATGACTTTTTCGGATATATCCACATTCATTTTATGTATCATACAATCCCTATAGCCATCCGAACCCGTGTTCGAGTTATTCACTATTTTTCGAAAAAAATTACCATTTGAAGTTTGTGGAACACTGGCAATTCGATGAAGACGCAACACACTATCTCAGATCTATTTTTTGAAATAGTTTAGCGAGAAGATATTCGAAGTTACTCTGTAGAGAACATAACGTTTTGAAACACTGGAAGGTAAAAAGAGAGCTCAGAGATGGAATTAAAAAAAAGCTGAAATTTCATTTTTTCCAATATGAGCATAATTTTTTTCACTCAGATCAATTTGTAAGGAAAAAATAAGCGGTTCCCTCTGACATTGTATAAATTCTTTACACAATGCGTTTATCTATAATGTACTTTTTTCGAGATATTCAGGAATAATTGTTAGCTACGAAGATAATACACTTATACAGGGTGCGTGCCTTCGTTTGGGGTATACAGGGTGAGGTTCATCTTATGAGTGAAATTTCACAGTTAAATAACTCTTGAACTAATTGATCGAATGATTTCAAATTTTGAAGTTCGTCACCCTTTACAATCGCCTTCCTTCAATGTTTCTGAAATCGAATAAATCAGATCCGAACATGGAAAATTGAAGACTTTTCCTATTCTCGTTAATATTGGATCACCCTGTACGTGGACACTTTGTTTCTCTTTCGTTTTCGTAACCACAAAGTAATAATTCATAATAAAAATCTTAAATCTCTGCTTGGCACCGACTTATAGGATGATCAATAAACATTCATGAGTGAAACTTTATAGTTCGAAAAATCTTGAAGTTATCCGTGGATTTGTTTCGTATTTTGCAATTTTGTCACACTGTTCGACTTTTCTCCTTGAAATTGTTCCTCAGATTGAAAAAAACAAATAATTTTATTCTAATTTTTCACATCCCATATTTCAAAAATTACAAGAATTGGTGATTGCATCACTAGTGAATTGCGATTCATCGTAGTTCTATGATCTGTGATCCACTGATAAAAGCCAATTGAACGATCAAACCTGCTCCATTTGGCGATTTGTTCTGTTAACGAATTAAGAAATGCCTTATTGTTCTCAAGAAGAATATACGGATATGATTCTCATGTATGGTTTTTGTAAGTGCAATTCCAGGAAATCCGTAAGAGAATACGCAAGAAAATACCCTAACCGCAGAATTTCCAATCATGCGCTTACTACAAGAACTTATAGACAACTTCGTGAAAAAGGTAATTTTGGTATAAAAGTTTATCGTACCGCAAGACAAAGTGCAAATGAAGAGAATGCAATCCTAGAACTAGTGACAGAAAATCCATCTTCCAGTACGTGCAGAATAAGCCAAGCAAATGAGGGTTCATAAAAGTAGGGTACATAAAACAATTAAAAAAAACAAAATGCATCCCTATCATCGATAAATTGTGCAAAAATTAGAACAAGATGATGAAATTCCAAGGCCTATTTATTCTATCATCGATCTCAAATTTTGCTAGTCCGGTTCTGTTTTTTCAATTTCAGAAAAATTTAAGGAAGGCACTCGTAGAGGGCGACAAAACTATAAGATATATTTAATAATATATATAATATGAATTGCTGTGCGTTAGGTACGCTAAAACTTGAAAACGGCTGGACCAATTTGGCTAATTTTGGTCTTGACTTATTCGTGGAATTCCAGGGTAGGTTTAAAAGGTGAGAAAATATGAAAATGCAAAGTTTTCAATATGGTTTTTCCTTGAAAATGAAGGTGATTATCATTGAATTTCTATGATCATCGATGTTTGACAATTAAACATCGAAGTTTTAAAATTGATTTTGCATTATTAATAACATCGTTACATTTATTTCTCGATTTCAATAATTGTGTGGACGACTCAAAGTTTCACAAAACACCAATGTTATCAGTTAATAATTCATAAATAATTAATTAATATTTCGATAAATATCGAGTATCATGTTCTGTTATCTATGTATTTGTGAAAGTGACATCTGAAGCGTCTAAATGCAAAACCAGACATTTGATGTATGAGACGTTTCGAGCAAAACGAGAAAAACAAGATAAAAACATAGTTTTGAATTAAAAAACTCCCAGTTTTGACCATTTGAATTACGAATAGAGGCTTTCAAAAATCTACTTATGAACCTGAGGGTATAAGAATCAGCTTTCTATATTGTAATCCTTCCTCAACTCTTTTTTTCGGAAAATATTAAATGTCTGGTTTTGCATTTAGACGCTTCATTTCAAGTTACGTGCTGTTTTTGCAGTTGATCTTTTGTGATAGATACAACTCACCTCAAAAAGTGCGAGAACTTTTTTGTCAACTTGGTTAATTTCAATTTGCGATGCCGAGAATGAGAAGACCTGACATAAGAAACCGCGTCTCGGGAGGGCCCATTTATTGAGGGGGTTGACTGATAATTTGATTATAGGAACATAATTCACATTGGACTAATAATAATAACAATAATTTTAATAGCCGATTCGGGCAGAAGAAGTTGCGCAGGCCAGCTAGTTTGAAATAATTTTATCAATAAGTTCCAGATTTATTGAGAGAATATGTATTGATCACTCTGTATGACGGTGCCAAGCAGAGATTTAGAATTTTGATTATAAATAATTTTTTGGAGATTACGAAAACGAAGAAAAAACATAGTGTCCACGAATAGGGTGATCCACTATTCACGAAAATAGGAAAAGATAAAAATTTTCCGTGTCCGAATATGATTTATTCGGTTCCAGAAATATTGAAAGAAGGCGATAGTAAAGGGTGACAAAACTTCAAAATTTGAAATCATTCGATCGATTAGTTCAAGTGTTATTGAACCGTGAAATGTCACTAATAAGATGAACATCACCCTGTATACCCCAAAAGAAGGCACTCAGGCTATTAAAACCTCTTGATACGAGTCCAGCATTATGACATTAATTCATGGTATGCGTTTATCGCATTTCTCCCGGGACACCCTGTATATTAAATATAATCTATGTTCGCCCTTTAATAAAAGTCTTTGTGACTGTATTCAAAACATTTTTCCATGCTTCTGTTGTTGACATTTCCCAAAAATTAGTTCATTGTTCAGAGTAGACCATCAGTTTTTTTACTGCTCACAATGAAAATAACTAGTTATGTATTTGTAGCAAATTGTGACATACTCAAATTCCCTATAGGGGAAGTCATATAACTTTTTGAATAGTTAAGCAGATCATTCTGAATGGAAAATTAAATTATAATTTAATTTTTTGTGTTATAACTATATATTCTACTATATACACCAAACATTTTTATCACCTTCTCAATATTTCTTGGTGGGTGGATTTCCTTATTTTTCTGGGGACTTGATTTGTAACAGACCTGAAATGAATAAAGTCACAAACATTAAAATCTCACAGATTGTGGCCGTAGCCAACAGTTATACCATTTCCGGTGAAAGCGGAAGTCATTGATATTTAAAAATTTATCATGAATGAAGGTCTATTTGGGATATATCTTTTTGGAAGTGATCGAATCATTATTTCTCCATAAACTTCCAATGGACACTCCCGATGGACACCTCTGCATATATATACGATAAATAGTTTGACAGTCCATCAACATGTCCCAGTAGAATGAAACTCTGTATTAAGGACAGAGAAGTGATAACATTTTCTACAACCATCCTCGTTACCTTATAAATTTCCGTCAATGTAAACTATTCCATTTTCTTGTATCTCTATCCGAAAGCATCTAAATTTACGCTTTACTCATAATTAAAACAATATGAATGATATTTATCCAATTTATTCTTCTAGGAATAACGCCATGCAGAACGGACGTCACTGTTCACGTCAAAGTAATAGATCGTTCGATGCCAGTTTTCAAGAAGCAGTTCTACTCCGAAAGTATACCCGAAAATGTGGAACTGCACTCGCCATTATCCCTTTCGATAGTGGCTGAATCCCCATTATCGAGAAAACTCATTTATAGCATCGTCAAAGGAAACGATTTGGAGGAGTTCGCACTTGATTTCAATACCGGTAAGTGCACATTGTTGGTCGAGTCACGATTCTCACTGATTTTTCTCAACGTTTGTTTTACGGTACTTTTTTCTCCAAACAGCTCGGTCCATTTTAAGCGATTCTATTTATTCAAACTCTATAGACTACGCTAATGACCATTCGATAATACCAACATGTACTTTTTGAGAATAGATGAAAACTATCTTTGTGATATTAATTTAAACTTTTCGATGCAATTCAAATTGAAGAAGGAGTATGATACAATTTCATTGATTTTACTATTTAGGAAGGCATTGTCTCGGTAAAATGAAGAAATTTAATTCATTAGAGTATTTTCTGTAGTACCATAAACAATTTTATTGGATAAAATATATTCGAATTCTTCGAAGATGCTAACTTCATCAGGGAAAGTAGGTCTGAAGCAAAGAATTCCGTCAGCAGCAGAAGCTTCAAGTTCTTGAGCATTGACTCAAACAGAATACTTAGACCTTCGTCATATTGGAATCTTGGATTCTCTATATGTTAGTCTGGTCGTCCACTGGAAGCTTGTTCAAGCGTTTTATGGCTCTCGCGAAACGGGCGTAAACGTGCGTCAAGTTACTACAAATCCCAAGCAATGTATTCCAATGCAGCTACGAGCTTCGTCGCTCGATCCGCCTGAAATGGGATCTGTAGCTTGTATAGCACGTGTACGCTCGAAGCGCTTACTCTATTTAGGTAGTAAAATCCTTTCTGCCTAGAAAAATTCGTATGAAATTCGAAGTGTTGTCTTTATGAAGTTTCATCGTTTATCAAGGACATTCAGAAATGTTCATTGTTTCTTCCCTTAGTAATTGAAAAATCGCTCAGAATATTTTTCCAATTATTGATTGAGGAGATTCCAACGATTTTCTGGCTTTGAAAATTGGGTGCATCCAATAACGTCAGGACCTCGGTCAGGAACTCTGTGTTTTCGTCGTCTTTTGATTAAATAACTTGAGTCTAGAATGTACAATTTTTCCGGATTCATAGCATATTGCACTCAATGCTGAAATAATACGAACGTGGTCGTTTTCGAAGACAAACTATAGTCTTTGTATCAGTTAATATCAATGAATAGAACGCAAGAAGCCGCAACCGGCGCCGCTGCCAGTGGACGAACCCTGCAGCTCATTTCCGCCTGTGTGGTAGCAGCTACAAACGCTAGTTTCGCGAGAGCCATAAAACGCTCGAATACGCTTCCACTGGACGACCGGGCTTAAATGGTATTACTACTTCTGCTTTCTTCTTAAACTCGATATCAAATTTCTCTTAATCGGTGAAAATAGCTCGAAAATTCTGGTTTGTATCGCCTTTCCGTTAGTTTCTCAGCTATAGTTAAATTCATCCAAATTTGCTGCACAATTTCTGTGGTAAGATCTATGGAGATAAAATGAAAATTGAAACAAAGTCGTTTTCTTCCTGAGGCCAATTATGTTGGAGATTTTTCATTTCTATAGTCTGAGAACTTCGGAGCTTGTAAAAAGTAGAATAGCTATATATTTTTGTTTACTTTTTGATTTTTATTGTATCCCTACGCCACCCTGGGATGGCATTGTTAATGGTTCATCTAGAAGTGTATAGTGGAAGAATACTACGAGTCGAAAAATAGGATCTTCGCTGATTGTAGGATCCCACAACAGGTCAGGTGCACTATCAAGATATAGCGAAATAGCGGGTAAACTTTGAAAAATTTGGTTTACTGGAGCAAAAGATACTGGTAGTGACATTCATTGAAAATTTTGGATTATTCGGAATCATAAAAATAAATCGGACCCTTAAAATTCAATCTCTTTAGAAATGGTCCATAAGAAGGGCCATTTTCAGCTAATTCTTTCTTAGGACTTCATTATAATCAAATTGTTTCTTCAAGTATTGTATGTATTGACAAAAAATGGTTTCATTCTTAGGGTAATAACAGCAACGATATATGCTGCTTCTTTTCATTATCACTTTTTCCTGTGTTCTCGGCAATTTCTCCTTTGAATTGAATGTTATTCATCCCAACGTCTCAGGAAATATAGGTGTTCTTCAACTCTCACTTGGTATATCAACCAATCTCGGCTATACTGATAAAGTACATATTGAGGTAATATTTTCTTTTTTTTTTCGGTGTCACCTTTCTCTATTGAAATTTTTTTCCATTGTAACCATAAATGAAAAGGTGAAGTTTTATTTCAATTTCGTCCATCTAGCTACTTCTACTTTTGTGTGTAGTTGATAAATTCATCCGAAGTTTGAATGTGACGATGGATGTAATTATGAATTTCATGTGTACTTTTGTTTGTGGTCCTTCTTCAGTATAAACCATCTCTCTCTAAATCTTAATATATAAAACCAAGTCGGCCATTATGTTCTTTACACCATTTATAACTGTTATGAAATATTTTTTTTTGGATTCTTCTACGACGGGGTTAACATAAAATACATTTAAACTCTGAAAAATTTGATAAAATGGAAAAAAATAGGAAATTATTTTTCTTCTAGCGAATAACGCCAGTAGGTGTCGCTACGGTTAATAGCGTTTTCGTGAAAGTATTATATTTTATATCAATTCGGTGAACTACATTTTCTAATAATATCAACGCATCTGAGTCCATGTGATATTACACCTATCTTTCTTCCGAACACTACGGAAAATTTTATGACGAAATGTTTTGAACAAATCTCCATTCTACTATTATATATTTAAACAATTACTGTGTATTTTGAGTTGCCTAAAGGGATGTTTTGGGGCGCATTGATTCTTTTGCCGGGTGACTTCCGACAACCTTTACCGGTGCAGAAAACTGTTGAAACTGAGTCTTTTTTGTAACGCTACATGTGGAGAATGTGCAGGTATTAACTGCCAGAACATTTGTCAATCTTTGGCAAAGATGAAGAAATAATTGACAGTGGTGACAGCTACTCAGAATCAGATTGATTTTTTGACACAAAAAGTATTAATCTCACGTGAATACAGTGATGAATAAACTATATTTTCATTTTGTTATTTTGAACAGATAGGGGTTGTTTTTAGGGGTTGGAAAATAAAAAACTAAAACTAACATTGATTCAAAATACTGTTATAAAATTGATTGAAATTAATTAATTATATTAACAAAGACTCATTTTCACACATCTATGCTGAAGGGGGTGGTTTATGTGGTCTTGAAGTATTGGAAGACCTTAATTGAACTCCATAAAACGCTACTGAGGCCGAAAAACTACCTTGATTTACGTTAGAACAGGTTTTTTTTTATTTTGGATAAAAATAATAAGCATAAATCGGCATAGGATAGGATAAGGAGACAAGTATAGCTTATATCCAAAATTTTATCAAAATCGAAGCATCTTGATATAATTCGGAGGTAATAGGTAATCCCTAATTTTCGCCCTCATTGACTGGACTAATTGTACAGGACAATTTTATGTCCACTTTCAAGGTCATAGTTATCATAGTTTGTTATAATATTAAAATTGCTTTTTTTCATCAAAAGACTTTGTTAAGTTACTTGTAAGATTTTGGCAGATATAAACTTCAGAAAGTAGATGAAACGTCGAACGTGAACTATACTCTTCTACTTCATTGCAACAACTCAGATATTCAGATACTTCCAATTTTGGATAATTCATCAGGAAACTTCTGAATCTCAAATTATTCTATATGAGTTATATACTTATTCAAGAAATAAAGCAGAAGCATAATCTCAAATTCATATTATTTTAAAAATAAGGTGTGTCTCGTTAACAATTAATGGTATATTATTTCTCCAAAAATGATGAATTAATAATATGGGTTTGTTATGGTTCTGATTCACATTTCCATGGCCTAGTTCCTTAGCTCATTTAGGATGAGTGTATTTTCAATAATTTCTCATGGTCTGCATGTATCAAAACAAAAAATATATTTCTGAACACATGAATCTTATGGGTTAAAAATATTATCAATAAGTAACCCTCTCGTGCACTTTCCTCCCAAATACCTGGCTAGTGGGTTCTGGTATGCAATAACACAAAAATTAACTATTATTTGAAGTAACAAACGTCCTTAGATTTAATTAGGTATACTGTATTTTGTTCAGAGCCATTAGAGAAACACTGTTGATGTTTTATGACATATCTACACAGCATTTTAAATGAACGTCCCCATTAAAAAGTTTCCTTTTTCACAGCTCCTGACAGTAACAATGGCCCCTGTGAGTATTTGCCCTTTCTTACTGAAAAAATTTTCAGGCTCAGCTTGGCAATAGGTTAATATACTGCTAGGCACACACCTGACCAACGAAGGCATCGACACATAAACCAAAGATTAAGACTAAAAATTTTTTTACCTATCACTATCTGATAGAGTTTCGATCACTATTTTTCTATAAATGATCACTCGCCTTCGTTCGTTCGTTGTGGAACTAGAAAAAGACATTCTTCAATAAGCTCTCCAAAGTTGACGATAAGCGATGGAGTGGGTTCCATAAATTGTTTGTTGTTGCCCGCTTAGTAAGTTCCAACATGCTTTGGAGCCATCGAGACTTTGTGCTCAGTTCAATATTCGTTCCGCAGATCGATGATCGATTGTTAAGTCGATATATTCATTCAAAGCGAGTAGAAAAGTGGATAAAAAATCAATAGTTCAATGGAATCTCTGAGCGAAAGGCAATATTGTTTGCTCTCTCCACTATGCTGAGCAGACATGTTTATCTACTGTGGATATCTGCGACTATATTTATATAGTTATTCATTATGAAATCTGTCACTCCTTGAAAACTAGAGTAGCGATCATTTTCTTTTTGTGTTGAATCTATCACACGCTTCAACCGAACGATCGCCAAAATACACATCGATATGCTTGAAATCGTTGAATAGAAATTCAGAAATAGCAGTGATATATCACTGCTTCAATATAATGAAGGCCAATATAACAGATCTTATTTTCAAAAATATGGATTTTCAAAAAATTTTAATATGTATTAAACGAATAGAATCAAGCTCTTATAAATATTATAATATAATTTTAATATCTTCAGTACATTGTTGTTTATTAAATCAGCAAGTTTCAGCGCCGCATCCTGTACCAAAGATTATCGTCAGAAGAAATTTTGTTGAAGGGCCTCTTACTTTAACAAGAGTCTAGAATAACTACCATTTCGATGCAGCCAACCTGAGCCTGAAAATATCAAAAATAACTGACACATGCAGTAATCTCTTTGCATTATTACTCCTGTACATTATCTGCCTGTTCGTCCATTCATAATTGCATGTTAAGGCTTCATTAATTACTGCTAGAAATAACCTAGCTTTGCATGCCTAATCATCTGCAATCCTGTTGTATACAATCGATTATTTGATTCTGATTCAATTAACATACGTAATCGTACTTTGTGAATGATAGGATACAATTCCGTATATCTACCTACATAAAATCGTAACCTAATAATTTCATTGTGTTTTTCATAATCCTCCATTTCACTGAGAATAAGATTTTTCACTCAATTTTAAGTTTTGATTGCTTTCCGCGATCCTTACAAAGTAGTCTTGATAAAGAGTTATGAAACTTAAAAATAATAAACTGGAATAACAATTGATCGAATATGCATAACGGCAATATTATACTGCTTATAGTTCTCAAATTGAGCGATTTTCTATTCGAGAAGAAAATTGGGGTGCTTCGAATCAAACAGATTATTCCAATTTCTGTCAATCCATTGAAATTTTCATATGATAAACACTGATGTAGCATAAGTGATAGTGAGAAACAATCAGCTGTAACGTTTACGCAGATAGATGTTTTAACCATCTTCAAAAAATTGCTTTTCGAATAAAATGAAGTAAAGGGCAAAAATATGAAGAATTTTCTTCATGGATGGTACACAAAAATATTCTTGAAATAATTCAAAATTTCCTTCAACCAAAAATATTCGTCTAATATCATTTTATCGAGAAGATATTCCTATTTTTCGTGAAATAATCCGTTCATTCACATATTCATCATCATATTTCATATCGGTATCCCGTATTTAGGAAATCATATTCTTGACAATATCTCTTAAAACTTGAGAAGCTGTTTGCGATTTGAGGATAAATTATTGTGATTTTTTCTAGTCGAGTTTCAGTAATTCACGTTGCCTATCTGTGACAATTTCAAAGAAATTTTTCGATTTATTTATCATAAGATAGAAACCGAATAAAGAAAAAAATTCACAAAATCAAATATACATTATTTCCATCGAGAAAAAGGGGAAGTGAAGTGGGTTTCTTGCCGCGAATATTGTTTCAATAAAATGCACGATGTCAACCTTCCTTCGCAAATGCGTCTACACGTTTTCAACACAGCGTAACAGTAGGGATAGTCCCAAACGTAATTATTTTTGACATGAAGAAACGAATACATTTATATTTTTCGTTTTTCAGTGTGATAACTTGTCGCACGAACTCTGAATCTCGCAACATTATTTCGTTATCTGAAAAATATACTGTCGCGTTTTTTTCGACGGTTTTTCCTCCCGAGACAAAGCTGTATGTGTTCATTCTTCGGGTGAGATCAACTTCTTGATGAAGGTTTCATTTTGCATTTTACATTTACAACTGTTAGTTTCCCTACAATTCTCCTCAAGCCGTGTAGCAATTTAGTTCAGTAATATTTTGAAATCCGATGACAAAAAGTTTCAACCAAAACTCATTATTTGTAATAAAGAATAAGACTCTGCACTAAAAATATACCCTTCCATTCAAAGAAAACGAGTTGGCCTTGGAATAACCTTGAAATCAAGGTCAAGATTGAAACAGAATATGTGTATTTTCTTTACCCTTGGTACTATAGTTTTTCATATAAATCATTGCCTCAAGTTAAATATAACCGAGATTTCTTGAAAATAGCAATGTCTTTAATATTACGACGATATATTCCATTGGAGAAGGCCTATTTTTTAGGATAGTGCGGAGGTCACTTCTGGAAAACACATTCTTACTGCAAGTATGTGAGTTCAATAGCCTACATTTCAGCACCCACTACAATCATAAGTCATCGTTTCATAACATTTCATACCAATTATGCATTGCTGAAAATTTCCCCTTTTACTAATTTGAGATAAATCAAAAAACAGTATTTTTCCACAGGTGTTATTTCTGTTGTCGATGAACTAGACTATGAACAACAGAATCAGTACGAACTCATAGTCAGAGCAACTGACTCCGTATCAGGTGTTTACGCCGAAGTGCCAGTATCTATAGCCATCCTAGACGTGAACGATTGTCCTCCCGAGTTTGTCCAAGAAAGTTACAATGTTACTGTCCCAGAAACAACCCAATTTGGCTACGCTATTCTCACCGTTCTCGCAAAGGATAACGACACTGGTATCAATCAGAAAATTATGTATTCGATACAGAAAGACAGCAATAACTCCACAGATTTTTTCTACATAGACGAAAGTGAAGGAACGATTTTTTTGAAGCGCTCCTTAGATCACGAAGAAGCGAACTCGCATCATTTCGTAGTTGCCGCTACAGATCAAGGGAATCCAAGCTTATCTACTACTGCTCATGTCTGGCTCACAGGTAAGTAACTCTCCTCTATTCATCAATAATAGCATTATGTGGCAAACTGGAAAATATCAGCAGAGTAGATTCATCATCTTAAATCACAGTGTTTCACAAATTATTGTTATACCAAATACCCCCCTCAATTTTGTTCACAGATTCACCTCTTACATTTTTTCGGTGTTATTCAAATACACCCAAGGGCGGTCCTAGCCTTACATTTTGGGTGGGGTCACCGTTATGGGTTTAAAGTTTTCTGATCGGAAACAAGTCTGTTTGCAAGAAGAGCTCCTTTATATGCAATGTAATTTTTAAGATTTTTTGGGGTCATGTTGAATTTTTTCACTTCAAATCATCTTTCTCATGTCATAAGTACAATTTTTTACATTTGAATCAGTTTTTTTTGCGTGAATTTATTTGAATAATTGCTTCAATTGATGCACTTAAAAAAATCACGAAATCTCAGACGGAGATTCTGAAAAAAAAATTGTTTTGGAGAAAGTGTTTTTTGGACCGAATTCGATCTGAGGTGGTGTAAAAAATAGAACCTGAACTTTTCCGCAGAATACTATAAGAAGTTACCTATTTGATGAGGATTTCGAAAACGTAGAATAAAGGTGATAACTCTCTTCAGAAAAAAAAGATATTCGAGTGTTTAGCGAAAATGGAACATGTTTGAGTGTTCTAAACTCTGCCATTTTCAGATCTTTCCAGATATTTTTGCTTCTCTCATATCAAAAACCATTTTCAGAAGCCTACAACATTTTTTGAGTTCTTTACTTCGAAGGTCGTAACTCTGAGCTATATACAGGGTGTACCAAGTTCGTCGGCGTATTAGGCGTTTCTGGAGAACTGGACCTATTTGAAATCTGAAAATTGGGATTATGATATTGTTCGGTATTATCTACCGAGCTGAAATATTTTTGAAGCTTGATCACCAGGGAATTAAAAAAAAAATTCGAAAAAATTTTCGTTTTCAATTTTGACAGATTATTCAATTCTCATTAAAATCGTTGCATTCGCCGAAATAATTTTCGAAATATTTATAAAAAACTGAAGGAAAAAGGGAGTTAGGAGTATTCGGTATTATGTTCGTTATTCCTATACTAAATATCTTAAGCACAAACCATTTTCACATTTTTGGAGTCGAATACTGTGTGGAAATATTGTACACTTTCAGAATTTCGAAAAAGTCGTCACAGGGTGTTTCAAATGTTGGGTCAAATATTGGAATCAAGATTGGCTCATAACTTTCGTTTTTCAAATGAGAACCCCACTTTTTTATGGTTTTATGTATCATAGGATACTATCATCACTAGTATCATCCGATACTATAGAGCCAGGGGAAAAAAACCTCAGCCGAAAAAACCTGTCTCCCCGTAAAAAAATAAATTATAATTGTTGTATCTGAATATTTTATATTGAAGGGCATCACGATTATCGGAACGGCTCTTCGGATAAAGGATTTCCAAACACAAACTCCAACCTGAAAATAAAAATCAAATTGATCTAAAATTTTCAACCCATTGCAAAAATTAATTTGATACATTGTGTATGGCTCTAATGCCATCTTGAAATTTATAAATCGAACAATTATTAATTAGGTGTTCAACTGTTTCCTCTGATTCACCACATTCACAATTAGGACTGTCAACTGAATTCCACTTGGAAAGCATACTATTGGTACGACCATGACCTGTTCTTATTCGATTAAGAAGGGACCATATTCTCCTGGGAAGGTCAAAACCAGAGACTTTATTCGATGGATCAGATATTAGATCTTTATTAGATAAAGAACATGCATCCCATTCGGATTTCCAGATTTCCTTGTAGTTGAAGTTCGATTTCAGAAAGTTATTCGACCAAATAGGTTTACGGGATTTCAGTCTTGGAATATATTTTCTGACTTCATTTATCATTATTGATATGGAACAAATTTCATTAATTTGACGCTACGTACGACATAAAATCAGAAAATCCTAAATAACTCAAGAATTTTCAATTTTAGGAGCATCAACCTATTATAACATTATTATCATTTTTCTTTGCAGAATCCAACGCAATGATGAAAAATAGGGTTATAATTTGAAAAACGAAAGTTATGAGCCAATCTTTGTTTCAATTTTTGAACCAACATTTGGAACACCCTGTGACGAATTTTTAAAAATTCTAGAAATGTACAATATTTCCACAATCTTCGACTTCAAAAATGTGAAAACGGTTTGTGCTCACGATATTTAGAATAAGAACAACAAACATGATACTAAACAACTGAACACTCTTATCTACGTTTTTTCTTCAGTTTTTTCTCGATATTTTGGAAAGTATTTTGACGAATGCAACGATTTCAGTACGAATGTATTCAGAATTGCATACTCTAGCGAATTCGAGAAGAAAAACAGAAAAAAAAATTTTGAAAAATTGTTTTTCACTAACTGTATAACTGAAAGTAGTCAGGCTCCAAGAATATTTTACCTCGGTAGATAATGTCAAACGATAACATAATCCAAATTTTCAGATTTCAAATTAGGTCCAGTTCTCCAGAAACGCCTAATACTTGGTACACCCTGTATAATGATTCCTTCAACAACGATTAACAAAGATTTAATGGAAAAAAATTCATCTCTGTATTTCACCATGCAGTTTTGTAATCTCCTTGCATTCCAGCAGCACATGCTCTTGATTTCACTTTTCATATTAACTTATTTCATCATTTGAAAATGATACTACTATTATTTCAGTGCTTGATATTAATGACAACCCGCCCAGATTTGAACAAACCTCTTACTCTAGTGGACTCTCCATCAATGCTAAAAGGGACCAATTTGTAACGATTGTGAAAGCTAGCGATCCTGATATAGTTGATCAAGATAACCTTCGATACACTATTGTATCGGGGAATGACCAACAGACTTTCAGTATGAATCCTAATACCGGAATTATCACGCTTACCAATCTAGCTAATTTCGGAAATCAGCCAATGGTTACTCTCAACATTTCTGTGTCAGATGGGGTTTACAATAATTTTGCAAGGGTAAAAATTGATGTTTTACCAGCTAACATGCATGCTCCACAATTCGATGAAATTATTATGGATGTCCAGGTGCCAGAGAATATTCCAGCTGGTCATTTAGTGGCAGTCGTAAAGGCTAGGGATAAAGATACTGGACCTTTCGGATCGATTTTCTATTCCATACATTCTGAATTGCTCAGTAATAAATTCAGCATAGATAAAAACAATGGCAGAATCACAACCAGAATAAGGTTAAATCGAGAAGAAATAAAAGTTTATGAAATACCTATCATGGCAACTGATGGTGGTGGAAAATCAGGATTTTTGACATTACGAGTAAGAGTTACAGATGAAAATGACAATGCACCAAAATTTGTTCTGAAAGAATACAAAGCTAGTATATACTTTAATCACAGTGTTGAAGTTCCAATAGTTAGAGTTAAAGCAATCGATTTGGATGAGGGTGTTTCAGCTGAAATTGAATACTCTATATATGAGGAAAAAACATCTGAAGTCATGGATCTTTTCAAGGTTAACGCTAAAAGTGGAGATTTATACCTCAGCAAGATAAATCCAAAATTGGGTAAGTTGAAAATTTGAATTGGATGTAAGAATATTGGAGAACTGTTCTTTTAGCTGGTCAAGTTTTTCAATTCTTTATAAGAGCAAAGGATAAAGGTAAACCTGAAAAACATTCTGATGTCCCCGTCAATATTCTTATAATTGGTGTGAATGATCGTCTTCCCATTTTCGAAAGGAGCGATGCCAAATTTTTCCTCTCAGAAAATTCTGCAACAGGTAAGTTGCTTCAAAGAAACTTCTCTATCAATGTGTAACATTGAATAATATTTGTTATAGGCACAGTTATTACGAAACTCAAAATGTTGTCCAATGTTAGTGTAACATACAAAATTCTCTCTGACAATGATGATAATCCTCAATTCCTGATTGACAATGATGGGCAAATTGCTCTGTCCAGGCCATTGAATTTCGAAACTGAAAATTCTCATTCCATTGGAGTTATAGCATTGACTGATTCAAGCCCCCCAATATCTGCTTTAACAGAAGTAACTCTTCAAGTTCTTGATGAAAATGATCATGCGCCTCAGTTTGAAAGTAGCACTTATATTTTATACCTGGCTGAGAATACTAAAGAAGGTGTTTCAATATTGAAAGGTAGGATTAGTTTAAGATATCAAAATTGTTTATCTTTTGTAAAATAAACTTTTTCAGTGATGGCACATGATGAGGATCAAGGCAGCAATGGAGAAGTCAGATATGCTTTGACATCAGATTCAGGAGATATGATCAATATTTTCTCAATAGATCCTCATACAGGATGGATTACAACAATGATAGAATTCGATAAAGAAGTTAAATCAGAATACAAGTTTCATGTAACAGCTACTGATAATGGTATGCCAAAACAATCTGCTAGAGCAACTGTTATCATAAGATTAAAGGATTACAATGATAGTCCTACGCTTTTCAAAAAATCATTGTATGAGGCTTCAATCAGAGAAAATGCTCTACCTGGAACTGTTCTTCTAACGTTAGAGACCACTGATGCGGATATTGATTTATCAACCAAAGTTGAATTTCACATAACAGCTGGAGATCCTAGTTCTCAATTTCAGATTCGCCAAACTGGTCAATTATTCGTGGCCAAAAAATTGGATAGGGAAACAACTTCTAGTTATGATTTAGAAGTACTTGTGACTGATGGATTGTTTACTGATATCACTAGAATTGTTATTACAGTTCAGGATGTTAATGGTAAGTTGATTCCAAATTAAGATGTTTAACAGTTATGTTGCATGTATGTATAGTTGGTCATTTGTATTAATATACTTTATATTTTTTCTGATGAAATCTTTCAGATAATCCACCATATTGTTTGCGGTATAGATATCGTCAGGTGTTGTCAGAAGGAATATTACCTGGTTCTTTCGTTCTTTCTGTCCTGGCAACTGACATTGATGGCCCAGAAAACTCAAAGCTGAGATACATATTGGCTGGAGAAGGATCAGAAAATTTTGTTCTTGATAAAGAGAATGGACATCTGAAAACATTTACAACATTAGATAGGGAAAATAGGTCTAAATATATCTTGACTGCCCACATCCATGATAAAGATCATCCATCTTGGGAGTGCACATCGCAAATTGAACTAATGATATCTGATTTGAATGATAACTTTCCTCTATTCACTGTTCCCCACTATTCTGTTGCTCTTCCTGAAGATGTTGAAGTTGGAACTTTAGTAACTAAGGTACATGCGACTGATGCAGATATTGGTATCAATAGAAAGATAAGATATGCTTTCATTGATTCATTTAACAATCATTTTAAAATGGAATCAGACAGTGGAATAATTACCCTTGCAAAGCCTCTTGATAGGGAGCTAAGGGCAATGTATAATTTAACAGTACAAGCAGTAGATCAAGGAACTCCACAATTATCAAGTATCACCACATTGATAGTAAATGTACAAGATATTAACGACAATCCTCCTGAATTCTCCAACAAATACTATTTTGCTACTGTGCCAGAAATAGATGCTGTTGGTACTGAAGTGGTACGGGTGCTGGCAACTTCTAAAGATACTGGAGTGAATGCAGATGTTTATTATAGTATCATTGGGGGGAACGAGCATAAAAAATTCTCAATTCCAAATAATAGAACTGGGGTCATAACAATTGCTGAAATGCTTGACTATGAAAGAGCAAAGGATTATTTTTTGACAATCCAAGCAGTTGATGGTGGTGAACCCCCATTAAGTAATGTGGCAACGGTTAATATAAGCATTATCGATTGTAATGACAATGCTCCTGTTTTCAACCAGATTTCCTACAATGCCCAAATAAAGGAGGATGCTCAAGTTGGAGAAGTCGTGATACAGGTATGTAAAAAAATTAAAAATGAGGGCACAATAGACCTTAACGTCGCCGTGCTATGAAACCTCAAATTGAACAATAAAAAACCAATTTTTTTTAACATGTTTTTTTTCCAGGTCATTGCAACAGATTTGGATAGCGATAAAAATGGAAAAGTAACCTATTCCATCATCGGAGGAGATCCTCAAGAACAATTTGCAATTGATGGAGATACAGGCCTCATCTCAATAGCAGATTCATTAGATAGAGAAACGATCTCCAACTATTCGTTAGATATTCTTGCCAGAGACAATGGATTACCCACACTTTCAAGACAAACCGTCGTTTATATTGCTATACTAGATGCCAATGATAATCCGCCACTCTTCTCCCAGGCTAATTATTCAACTATCATTCAAGAAGATAAACCGATTGGTCACAAAATACTGAAATTTGATATAACTGACATTGATATTCCACCAAATACAGTACCTTACACATTTGATTTCAGGAGTGGTAATGAAGAGAACATATTCAGGTTGCAAGATTCACATTTGTTGACAGCTACCAAATTCAATCATAAGATTCGAGAAAGATACCTACTTCAAATAAGAGTTTTTGACAATGGAAGCCCACCTCTTTATTCTGATGCTTGGGTTGTTGTGAAAGTTATAGAAGAATCACAGTATCCACCTATCATCACCCCTCTGGAAGTTAATATCAATTCCTTCCTTGATGAGTATCCTGGTGGAATCATAGGAAAAGTGCATGCTATAGACCAAGACAACTATGACACTCTGACCTTTTTCTTATCCCCTACTACTGGAATATCGTATCCTGCACATGAATTGTTTGAAATAAATCGAACAGATGGAACTCTAACAGCCCTTCCTAGACTGGATGTTGGAGAATACAAATTGAATGTTTCTGTTACTGATGGAAAATTTTTCAGCCATACAATTGTTAAAATTAATGTAGAAATCATATCAGATGACATGTTGGAAAATTCTGTTGCTATAAGATTCAGGTCAATATCTCCCGAATCTTTCATACTAAGTCATAAAAGAGGTTTCGTTAGAGTTGTAAGAAGTGCCATGAATTGTCGGTTGAAGGATGTCGTCATTATCAGTGTTCAATCATCGGATGATGATGATTTGAGGAGCAAAAGACAAGTTAGTCGTGATTTAGATGTTCTTTTCACAGTGCGAAAACCAGATGGTACTTATTTCAATTCTGATAACATAAGAAAAGCTTTAAGTGACAACCTTGAAGAACTAGAAGAAAGTACCAAGCTAATTGTGGAGGAAATTATAAGATTAAAATGCAGTAATACCTACTGTATCTTTGGAGTATGTCAGGATCATTATGTCTTGAAACCAACTGAAATAGAACCAGTTGCCACAGATGTTATTAGTTTTGTATCTCCTCGACATCAGCAGAAATTTGAATGCAACTGTAAAGAAGGATATGGTGGAGAAAGATGTAATTCCATTGTGAATGAATGTGCTAAAGAACCGTGTCCGCCTTATAAAATATGTGTGCCTGATGCATCTGAAATTGGATTCACTTGTCAATGTCCAGAAGGTTATGCAGGAAAGAACTGTGATGTGGATATTTCAGAATGTCATAACCAGAACTGTTATGTTGCAAGAAATCCTATCTCATTTAGTGGAAAAAGCTATTCCCAATATCATATAATAAACAAAAAGTCAATTGAGGATCAGCTGAGCCTTAGTCTGAGAATAAGGACAGTACAACCAACAGGAAACTTGATGTATTCTGCTGGCAAAGTTGATTATAATATCTTAGAGGTAATATTAATATATTATATATATCTATATGTTCAGTATTGAGGTTTTTTTTTACTAAGGGGTTTAGTTATGCATCGTTGTGAGCAGATGGGTGAATAAATATTAGGAGCTTCCAAAGTGTCTTAGTAGTTGATGAGATTTCGGATGATAACTCAATATTTTAACCCCAGAATTGTTCTAAAAATTTATTCATTCGGGAAGTATTAGAGTTGCAAATTGACAATTAATTTATAGGGTAAGGGCACCGGTTGTGGCCATCGTTCCAGTTGTGGCCACTCGAGATCATTTTCTTGAATAAAACGTAGTACATTCGAATTAGCCATTGAAATTTGCCTTCTTTGCCATCCTCCATTATTCCTGCACCAATTGGCAAGCTCATTTCTTAAAAGAGATAACGAAATTCGTTGCTTCTTCATTTAGTTCTTGACATGACGGGGTAGTAGGCGAATGCTTAGAAGTGCGTTTAAGAAACACAGGGTGTGTTTCCAATGTTTTTTTTTATTTAAACATATGCGTTACAAATAGTAAATGTTTTATATCATTCTCATATCATGTTCTTCTATATTTTTTATGAAAAATTGAAAATTTCTGATTCTAACTAAATAATATAGTGCTGGCCACAACTGGATCACAAAAAAGTACGATTCGCTACTTGTGGCCACTTAGTGGCCAGAAACGGAGCGTACAAACCCAGTTGTGGCCACTAGATACTAAAGGATAGATAATACTGCATCGTATGTAACAAACAAAGATGAAAAACTTAACAATATCGTCCGATAAATGAATTGGAGTATCTGGAAGCGAATGAAAATGATAAGCTTCATAAAAAAGGCTTAATAATAAAACACAAAGTTGTTATATTGACGAAATGGATGAGACTGAAAACTAGAGAAATTTGAGAAAGACTAGAAAGAAGATATATTGTAATATCATTGTAAGGATGGGGCTATGAATATAACGAGCTGGAGTCGAGCAAGTCTGCTAACATTTTTCCGAAATTAATCTTTATGATAAAATACTTTGTATCCTGAGAAAAAAATATCAATGATCACCATTCCCAATTTGAATGCGATTAATCTCAATTTGAAGTTGAAAGGGTATAGTCCTGTGCAATCTCTAGAAGTGGAAAACTGAAAAAAGCATGAATCTCCAGACTTTCTGTGGTATTAGAAAGAAGATCATCACGAAAATTGAAGAACATAGGGCTGCTGATGATCGCGGACCATGTTTTGTTTGAAAAAAATTTTTTTAGAAACCTAAATATTTCGATGAATTTTTTTATTCAATTATAAGAAAGATTATGATTTTTTTAATATTTGTATCTATATTTTCATAAAATTCTAATATATTTTATGTTATTTATGGGAAGGTTTGTTGAATTTCGATGGAAGTGAGTATCAAACTGTGCAAGCTTAACCAAAACCGTGACTGGCCACAAATGGAAAATTGTGTGGCCACAACTGGTGGAAAATGTGGCCACAACTGGATAAATTGCACTCGCTCTCCTTTTCATTTTTTAATTATTTTATTCGCCATAAAGACAATTATTGCTTGGCAACCCACTAATCACAATATTCATACGGAGCGTTTTCATATTTTTAATTGTGAAGCTGTGCATGAATAGTGAAATGATCACAATGTGAAGTTGGAGAATGTCTTAAAGTGGCCGCAACCGGTGCACTTACCCTACATTGAATTCGTGATCTGGACTTGCGAAATTTGAGTTCAAAATTCATGAAAGCCGATAAACTAACCTTTGACTTTAGAAAACGATATGATGATATGACAGTGACACTCTGCCTATTAATAATCTAATTATGTTATTATCCTATACCTAAATTTGAATAACCTGTCAATCTTCAAAATACTGTATCTACTTAATTTTATTAATCATTGCAGGTTATGAATGGAATAGTTCAATACCGTTTCGAGTTGGGAAGTGGTGAAGGCATGGTTCGGGTAACATCTATGTATATTTCAGATGGAAAATGGCACGAAGTTAAGCTTGAAAGAGAAAAAAATAGTGCTAGAATTACAATAGACGGTATTCATACAGCTCAAGGTTCCGCACCTGGCAGCAGTGATGTACTCAATTTGCAAAATGACGAGATGTATCTAGGTGCCGAAGTCCACCTGCATCCCTCAATCCTTGGATTTGAAGACATTCAGAGAGGCTTTACAGGTTGTATGGATGACATCAGAATATCCAGAATATCTGTTCCATTACACAAATCTGGTGATAACTCTATAGCAGTACTGAAAAGATTTGCTAATGTTGAATTCAGTTGTGACGCTAGCTCTGTTCTTCAGCCTCCTGGTCCATGTGGCTCTCAACCCTGCTTAAATGGTGGTACCTGCGTAGAAACCTTAAATGGATTCGAATGCGAATGCCACACTCGATTTTCAGGTGCCCTTTGTGATATTGATGCAGATCCATGTGTTTCAGCACCTTGTCTGTATGGTGGAAAATGTGTGATAAATGCAGCTGGAGACTACACTTGTGAATGCGCTCATGGTCTCTCTGGAAAAAGATGTGAATATGGTAGATTTTGCACTCCTAATCCCTGTAAGCATATGGGTATTTGCGAAGAAGGTGACAAAGGTCCTCTTTGTAAATGTCATGCTTATGCCGGTGAACTCTGTGAATTTGATCTGAACGAATGCGAGTCCAACCCTTGTCAAAATGGAGCAACTTGTATAAATGAAGTGGGATCTTTTCGATGTAACTGTTTGCCAAATACAACTGGAATATATTGTGGCCAAATACTGTCAAGTAACTCTTTGTTGCACTTCAATTTAACACGGGACGAGCTCATAGGAATCTTTGGTGGAATCCTTATAATCTTCATGATTATCGTCGTCATCATATGCGTTTCTTGCAGACAATTCCACGTCAAGAGATCTCGAAGAAAACGCAATATGATCAACAACGAGAATTTGAAAGATCACATTGTTCTCAACTCAACCAGACCTCATGAACTGACAGAATTCAAACGTGGTTCGAAATTGAGTAACTTGGAGGTCAATCAGAGGGAAATACCCTTGTGTTCCCAAAGACCTGTCTCTTACACCCCAAGCTCTAACGATCCAATTTATAACACAAATACAGCCTTAGTTCTGAATAATTTAGATACTCTGAGAAGCTACGGCTCAGCTGGAGATGAACTGGAAACTGTTCCCCCTGATTACGTTCGTAATTTGAATAGAAAAACTATGAGTAATGCTGCCAGTAATCACTGTGATTCCGAAAAAGCTAAATGGGCTGATCAGATGCATCTTTCGTCTACTTTAAATGATAAAACGAAAATTAAAAATGGTGAGCAAATATCCTTTGAATATTTCCTTCAAGAAGTTCCTTGTTTGGTATTTATATTCCTGATAATTTTCTCATTTCCAGAATACAAAGTATCAAGCCCTAACAACTGTGATCCGCCAAATCGACTTTATGGAGGCAGAGGTTGTAACATTACTACAATCAAATCAAACGGGCCCATCTATCCTTCAGAGGATGATCAGCGATCTGTTGGAAGTAAGTTCCATTCAATTAATTTATTTGTACTCCAAAATTTCTTGCCCAAAATTTTTCATCTCAATTATTCACAATCTAGGCAGCAATTTGACATTATGTTCAGATCTGGGTATTCATTTGGTAATGCATGCTGAATTTTCAATACAATGTTATTCTGCTTTTTAGTTGTTAATATCCATTCTTCTGTAGTATCATAAGATCATAAGAAATGGTCTGACTTCAGGATTTCTTTTCAATGTAATTCAATTGACACTTTCGTTTCATAAATATTGTCATCAATCTACGGCCGTGAGTTTGATCTCATTCAAGGGATTTCAGCAATTTCTTCCGAATTTCATAAATAACAATATCTTATTTTTAAAAAAAAGAATAAAACGGTAAACAACAATCTAATATCATTTCTCCAACCTCATGATAAAAGACCTCGAAGCCTGGAAATTGAAAATGGTATTAATTTCGATGATCAGTATTTTGAATTAATCTTTGTTTCAAAAATATCTTTTTGTTTCCATTCTTGTGAGAAATAATCCAATCATAATTATTCTATTGGTGGTGAATTTATTGAGATAGTATCTGTTAGGATTAGGAATTTGGGTGTCTCGTATGTAATTTTTGAGAAATATCTCACGAACTTTAGGATAATACTAGGACTTCCAATCGAGTTGAGACCCTGCAATATTTTTCTTGTTAAGTCAATCTGTCATTTGGTTTCCATTTTCCATGAACATCAGCAGATAGTTTATTTTTAGCAGGGGTTCAA
This sequence comes from Hippodamia convergens, assembly GCA_038502775.1. NCBI lineage: Eukaryota > Metazoa > Arthropoda > Insecta > Coleoptera > Coccinellidae > Hippodamia > Hippodamia convergens. The sequence goes on from CM076609.1 coordinate 43,104,293, forward strand.
AAAAGTTTTCTAGGTAGGCTTTAGAAAGAATGCATCTTTTCTTCTCAAGGAAAAGAAATGATATAAAGGCAGATGTTAAATTCATCGCCAAACACTCTTAGGGTTTTTTGTACTCTCCTGAATTGTTAACTTTTCCGTTCTCCGAAGATCCATCTGAAGGTTTGATCAATTTCAATCAGCGAAATGAAGGATGAATGATTGTTTTCATTGTCTGTTTTCGACTCTTTCGGAGAGGACATTTTTCACAAGTCAACTTCAAGGTGGAAGAAGGTTTGAGATAACTGATAAAGCTATGATATTCTTGCCCATTTTGTGTTGTTCATTTGTTTATACGAAAAATGTACTTTTTTACCTTTCCATGCATTCCCAGCGAGCAAAACATCCCTGCGATGTTTTGCGATGTTCTCAAAATGATGGCATGATGATGTTTTGTTGAGAGGTAATAGGTATGTACTTTCCAGAGAGGTCTCCGTAGGCTATTGGGAATCTTGATTTGTTCTAATCCATCTGTAACAGTTTTTTGTTTGCTTACTGAGAGGTATTGGCGATGTGAAAATAATGTTAACGTGTGGATATCTTCTCTAGACCTCATATAGATTGCCTTGAGAGGTTTATTCGGGCTGCAAAGGAAGAACTCTTTTGACGCTGGTAAATGCCGCCATTTACAATAGGTTACTTGGAAAATCGTTTCTATATTAGGTTTATACGAAGGAGTTTTTTATACAGGATATTTTCTCTTAAGCAAGATGGCAAGAAATAAGGCCGAAATCGGGTCTATTTCTTCCTTCCTCAGTGATAACTGATAACATAGATTAATTTTCTCAGTCTGTGTATTCTGTTGAAGTTTCTGCTAGCCTAATATTTAGAGATGATGTTCATTGCGATGATCACTTTGTTCAATTTTTCGTGTCTCGAAAATTTATTCCGTTTAATCGGTAACGCCTTCGTGAAGGCGGAGAATTTTCTGTTTCACATTTTTCTTTTATCTTGAAAGTCAGAAAATGAGTAAATAAAATGTTGATTAACAGAGATTCATTGGACTCAAAATGCTTTGGAAAAATTCCATTGTGTGCATGAAACGGATACTGAACAAATTCGAAGATGTTTTCTATGTGACATCCCAAGGAAGTTTTTTTTGTGATCCCAAAGAACTTATTTTTGTGACATCCCAGAGAAGTTCTTTTTTGTGACATCCCGGAGAAGTCATTTTGTGAAATCCCAGGGAATTTTTTCGTGGCATCCCAGGGACATCCTAATAATAGTCACATGCGGCGGACATTGGATGTTCTATAAAAGTTCAATTCACCTGGAAACAGAACATCGCAGTGGTTGTCCAATGTCTCAATAGTATATTCTAAAACAAGTTGCAGAATGAGCTCCTATTCCAACACGAATGCGAAGTTCGAAAACGAGCGACGAAGGAGCGAGTTTTCGAAAGCATGAGTGTTGGAATTGCCTTCTGCAACGAGTATTAGACGGTATTTTCTCTATTTCAGTCCATTTTTGTGAAAACCTCTCGAAATTCAAATGAAAATTCAGATTAGTAACTTTTGTTTTGTATCTTGACATTTGGTGTGATATACGAAATTTGACAGATCACGGAATTTGAATTGATTTGATTCGAAAATTGATTCGATCGGAGGTCAGTACTGACAATCATAAAACGAAAAATATAACTGAAAACAATGCTGTAATGAATTTCATTACAGCACTACTTTTAGTAATGTAATGAACTCATTACGATACTGAAATAGAGAAAATATCTTACCTTTAACATCTCGGAGATGTTTTTGTGCTCGCTGGGTTCTGATGGCTACTTTATGTTTGTAAAAAGGTCTTGTACAGTTTATTGATGAATAAATAAATATCAAATTTAGAAGGATTGAATCATAGTTGTATAGAGAAATAGTGCGAACCCTTTCAATAATCGCTTCAACATATTCATATATATCACCTCTGAAAACTCTGAAATGATCTTCTATCGGCATTAGGCATTATATCTAATTGTGAAAAGCTTCATCTTCATACTGCCATCATGAGTTTCTGGGTCTTCTGACGGTATTAACCTATTCCAAATATGGTAGGAATGAATCATTCAACATTTACTCTTCATTGTCGAAATATAGTTTGGCAATAAGTGCCTACCTTATACCCCAAAGTATTTTACTATAGTTTTTAGAGTGCAAAGAACTTTATTGGTCATAGGTTATTATAAAGAACTGCGTGATGTGAGAATCTGCAATGACGGGCGTCAGGTACATTTTTATTTTTCACCTCGAACTAGTTGCTTGTTGCTCAAAACCGTAAATTGTATAACAGTAGATTAACTAACATGCTGATGTAGAGTATCCTCATTAACAGCTTCATTATTCTAATAGGCTATCATTGGGATTGTTCAGATTGGGCCAGACATAGCCAGACGCTGCCTAACATAACCGAAGTTCCGGGCAGCGAGATCCCGGATTCTTCGAGCTTTCATAGTAACGAAAGTAATGAATCGCGATGTCATCATCCCTCGGTGATGGGCCCGCATGATTATCATCGTGGAATTGGTACGTTGAACGAAGACATCGAGTCTGAATATCTGCAAGATAGCGATGTAGAACACCGTACTATCCTCAACGTACTCGACAGTGGAAATGAAGATTATCCTTTCACCACAGGTAAATAAAATGCAATTGCTTATATATAAGGTGAAGTTTGAAACCAGTAAAATCACATGATCATTATGCATCTGTTTCATAAAGAAGTATAGTTACGAAATGCTTATATAGGTATTTGACATTTTGTCCGATACATGAGAATAATTTTCGAACAGAATATGAATTTAGTGTATGCAAGAGCGTTAAAAAGCAAAATAGGCCCATGAATTATTCCTAATATAAGCAGAGTGATAAGTGTTTCATTAGAACTTTTCGTGAAAGGAACTGTATTACAAATTCTTAATTTTGTATTTTTGTTTCAGACCTTGAATTGTGAAATATTTTCCAGCAGAAACTACATCCAGTCCTACCGAAAACGAATGTGAACTTCGTTATTTCGAAAGTAACACCCTGTATATTTGAAATCTTCGTTCAATTCTACACTAATTTGATGTATAATATTGGCAATGTTGAGTTATAGCATAATAATTGTCAACAGTGAAATAAAATAAAGCGCGGCGATGTAACTCATCAGGAAATTTGACAATTAGGCCATAACCCAACAATCGCTTGTGGATGGTTGCTTATATTATACCCACATTCGTTTCCGGGAGAACCGGAAGTAGATTCTGCTTGAAAATATTTTACAATTCAAGTTTATGTACTCTAAAACAAAAATGCAAAATTTGTATCACAATTCCTTCCAATGAAGTTCTAATGAAACACTTGAAAAAACCACCCTGTATACAGGGTGATTTTTTTAAGTGTTTCATTAGAAGTTTTCGGGGAAGGGATTTTTTTAAGTGTTTCATTAGAAGTTTTCGGGGAAGGAATTTTAATACAAATTCCAGATTTTGCATTGTTGTTTTATACCACATGATCTTGAGTTGTAAAATATTTTCAAGCAAAATCTACTTCCGGTTCTACCGGAAACGAATGTGAACTTCGTTATTTCAAATGTAACACCCTGTATATTTAGACATATTTTTATTCTTCGTTCAATTCTACACTAATTTCAGGTATAATATGCCCAACCTCATAAGCGATTGTTGAGTTATAGCCCAATTGTCAAATTATTCGTCATAAAGATTGTTACAATGTCATCTTCAAAATCTCTCATTGTAATTTTTTTTTCCGCAACAGTGAAATAAAACAAAGTACGCTGTCGCTGTTGCTGCTATAACTTATGAGGAAATTTCATACAGGATGTCCGAAACAAAGCTTCAAAGTGCACCTTAATTAAGCTATGAAATTTCCTTTTTTTCAAATGATAACCATATAATTTTGTTCTTATAATCGATTGCTCGTCAAAAACTAGTTAGAGTATGACGAACATTTCATGCCTTCAAAATCAGTAGTTTTGCCGTTATTGAATTAAATTCAATTTCACGACCAAAGACAGGTCTCAGTCGAATTAATTGGTACGCTCGTTTTTTAAGTAGGCTATGGTAGGAACTGTCATTCTCACCTTTTTTCATAATGATCAAATAAACAAAAAAAATTTCAATTCAAAACTTCCACATCAATTCTCTTAACAACCAACGAAAATTAAATAAATGCTATTCAAATGAATTTTGAAATTTATTAATTCTTCTACGACCCCCTACTGTAAGATGTTCAGGTGATAATTCCTGCAGTGCAACCCGCACCCTAACTTCAATTTTGTTCCTTGAATGACTGCTTTTTTTATAAACCTCCCATTTTATAGTTACCCATAGATAAAAATGAAAGAACGTCAGGTCTGGAGAACGAGAGGGCTAATCTGATGGACTATTCAATCTGATATTTTGATACATTCACCTTGAATGAAGAACATATTTTATACATCACTGTTAACGAAATTCCGATTCTGCACAGTCCCCGATTAATCAAACAACAAGTATTACGAAGGATAATTCTTAACAATGCATTATAAATGAATTGATGTATTTACTTTTGACAAAGCCTACTTGAAAATTATCTGAACAAATCCATTTCTAGATTAAGAAACCTGACTATATTCCTAAATTTCGAATTTTATTCAATAACGGCAAAACTACTGTATTTATAGGCATGAAATTTTAGACATACTCTAACTAGTTTTTGACGAGCAATCGATTAGAAGATTATATGCTATTTGAAAAAAAGGAGATTTCATAGTTTTACCAAGGCTCACTTTGAAGCTTTGTTTCGGACACCCTGTATGAAATTTCCTCATAAGTTATAGCAGCAACAGCAACAGCGTACTTTATTTTACAATGAGAGATTTTGAAGATATAAACACTAATTTGTGACAATCTTTCTTTATACCAGAAATTAGTGTAGAACTGAACGAAGAATTAAAATATATCTAAATATACAGGGTGTTACATTTGAAATAACGAAGTTCACATTCGTTTCCGGTAGAACCGGAAGTAGATTTTGCTTGAAAATATTTTACAACTCAAGATCATGCAGTCTAAAACACCAATGCAAAATCTGGAATTTGTATTAAAATTCCTTCCCCGGAAACTTCTAATGAAACACTTGAAAAAATGACCCTGTATATTGGAAATAATTCATGGGCACAGTATAGATACCAAACAGTAGGTGCACTCTCGATAAAATGAACTGAAACTTTTACTCCAACGAGATTTCGCGCATACCTCGGTGCGCACTAGAAAGTTGCTAGGATATGCATTCAGTTTAACGGCAATTTGAAATATTCGAAGGGTCAATTCCGCAAGGTGCTTCATATTATTAGATTAGATATAAGAATATAACATTATAATTTTTGCTTCATTCATTTTCATACTCTAATGATTTTTAGATGGGAAGAGTTGTGTCGAATTACCTTTTTTTAACACTGACATTTAAAATTCATATACCAATGGCATTATATTCATTATAATTTCGTCACAAACAAGTAATAATGTAATTATCATCATAATATCCTCCAGGAAATCAAAGCACAATTTTTCCAAAAAAAACAGAATTCTTTTCTCAAAAACGTTCATATTTGATAACAATCATAACTAATTGTGAGTACTATAATGATAATTCAGAAATTGTCTGAATTATTTTGCATTTATGACTTGTCCTATACATACATTGTTATGTCTAAAAGGATTAATGAATTATTATTATTATTATAATTGTGATAAATGCTTTACATGATAATATTCATTTTGCGGCAACTGAAAATTGCTATTTTTTCTTGTTCAATGAATTCTTCCTTGTAATTCCTTCAGAAATCGCAGTTCTATATTATGAAATCAAAAAAGGCAAAAGGTTTATAGTGGATCGTCCCAATGTTCAACGAGAAAATTCAACTACGTAATGCAATGAATTCGTTGTTTGAGTCACTTGCCCTTGTTCAAAAATGAATTTGAGGTTAGACTCACTGAGGTATGCGCGAGTCCGAAATGGTGTAAAGAAATCCACGGAGTGCACTTACTGGTTGGTTTCTATACTGTGTCATGGGTCTATTTTGCTCTCTCATACACTATTATATACTGTGTTTGAAATTTATCAGGCCTTGAAAGTCATCCAGTCGAGGCTTAATTTTTAGTTCCAAAAGGCAAAAATGACCAAGTATATGTCTATTGGCCATAACAGAAACTATACAATAAATATAACCTATAAATTTTTTGAATATTTCGTATAATGATTTTCTTGTCAACTTCACCATGCATTGATAACATTATGCGAAACCTGGAAGTTCATTTAATAAACTAAGAGCTTGGGAAAACTGTTCACATTCAAAGAACAGGTGAACAAAAGAACAGTTTTCAAGACACTGGCGGATACAGAAACAACTCGAGAGAAAGCGTTAAAGAGATCTTGAACTATTTTTACTTTTGTCCTAATAAGAATGCATCATCATTTTCTTTATGTGGGCTCAGCAAGGGTGCAACAGTTCATAACTTTTCGGAAGTAATTGCACAAGTGCATCAAAATGGCCGTTGATTTTGCATGCCAGCGTGTCGTCTTGAAACTGCATGAGTTCATTTTCATTTTTGAAAATTACCGAATGCTGTTCTTCAAAGACACTACGCTGGAATGCAAAATTATCAGGTCATTTTAATGCACGAGTGTAATTTCCCGAAATTGCTATGGATACGAGCAGTGCAATTATCGCAGGGATCTGTCGCTCTCAACAATGCAATTATCGGAAGTAATTGCACAAGTGCATCAAAATTACCGATAATTTTGCATGACAGCGTGTTGTCAAAAAACTGCATGAGTTCATTTTCATTTTTGGAGAAAGAGCCCGACACCGAAGGTGGAGGGCTCTTTCTCCAAAAATGAAAATGACCGAATGCAGTTTTTCAAAGACAACACGCTGGAATGCAGAATTATCAGGTCATTTTGATGCACGAGTGTAATTCGGGGGAATATTTCCCGAAATTGCTATGGATACGAGGAGTGCAATTATCGCAGGGATCTTTCGCTCTCTACAATGCAATTATCGCTGTAATTTTCGATAATTGCATTCTATCAACATGAAGTTTTTGACAGGAGGGAAATATTCGCTGTAATTTTCGATAATTGCACATTCTATTTACATGAAATTTTTGACTGTTCTTTAACAACTCAATCTGGAACTAATCTGTAATCGAGATGTTGTTTGTACACAATCTGTCAACAAAAACCCGAATTGACACTGACGGTGTATGCCCGGTCGGAATATTTTCTGATTTCAAGGTAATCACTTCATTTTGCATCGTCACCAATTTCGATAATTCGAATCAGTGTTGCCAATGGTAATTCACAGAAAAATCCGAAATTTGTGCCAAAAAATCCGAAAAAATCCGATGGCTCCGTTGTTTAATCCGAAAAAAATCCGCTCATTCATAGAACAACTAAATAATTCAGAAACGAAAAACTATGCTTATCTATTCTGAAAATTTCAATTAATTTTTGAATGTGAATAATCTCTAGTGCTACAAGTGCTAATTGATAGGGACTAAACAGTTATGATTTGAGATTTGATGGAGTTTTATTCATTTTATGACATAAAAAATATTATTTCAAAAATCCCCATTGATCACGCTTGAATTGTTTTTTAATTTGCGGTCGAAGGCCATACATTTTTATGAACCTCAAGAAAGTTTGCAGATCGTAAAATTCTCTACAAAAAAATATTCAAATCGTAAGAAAGTTGTATTTCAAATTAAACGCACACATTTTCGCACCACTTCTGAAGTTTTGTAATTGGCGATTTTTTTTTACTTGGTTTTCCCAGTCCCTAGTAGAAATAATATATGAAATATTTTTTCGATCAATGGAATATCATCTAGTGGACAAAACCTCAATAATTGATTTGAATTATCCAATTCCCTCAGAAAATCTTTGAAACTGTATAATATAAAAAAAATCCAAAAAACTCCGAATCATTTTTAAATCCGAAAAAAATCCGCAAGAGCCAAAAAAATCCGCAATTCGGATAAAAATCTGCCGATTGGCAACACTGGCTGGGATGCAAACAGCCTTCAGCCTCTCCACTTAGGATAACATTCACTCATCTAGAATATTGAACATGAGGATTGAGCTATATACTTGCCTCTTTTTCAGTTTGGTCCTTTTCTTCTATCTTCATTTTACCTACACTCTCCAGATTATTCCGAATGTTTCTTTTCGTGATTCATTTCAACCGAACAAAATTATAACATAATGAAAAGTTATCCATTCGATAATTTTCCATGTGAATAAATCACAAATTTATGTTTTGATAAATTTTCACCATATCTTATTGTAGAAGACTAAAGAAATGCTCAAATCCAGAAATAATTTTCCAATTAGCCCAAGAACATAATATACAAACAGAACTGAGTAACCAAATTCGAACAATTGTCCCTTCCTTAGGTTTGAAAGTCAATGTTTATTATCAATAATAACCTAAATTCTGTAACTAAAAAGTATTGGTGGGATGAAGTCAACATACTTTAATATAATAATATAATATAATAATCAATTAGAAATCTATTCTTATTTCTCAAATCTACCTTTTTTCAAATTAAGAATTTTCACTGACTGTCACTCGACATTCGAGCTTTCCTTATTAAATGTTTTGAACTGAGTTCGTGGATAAAACGTTGAATCACCTTCCATAAATTGAAAAGTCTCTAATATTCTCGAAAAACTGAAAGTTTGGTACTTCCATATGAATAGGCACATAAATTCTATTGTTTTATATGATTTAACGTACTGAATAAAACAGACCTATGGCTTTTTCATGAACAACACCATACCGAGTTCTTGAGCATAATTCAGCAAAAAAGTTATTTGAAAACCTCACATATAAAATATCAAAGAAATCACTAGCCGCTCAAAAATAGGATCAAAATAGAGGTGGCTTCCATCAGAAAGAATACCGACAGATATATGACAAAACTTTGATTTCCCCATCTGGCAATGTTAAATTCATTGGAGGTACCGAGATTGGTTGAAATTTCAAGTCAAGTGATGCGTTTGGTTCCAATTTACGCAAGGTTTTCTGATCGCGCAATCGAAGTTTTGTTTTCGTGAATATCACCTTTAGACTTGTAAATTCCTCATGGTGCGAAAAACACTATGTTAGGGAACAAGGGTTCAACCAGGCTGTCGCTAAAGGGTTGACGATCTCTTAAGGTGTCCATTTTCTGGAGACAGCAATTCAAACTTGGTGAAAGAAATATCTTGTATATCTCCGAAGTCTGAAGAACCAAATGAGAAGTCAAAACAATAGGAAAATTTACAAATAATTCAACATCGAAGCTATCTAATCCAATCATCATCATTGCAAACAGAAATACTCAATTGAACCGTATTCCCCTCACGGTTGTGACCACTTTTTACGGACTGGTTGATTGGTGGCTTTTTGGATCTGAGGTTTTCAAATGGACTTACTGAAATTCTACATTGGGTATTTTGAACAATTTTTCTGTAGTTAGTAGTAGTACTTTCTTTTGAAGCGTCAGATGATGGAATAAATCGATCACAATAACGTATTCTCTGAATGATAATAATGGGCTGTTGCTAAAGAAATGCAAAATATGGTTATAAATTCTAGAACTATCCAATTTCAACAAGCTTAGAAACATAAAGCAAAACCTGAAATATATCAGCAGTAATTTTAATTCATGACATCGTGATATGGTATTCATTTCCTTCTTTTTTTCAATACGTAGTATTATTTAAAACTTTCTGCCTTTTAACTTTCTGAAGTATTTGTGGACTGAATGGTGTAGCTTCGACGGACAAAAACAATTAGCGTCACAATCTGCTCCATGGAGTTCAGATGAAATAACCTTGTTGGAGAAGAATTCCCGAAGTTCCATTATTTCTTGAAAGATAAGGTTAGATAAATCAATACTGCATCTTTCCTTCCATATGTGTCTTAGATCATTTTTGTGATCATTGGTGGCCATTGTTCGTTGTATTTCTTGGTGGTCCAATGAGTGATGCCAAACAAATCGCTTGCTGGACAATAGACATAGCTTTCTTAAATTTTTGGTGTTCAGTTTTGTTTTTATTGACAGAAAAGGGTCATGCATACCAGTGTGGCGATAAAGGCCCGTGCTTCAAAGTGTTCGTTGTCGAGTTGGTGGATTATGTGGCACTGATGAGGGGTAACAACTCCGAACCGCTGAGCATCTATTCCCTTCTCTGCTACGACACTATTTCTGTGATTTACTCTCAGTATGGATCTTGCCAGACCATGGTCATAATTCAGAACTAATAATTCTGAATTGTTGCAATATTTATGTTTGTTTCTAATATTTACTTAATTCATGTTTTAGGAAACTCCTTTATTAGTTTTTTTCATCAGGGTGTGGTTAATACGTCGATTCTATTTTATTGTTAGGTATTCGTATGTATCCGCTTCCTGCAATACTTGAATCCCTCAATTTCCTTAAATTCAAAATAACCGTCCTTTAATTTGAAGTTTGTTAAATTGACAAAAAGATATTTTTCATTTTCATTTCAATATCATGTAAGAATTTTTCTTCACTTTTCAACATTTGCTGAGATGTTGAGATGACTCTTTTCAAAAACTTTATGATATCGTTGATTGAAGTATTTTTGGGAAGATACCTAACCATACGGCACAAAACGAAAGCAAAATCAAAAAGACGGATATATGGCGTATTGTTGTTTAACAATAGGACGTAAAGATGGCGCGCAAATTTTCTAGTAAAATAATTGTAACTTAAGACGCGAGAAAAATGAGATAGAACTCTTTGCTTTCTTTTCTCATCGAACGAAATGAATGGCTTTTAATGATATGTTATTCCATTAAAGATCTGAAAACAACCTCGATTCTTCAATCAACGTTGAAACTTGTAGATGTTTCCATTACCAAGTGGCTACTGTAGCTGAAATTTAATTTATTAGCAAGTCGTTGTACAGGGTGGTCAGATTTCTATGTTTCATCTCTTTCTACGTATAGGACGCACGTAGGTCTTATAAAGGCTCCTGCCTGTAGCTATTGTTAGCAGGCATGTTATTGGTCGAAATCTACTTCATGGAATTTCCTGTATTTCTGGAATTGTGTACGTGTAAATATGTTACACCTAGTGTAAGATATTTTAGCATGTTTCCAAGATCTTCAGTTAATAGCAGACGTTAATTTTCATGCATTCTCCAAAGGTTCTGAATTTCAATTATTTGATTGCGGATTCAAATCCTTTGATTGTGAATGAATCGTAAGGCGTTGATTCAATATACTCTAGGCATTATTTCTGTAGACAGCTGTTCGTTCCAGAATTGTGTGCAGGAGAACAATTTTTTCCAACAATAATCGTTTTTATACCTCTTCAAACGTTCTGCAAGCACTCAGTTTTTGTTTGAAAGGATCCAGGCCAACGACATTAGGGAAAAATCTCATTAGTAGGCCAGTTCTTGAGTCTGACAGCGACTTTAACCAACTTGAAAACCCTCCCAAGATGCGTGGCTCAGGAAGGCCTGATTTCCATCTAGGCAACTTGTTTCGGCCGCTAGGACACCAATTACTGTGGTTTTCTTCAGCATATCGGTCCTCTCACTCCTTTACCAGTTTAATTGGGATATGGGTTCGGACCTTGAAAACCAGCCTCGAAGTAATCTAATGTCAATTTTGGTTGAGGCTGCACTATATCTCTATCAAGATAGAGATATGCGACCCTGCATCACTTTTTCGTGAGACTTTTAAATCCACAAACAGAAATATTCCAACTACCCTTGTTCCTGGAATATTATAGGGCTAAAACAAAAATGTTTACTTTTGGAGAAGTGATTATCTGTCAGTCCCTGTATAATGTAAAAATGAAAACTGCTAATCATAGATATTTTTACATAAAAGTGTGGCGTAGTTAACATTTTTTAATGCAGTATTTTTAAGATTGGACACAAACTTGAAATTTTTTAATGGAACAGTCTATACATTTCACCGTCAAATGTTTGCAATTATTTTTCTTAATACATTGATGTATTACAACCTGAAGAATGCATAGCCTACTATTAAAAAAACAAACATGAATATGTTCTTTTCGAATATAAAATTTATCATTTGAAAAATAATAAGTTTGTGTCCAATCTTATAAACAATGCATTAAAAAATTTGTCTGACTTTTAGGCGAAAATATCAAGCAGTTTTAATTTTTTTCTATCTTATACATGGCATGAGAAAAAGTATTATCTCCAGAAGTAAACATTTTCGTTTTCGCTGTGTATTTCAGGAACAAGAGTAGTTAGAATATTTGTGTTTGTATATTTAAAAGCTTTACTAAAACAAAGTATAGGGTCGCGAAAACATCATGTGTCTATCTTCAATAATAGTTGAGATACATTGCAGTCTCAACCAAAATGGGACACCGTGTAGTACTGTTTTCATTGTAACTAGGGTCGTGGGTAGATCCGCACGGAGGTCTTGTACGATTCTACCCTCCATTATACAAGGTACCGGTAGAGAGCCAATTCCTAGGACTTGCTGGCCTAGGATCGCCTAGACACGAGCACTGAAATTAGGAAGAATTCGGGTTCTTGTAGTTAGCTTGGTGCTTTGTTTGGAATCGGCATATCTTCCTTTCTTCCTTCGTTGCTTCTTGATGCCTTTTGATTTTTCTGAAACACACTTAACTTATGCTGTTAGGGGCACATAAGGAAAGGGGGTCTTCTTTGTTTCGTTGCTCGTGCTAGGAATATGGTTCTGAGGATTCATCAGAACTACTTCAGCTCGCACACCAGGACAAAGTGATGACCAATGATGCGAGATGTATCCGTATCCTGGTTGACGCTGGTTTTATTGTTTTATCATTATAATATAGAAGCTCGTTATACAACACGATATTTTTCGAGTCATTTCATAAACGGCAAGCCCAAAAATTTGTAATGACATATTTGCTTAAAATCGAAATATAGTCAAAACCCACTGTTGTACATAAAAAAAGTATAACAGATTAAAAAGGATATTTCGAAGGCAGTAAGGATGGATATCTATTTAATGTATGTTCAAAATTTTAATGAAACCATTAATTTTTATGGAGGCTCTTGCAACTCGAGGTCGAAGGAAATTTCCAATACTGAATAAATTGATTGATGATTTGATGATGTGAAACGTTTTTTCTCTTATTGCGTGAGTTTTAATCAATATCAAAAATAGATCTGTCAATAATTGATTTATGGAAAGTTTCGTAATATGGAGTTGTTCAAAAGCATACTAGATTTGTTTCCATCAGTATGTCACTGATCCTAATAATTTGGTTAAACATAAACTCCCTTTAATTCCACAACATTGCAATGAGGGGACTCGAAAAACGAGGGAAAATTCAGAAATATTTTCAAGTAAAGAGTACCTTGGAATAAGGATTAAATTTTTTTCATTCCATAAACATTCCGTAAAAATTCAATAAAATACCTACAATTAATGTTCGATATTTCTAGTTTGGAGGGAAACTCATTTGTAATTACGAAAAGACAAAACGAAATAGTAAGTCAAAAATTTGAGTTGCAATTATTGTACACTAACGTTTTAAAAAAGTTTGCATTGTTGCATATTCTAGTTTTTTTTCAATAGTAGTATAACATTTTACTAACGCTTGCCAATCATTTTCATGCAGTGCCTTTAATCGTTAAGCCAAGTAAGTATTTAGTTCCTAGTTGTGGAAGCATGTTTTTCTATATTGGGGAGTGTGTGTGAAAACTCCCTTCTAATAGCTATGCCCATCTGAAATAATTCAGCATTTTTATTATATTTCTATAAAAATAAGTTCCATTTTCTCGTCAATAGATTAAAAGGTAAAAAATTATATAATATGTTTCCAATTGAAGAGCCCTGAACAAACAAGCATGAAAGTCATTTTACATGATTTTTAAAAGAATTCAGTTATTAGCCTATGAGAAATTTCTAACAAAATATTTCATGTGCAAGTATTTTACGTTTATCTTGTTGATTACCTAGCCTAGATGTAGTATATTACTAATGGAATTTTTTCCAGCAGATAGCTATATACGTCATCCAAATTCATATCTACCTGCCCACGGATACAATATACCAAGTGAGCCTGAGGTTGAATGCCTACATAGCCCTGGAACTGAATCTGACGATGTTGAACCTTATGGTTTTCCTAGTATTAGAAATAGAAGAAAAATTGGCGATTATGATTCGAATTCTGTGATCACAACCTTAGGCAAGTAAATCTGCAATTGTATTCTTCTTATCTTGTTCTTGGTATTCTTATTCTTATCGTTATTTTTGTTTCATCAACATAAATACATAGTCAACTTTATGGAAGTAGCCATTGCGACTCATAAAAGTAACAGAATCAAATTGTATTTCCAAAATATTGGTGAGTCGATACCTAGAGAGTACTTGAAACCTTCTAGGATAATAAATTTAAGCTTCAAAAATCAGAAAAAATCAAATTATTGTTTGTTTTTCTAATAGTAGAATTTAAGTATTATTACTTTCCTAAAAGGCCATGTGAATCAAACTTATTTATTTAATTAGATTTCAAACATTGTTCGCTCCTATCGCTGGGGTAAATGTGTCAAGTGTTGCTCTCTACAGTGCGGGGGCGAGATTTAAGTGCTGTTCACCGTGTGTCTTAAGAGAACCCTATGTAATTTTACTATCAATAAATTTTTCAAGCATGTTCATAACTGGCATGCATGTGTAGAAGAATTCATAGCCTATTATTAAAGAAAAAAAACATAATTATAAATTTTTCTGGGTTTTGCAGCTGAAATTTATTGAAAATAAGGTTTAGATACAAGCAGTTTCCATTTTTTCTATTTTATACAGAGCCTGAGAAATAATTACATCTCCAAAAGTGAACATTTTTGTTTTCGCTCAGTATTTCAGGAACGAAAGTGGTTGTAATATTTCTGTTTGTGGATTTTAAACTTTACAAAAAAAAGTGATACAGGGAGGCGGAAACCGCATGTCACCATCTCTAATAATGGCCCCTCAGCCATAATTACACTGTATCTCTACAGTGCAGTCTCACCCAAAATGGGAAACATGCAACAGATTTCTAGATCTCTATCAAATAAAAGTTGTCAAATGAATAGTAAGTAACAGTTGTGGGAATGTAATTCATTAGAAATGCTCAAAAAACCTGGATTCTACTCAAGCTCAAGTTGGTTATTCTTAAAGGTCAAAATCCAAGAACCAAACTGAACAACAACCGCTGTCATCACTGGTTATTTGCTTATAAACGATTTACGTGATGAAGACTGATTATTTTTCCATATGTGAATTATTATTCCATATCATGTGATGGAATACTAACATTCTGGTCAAATTCATTGTTAGAAGAGCTATATTTTATAACAGCCGTGGAGAAATGTATGCTTCCAACAAATAGGCAATTCAATATGAACTCATCTGAATGTTGGAAGCATGAATACAAATTTTAATAGTTCTTCACTGTTCTTTGAAAGCCTTCGTAAATTTTCTTTTGACCATATAGGATATTGAAACCTCCAGCAGATTTGGATGTTGATGATTGCACTCAGAATTTCTTTATAACTTTTCTAGTCAAAGTTTTCAAAATCAATAAATTGCAATTCAAATCAGGTTGTACTTATGGATTCTTTATTTTCCGTTTAAAATCGTTCTCTGATTATTCTGAATAATAGACATCTTCAGGGAGTTATATACAATCGGAAAATAGAAAAATAATCAATTTTAGGTAGGTATAGGAATTAGCGAGGGTCCTACAGTTTCTGCCGCATCTCGATCACCATACTTTTCTACTTTTCCAATCATCCTCATTGATGGGTCTATCTTTCGTGGTTCCCATAACATTTTTCTTTCAGATTTTTGTTTCTGGTCTTCCTCGTTTACGTTTCTTGTTTTGGTTATATTGCAATGCTCACTTCGGCCATCTATCCATTCTCCAATATCCCTTATCTCATTTCCATGGTTCTAGTTCTCGAAAAACTTTTTCCGTGATCCTTATTTTTTGAGAATTCTACGTAGCCCATCTCATCATCCTTTTCCGTTCCAGTCGTCGTCTTTTACTTTCATCGTTATTTCGAAATTTTCAGCAGATAATTGTGTTAGGGCCGCTTGCCACTAGACTAGTCGGGACTTAACTGAGTCACAAATCAGATGCGCACGCATAATCAAGATCTTATTATGCGCGCGCATCTGATTTTTGACTCAGTAATCAATTTAGGTCCGAATTTATTTTAGTGGCAAGCGGCCTTTTCTTTTATACGGGATCGGAACTGTCAGTGATACCCAATGAGCTAAGCTCTATACCTATCAGATAAAATAACACGAGGGCTTTCAGGAATAAAAGAAATGGATTTTAAAAAATGACGTTCAATTCTTAAATTTGACCAATATAAAATGCACCATTGAAAGGTATTCATATAACTTATATTCTGTTATCAGAATCGCAAAACCCACAAATCTGAGCGAATAATCCGATTGGTATTCATATTTCAGTGCTCATATCATTTATTACTCACTTACTTTTCAGTTGACATCTCCTATTATATCCAAACTATCAAAAACGATATGCATTCGAGAAACGTGGATACCCAATAAAATGTTATATAATAATACGGTCATCTCCTTGGGAGGTTCAACATGTTCGGTATACATACCAACATATTTGTTGTTAAGATCAATATTTTGAAAATAAGAAAAAGTGGGAAGTACCTACCAATAGGTTTCCTATATTTTTTTGTTTGAATCAGAATAGATTATTTATAATTCAATTAATAATTGTTCTCCTTCACAGAAGAAAGAAATTCATTGCTTGGTGGAGGTTTTGGAAGTGGGAGTGATTTATCGACCAATGTTTGTGAAATAGAAGATTCTGAATGCGAAGGAGAACATAAACCTTTGAATTATCATTCAAGTGTTCAACAGACTTCAGTTTGACACGTGCTAAAGCCGGAAATCGGCCCTGAATTTCGTCATTCTGGGTAGCAAAGCGAAATAATAATTACATCTATGGACTATATGTGATTTGAATGACGTACCCAGCTTCCTTGTGTCCCTGATGATGAAAAAAATTCTTCAACAGATTCACTATGACTCCCCTCACCCAGTGAAATCGAAGTCACCATGAATAATTTTATCGAATACTTAGCATATCACAGACACTTCGGTTGGATTCAGATAAAAAAAAACTCTTTGAAATATTTTTTATAAAATACAAGACTTCTTAATATGTGAAACAATTTGAATAATCAATTTGTTTAATTTTTCAAAATAATTGAAAATTTTTATTTTAGTTCCTGGCTTTTCAATTAACGTCATCGTGGCGAAACTTTTTTTATTTTATTTGGTCAGCATCAAATGACAATTATAATTGTGCAGCTATGTTTTTTTCTCGAATTATTTTTGTAGTAAGGATTTCATTTTCAACTGTTTAGATGTGTTCATTACGTAGGTATTTTGTGCATTTAGGATTGAAATGTGCCTAACAAATTGAATTTGTGAAAAACAGTTGCTGAATGTGGCAGCTCATATACATGTATGTTACAGTAGAATTTGCGACCACTAAACCAGTCATTCCTGTTATAATATCCTTCAAAATATATCGAAATCATTGCATTGAGTGCATTTTACATAACCAGTGTATTATATGATTGTGCTCAGAACTGATTGAACTAAACTATTCCATAGATCTTCATTCCAACCAGTATGATGTATTTTTATTGATGTCGTTGATTTTACTGTAAAATTAAACCTAGAATTATATTCATATTATTATTTAATGCAAGTGATACATAATGAATAAGTTTTTTATATTTCCATTTTTCATTGTATTTTAATTATAAACTGTTGAGTATCAAATTTGCCATTGATAGGTGATCATTGATTTTTTGCCATTAAAATCTAGATTATGTAATTTCTTAAATAAATGATAAATCATTTCCTGTACTCTTCTTTCAAAACAATTTCAAAAATTTCTTCTGAACTGTGCATAAGAACAATGCAAAAGCCGTGAGATAATTCAAAGGGCTTCCTTAGAGAGCAGATGAAAAAGGAGTCTTTATGAAAAAGATGATGGTTCAGCAAAAAGTAAGATGATTCACAAGGTGGGATCAAGCCTATCTAATTCTTTCATATATTGTAAAACTTGAAAAAAACGTTTCGAGGAGAAGATCAGTTAGAGGAAGATGTATCGGAGCAACTCTCCTTCAAATAATGCATGTTCTGCTGAAGTATAAAGCAACTATTTCTTAGTTTGCTTCGTTTTATGAAAATGAGCTTGCTCTCAACGAAGAATTGTGTAGGAATGCATCATCTTGAATCTTGGTATTCCACTCTTTGACAACCCGGTTGTAGATTACTTAGAATTTTATTTATCGACTAGCTGACTCGGCTGCCTCAATCAATAAATAAAAAAGCAACTTTAATATTATAATAAACTATTATGGTATAATACCTTGAAAGTGGACATAAAATTGTCCTTCTTATCCCTGAAACTAAAGAGCATAAGGGATCAGGTGGTGGTACCAATTGTGGCAATTGGCATCTAGATCAGCCATTAGCTGACCCGGCGAACTTTGTTTCGCCTTAGAGATGAATAAAATTGTACTAACCATTGGTTTTTTTAAAACAAAATATATAAGGTGAATTATAAAAGTACAAAATATACAAAAAATTTAATTGCATTGAAATAGGTACTTAGGGTGAAACTGGGTAATGGCGGTCAGGAGGTAATACCGGTCAGTAGAAAATCTCCTATATTTTGTGTTGCTACGTACTCAAACTTACAAAGCGTGTTGCTACATAGTGCCCTACGCTAACACAGAAACCACTTTTTCATTCTCGTCCAAGATTTAGATTGAATGCATATCAACTGATTTACATTATTTTCTATAATTATTGTAAAATAACTATCTAGTGTTCCATGCGTTGATTGATTTTGGACTGATTTTTACGGAAATGTTTCTAGGCGGTCTGGCGGTTAATGCCGGTCACGGTGACCGGTATTATCCACAAGTTAGACGAATACTCTACATTGCTTTTTTCATTTATAGTTTCACGTCGTTTAACATCAAACAGTCCATACGAAATTGAAAAATTAGAGAAACAAAACGAAACAGAAATGATTGAGGTGAAAAATGCTGAAAAGAAGATGTTTCAAAACAAAAATAATGATTGTACTTCGGACTCAGAGATTGAAACGAAAGACTTGCGTGGAAATTATAAGCAGAACAACGAGCTTTGGTATAGATATGTACTGAGTGATATTTGGGCTCAAGCAGAGTGCTCATCAGGATACGACTCTGCTGAAGGATATATCTGCGACTAATGCCTTAACAAAGCGTGATCACCATTATCCACCATGGTGTTTGAACTGGTCGAATATTCATATATTTTTTTCAAGTATTGATTATACTAAATTTCTTCCATTAATTGATCGCAATTAATGTTGTTTCTGTCAGAATAAGAACTTTAGTTTAATGTGCAAAGAAATTCATAGAGAAGTATTGGTTATCATCTGATCTGTGGTTATTTATTCTTAAGTGACCGGTAATAACTAATACCCAATCGTATCATTCAGGGTGGGCATAATTGGTGATACCTGAACTACAATTTTTTAACTGTGAGAGATAGAGGAAAATAAATGACACGTTACGGTGGCCTTTTTTTCAGGGAAACTGATAATGCCATGAACTGCATTCCTCTATCTTCTTTTGTTTTCGAATTGTAGGTCAAAATTGAAATTTGGGCGATTTCAACTTTGGCCATTATCTCCGTTGAAATGAATATACAGGGTGGCCATTTGAAAACGAAAGAGACGAGATTACAGACGAAATAAATTTTTTCGATAGAAATGCTCGGACAGGTCGATTTCTGTGTCGATGGGGACAACTTGCGATGTAGGTTACGGACGCATAGCGCTTCAACCCTTGCTACTACAACCCTCACCCCCAATTTCTGAATAGGGAAGATGGGGTGAGTGATACCTCATTTGAAAGGTATTATCGATTCTCATTTTTTTTTAAAAGATATGAATTCAATAATCAACAAAATGAAAACATTATTGAAGCCAACTGAGAAAAATCTTGATTAAACATTTCTATGTCAGTGGATTGGAGGAAGGAAGTCACAGTCATGGTTGTTTTGAAGCTGAAAATGTCGATTTTTCACAAAAAAACACTACAAGTGCCATGAAAACACCACTTCATTTTCAAATGCTTAGTTAAAAATATTTCGAGAACTTATGCATAAAATGAAAAAACAATGACTGTGCTGAAATCAGTATAAAAATACCTTTCAAATAAGGTATCACTCACCCCATCTTCCCTATTCAAAAATTGGGGTGAGGGTTGTAGTAGCAAGGGTTGAAGCGCTATGCGTCCGTAACCTACATCTTAAGTTGTCCCCCTCGAAACAGAAATCGACCTGTCCGAGCATTACTATCGAAAAAATTTATTTCGTCTGTAAACTCGTCTCTTTCGTTTTCAAATGGCCATCCCGTATTATACAGGCACGTTCTTCATATCAATCCAGTAGCGTACTTTGTTTTTTCCCAAGAAGTTTCCTTGCTGAGCATAGAGTTGTGATTTTTCGATGTTGAAGATTAATAATAAAACTTATTTTTTCATTCCTCAGACGAACACATATAAATTTCAGGTTTAGAGAAAAAAGTTCATTTTTGTTCATATTTTACACCCTTTTCGAGTCGCCTGGCAGGTTATTGGGCTCGTCCAAATAGCCTGTCATTTTTTTTTTAACTTTACAATTCATGAACAAAATCGTATGAATGTTTCAAGCTCACAGGAAGAAGTTTATTTATTTTTTTTACACTAAGGATCTGCTGATCAGCGTGGAGAGGACTTCGTGGACATTGGTGAAGTATTTCTACCAGTAATTGTGTAGGCCATCGCATCCTGGGGTTGCCCAGTTGTTGGTTCCTTTCAGAACTTCAGATATGTCTGATTCAGTATTTTCAGTTTCATTCATTTGAACCATTGGAAACTTTAATTGAGCTTCTCTTATCCAAGGCATTCGTTCGTTATGTTTAGTATTTTGAGACCAAACTTCACTCCAATATTTCACAGCTGCTTCCGGCTCGAGATGATCACTCTCTTCAACCCTATCCTGTTCAAGATCTCGGAAAAACTTCTTTTGATTTTGAAAAAAATTCTATTATTTTTATATCTTTTTGTTTTATCATTATACCGTCGTATACGGTTTCCTAATGCTTTTATCTTTTGTGTCAGGTTGTCGTTCAATACTACGACCCTTTCCCGAAATTCTGGGTCTCTTCGTTTCATTTTGAACTCAGAGGCAATTCTTCTGGTGGTTTTCAACACTTTCGTGGATGGGTTAGAAGAATTAAGGTAAGTGTGTAGAGTCCCTATTTTTTTTTCAACGTAACGATTTTATTCTCCAGACGTCTTTTCCCGGGTGGAGGAGTGGTTGATCCCTGCATTTCATGATGACCTATTTGTTTTCCATGGGCTTCGCAGACTGTAGCCACCCCAGCATACACAACGTCAACTAGTCCAAGGTGTTTAGACAGCACAGAATTAAGAGATGTGATTGCCTGCATTCACCGAACGAAGAATGTTGCCACCGCTCCGCTACCGCTACCTAGCATAAACAGAAAGCGCTCCCAAAATGCCCGCTTCTCCGGAACGTGTTGAGTTTGTAGCGTATGTGCCACCGGACGATTCCACAACAGTTCCACAACTGTTACGTTCGGTGAATGCAAGCATTGTTTCAAGTATCTCTTTAGAGTGTTGCATACGTGGAATTTTTGGTCTGCTTTCAGGTGATAAGCCTGAAAACTTGATAAGATTCTCAATAAAATGCTGTTCAATTTTCTTTTCTTCTTCAGATCACATAGAATGAGATGAAGTGTAGTTCTTAGTGGTTGTCATATTCTGGTCATTTTCCTGTTCTGCCTCGTGTGGGTAGCAGCTAGCTCTGATATTATCCAACCCTCTGTTATCCATGTTACTCTATTGGACAAGAGCTGAGCGTATGAGGGTCTATTCGGACACATATATTCCCAAATTATTATTAAGTGTTGTCTATATGTTCTATCAGATTGCCTCGCCAGATCCTGAGCAATGTAATGTGCACGCATCAGTATACAATTTTCCTCATAGGTCCAGTGTGTACGCCGATCCCGTATCCTGCTAGTAATGGAATGAATGTTACGCTCATTCAAGTTTTCTGAGCTTAACCTTCGCAGAGTAACGGGACTTGGCCTTGCGGTGCCATCTCGGGGGGATGCGCCGCTCGCTCCACATCTGACCCCTACAGGTCGTACATCTGGACGGTTCCGAGAGGAGCCGACCTGAGACTCCCCGCCGCCCTGATTTCTATTCCGTCTAGTAGTGGGAGCAAATTAATTAGAGCATACAGAGGCTGCCAACCTCTTGTAGGCTAAGATGTAAGATGACTCGAGTCCGCGGGGATTGACTTCCCGATGGTACAAAGTACCACTCTGCGGTAAATATATATATATATATATATATATACATACATATATATATATATATATATATATATATATATATATATATATATATATATATATATATATATATTTATAGACCACTCTTTATCTCGAAAGATAGATATTTGGAGAAGATACGTTGACGACATCTTCTGCATTTGGTGTGGAACCATCGAAGAACTAGACACCTTTCTCAATTCACTATGTGAAATTAAGTTCACTCTGGAAATTTCAAAATATAATAAAATAAATTTCTTGGACCTTAACATCACCTTAAATCCTCATAATTCTTTCGAGTTTGATATCTATCGAAAGCCTACACAAACTGATGTAATGATTACGAATTACTCATATCACTCTCCTCAAATCAAAAAGACCGCCTTCTATCTTCTCAACCGTTTAAATAATATACCGCTTTCTGAAATGAATTATCACAGAGAACTTTATAATATCTAAGAAATAGCAGCAGAAAATCAATACAAAAAACAGTTTTTAGACGATATCTTGACCTTCAGAATAAAAAGAAATATTTTGAAGAAAATATACCCCCATACCACAGTCAAAAAAACTTACGAGAACTGTCCCATAGCTCCTGCCATGCGAAATCACTTGATTGACAGTAAACATTCCACCTCACTCGCCAATCTAACTCTACTTCATCAAAATAATGATTTTTATAGGCTGACACAATTAGAACAACTTGAAATTTTGAAGAGCAAGAACAATAACCATCTCCTTAACGATATAAAAGATTTCCCGACGCCTAATCTGTTCAAGTCGATTCGCCCCCTAACCACATAATTGTAACTTTCCGCTGACCCCTGCACTCGTGTAAATTATTATGTAAAAGAAATATTAATTTGTATCTGTTTTTGTCATCATATTTTATAATTTGAATACTATTTTCAGCTGAACTGATGATGGCCTAGAGCCGAAATCGATCGTCAGAGAATATATTATTTTATTAAGTGTGTCTTCATTTCTCTCTTCTATTTGCCTGTATAATGTTTTCATTTCAACATCCTAGCACAAACAGAAACGGAGATAACGACCCAAATTTACATTTTGGCTTGTAACTCGAAAAAAAAGAAGATAGAGGAATGCAGTTGATGGCATTATCAGTTTCTAAAAAATACCACCGTAACGTGTCTTTTATTTTCTTCTATCTCTAACGGTTAAAAAGTTGTACTTCAGGTATCACCAATTTTGCCCACCCTGTACATTGTTATTCATTCATCGAAGGAATTCTCTTTATTTAAGAGGTAAAGAGGTAACTTTTTCATATTTTGTAATTTCTTTATTGTAGTACCTTTTGATGAACAACATTTTCAGTTTTTTCCTCGGTGCGAGAATAAATAGGGCAGATTGTCCATTGTGAATCGGCACTCAGATACTTC
Source organism: Hippodamia convergens (assembly GCA_038502775.1). Taxonomy (NCBI): domain Eukaryota; kingdom Metazoa; phylum Arthropoda; class Insecta; order Coleoptera; family Coccinellidae; genus Hippodamia; species Hippodamia convergens. The sequence continues at coordinate 43,128,206 of CM076609.1, forward strand.
TGCTCAATGACCTTAGAATTCCAAGGCTAAGACGTTTAGGCAACTCAAAATATACAGTAATTGTTTAAATTGCCGATAATAGTAGAATTGAGATTTGTTCAATACATTTCATCATAAAATTTTCCGTAGTGTTCGGATGAAAGATAGGAGTAATAATACATGGACTCAGATGCGTCAATATTATTACAAAATGTAGTTCACCGAAATAATATCAAATATAAAACTTTTCCGAAAACGCTAACAACCGTAGCTAGATCTATTGGCGTTATTCGCAGGAAAAAAATTATTTTCTATTTTTTTTTTCCATTTTTCAGGGTTTTATGGTATTTCATGTTAAACCCACCGTAGAAGAATCCAACAAAAAATCTTTCATAACAAACAGTTCATCCAATCTTGAGTTATAAATGGCGTAACCAACAATAGTTAATTTTATTCATTAAGATAATATTGTAGCGTCAGTAGTTTTTCGGTGTTATCAGAAAAACCAACAACAATAAAAAGTTCAAAATCTTTGTAGTCCACGGGCGTGGAAATGTGTTTTTGCTTGACCGCTATGTCTTCGAATACTTCGTTCATTAAGCTGCAATTTCTTTTTTTGAAATCCTGTTACGTCTACTTATCATGGAGATATCGACCCTTAAAATGAAAAAGCATCCTTTGTCTTTGACTATCGATATCTCAGCAACAAATAATCACCCAAAAAGTTAAGTGGGTTTCAAGGAACCTGATGATTTCCTTTCAAAATCTATTGCTTTTTCGAAAAAAATGTTTCTTTCACCTTTTCATATGAATTAGAAAATGCAACGAGTTGAAAAATCAAACGCTGGATCAAACAAATTGGGAAAACCCATAATGTTAACTTTGCTTTTTACAGTTCAATATCATCATCTTTTTTTCTGAAAAACTTAATTTTAAAAAATAACTTCCAATTTTTCATGCTGATCTTCTGTCGATTAAATTTTAAACAAAACTTAATCCCCCTAACTGAATTTTGTCATGTTTCAACTCGCTTTTTGGAGATTGCTTTTGTGTACTTTTCGTGAATACATAGGAAACAGATTTTTCAAACCTAAATGCTTTCAACCAATTGGTACACACACACACACACACAAACAGGAAAGCGAAAATCCGACCGCAGAACCTCCACGTCGTTGGTTCGCTTTGGATATCGCTAATGCCGGCGGAAATTATTGTCTCAAACTTCCAAAACTTTCTATTTTCTAAAAATGAGAGCACTGAATTCACTGAATAACATGCAGTTAATTGATCTCTTATTGATTTTAAAAATTTTTTGCATAGTGATGATTTATCATGTTTTCATTCTACTGTTTCGATTTCCGCAGTAGGAAGTTAATTTTTTCCGAGAAAATCAAAAATATATTTTTTCAAACTTTTTGATTGATTTTGGCGCATCCTTGAGCTGGCGCTCCGCTTAGCCCCTCTGATCCGGGCCTGGCTTTGATTATTTCTCAATTATATTTCCAGACTGGTTATCTTGGGGGATAATTACAAAATTACTTCGGGAGATACAACATTTATTAGTTCAACGATTCTGTTTCACATTGGAGTTCAACCAATCAACAACATCATTCAAGTGTTTTTTTTTCCATTCAATCCTCAATTTTATTTTGTTAACCGTTTCTTGCATTATACCTGCGACCATTTCTAAATCATCCTGATTTAATTTATAGAATTGAGTCAACTGAAAATAAAGAAATTTGTGAAAAACATGCAGATTTTTTAAAAATTTCTACTTACATCTTCGAGGTCCACTTCCGTTGCTAAATTAGAGAGAAAGTCGCTGATAATTGTTTTTAGTACGAAAAATATATCTTTGTACTCCTCGAATATTCTATTCCAATTCAATCGTAGAAATGGAAATCCTGTGCGAAGACCAACAGGATGATTTAAGGATTTCCAAACCAGGGGTACATTTTCTAATGAGATATTCCCCGTCAATGATAAATGCAGATATCTAGAAATGAAACTTTTATCGCTATTTTGAACGGGATGTTATGAATATTTTTTTAGTACAAAGTACGTATGGATTCATTTATAACTTTTTAAAGAAATTATTGTTCCCTCTATGAATGCATGTGAATAACTTTAGAAAAGTGAGATTCTTAGCTTAGGGCCCTTTGCTACTACGCTAAATTCGGAACTAATTCAAGCAGTGGACTGATTAATGACATATGGTATGGAAGTAGTCTAACCGTCAGATGCGGCCTAATGCTGGGAACTTGGGAACGAAGATAAAAGTCAGCTGATTCGGGGCAAGAAACGCCCCGTTTGAACTAGACTCAAGAAGATTATAGGTTTTTTTCTTGAATTTGAAATATTTATAAAATAATTTTGATGAACCCACTCATCTGATTTTTATAGTGAGACTAACTTATAATTCCTTGTGATATTATGTTGCTTAGCAAAGATTTTGAAAAAAGAAACGTATTAATTTGAGTTGATAGAATTTGTTTCGGAATGAAAGAAAAATTTTAAAAATTTTATGTGTTTCATAGGAATAAGATTATTGAGATATTGAAAGAAATTATTAACAAATTGAACGCCTCTATTATTATTTTAGTTTTGAAAGAATATATATTCTGTATATATCCGTTCACAATGTATCAATGGTGTATAAATTTTTTTAGGTTTGTACATCATCAAGACTTCAAAATATTATACAGTACTTAAAACTGATCAGTCGAGGGCCGATGATCGAAACTTTACTCATTCAAATTAAATATCATTAACAGAACGCATTGATTTTGTGCACATTTTCTAAGCGCGTTATCTTCTTGACCAAATGTATGTGGGATCCGAGATTTTATTTAGGTGTTAGTTACTATTGTAGTTTTTAATTTCATCCTACGGCACTGAACTCAAGTGAAGTACTTCCCAGTGGGCTCATCAGATGGTTCGAGGCACTTGACGCTAGACGCAAGATTTCTTGAGAGTTAGCAGGTGTCAATTTCAAGACTCGAGATTCATGAGAAAATATTTACTTGAAGGTTCCTAGGTCTAGCGGGGAAAAGAGTTCAGGCGGTACTTCGGGAATAATGGACGGTCGATGAGAGGATTTCTGGAGTCGATCAGAGAACGGAAAGAGGGTCGGTCAGAACGTCGAGTATTAATTAGACAAGGTTCCAAAGAACCGATTGGACGAATCTTTCGATAAAGTGATTAGACGGACACTAAAATCGAAAGTTAGACGTTAGACGAAATCTTGGGACGCGATTCTTAGACTAAGCGGAATAGACGGAAGCTAGTTCAGAGTTCGTTTAACAAGACTTATAAGACGAAAACATCATAGACGTGCGTTCAGTGACTGAAATCCCGAGTTCTTGTTGTCAGTGTTTTTTTAATTCTATTCATCTATTCATTAAACATTTTACTGAACTACCTGTTGCCTAGTAATTTCCCTATATGTATGTGTTTTTTTTTCCAATTTTGAGCCAAAGATGGTATCAAATTTTTTTTTACAACTTCTACCATATGGACAAACAGAGGGTTGGCAAAAAAAATGATAAAATTATTTAAATAAATTTATTTTCGAGTTGGAGAGAAAATTTGAATATCTTTGTTGGTTCTGAAGGAATAATTCAAATTGAATTACAATCTAAATGAACAGTATATAAACTACAAAGCTTAGGATTATTGTCCTTTGAATTTTAATTTTTTAATTTGGTGAACAATCGTCGAATATTATGTTTTGTTTTAATGGTGATTTTATTTTTGTGATGTATGTTGAAATATACTTCTAAAATAATGTACACTACTCGAAAAAGGTGGTTATTCAGAGATCCTGATCAAAAATATGAAATAAAAGTTGAGAGCAAGAGCAAATGTACTCAACTGCTCAGGATATTCATTATTTGATGAAAACATAAAATTTATTCGGATTACAAGATTTGAAGATTTAAATATTATTTGCCTAATTACAACTTACCCTCTATATGTAGAAAAGATATTTTCAAAAGTGTTCAAATATATCCTCAAGCCGAAAAACATGAGAAGCACTAGAAAAAATCGATCGAATTTACATCGGATATTGCAGATCGGATGACTGAAATGGAAGTGAAGTTTCAGGAAGGCATCGAAAAATTACGTAGTGAATATATTTTAGTCAGTAACGGCAGACAACGTGACATCAATGAACCAGTCGTATTCGAGGAAAAACTTAAGAATCTCGAGACAAAAGTAAAGAACGAACTTCAAATTCTCAAGGATGAAATGGCCAATTTGTTAACAAAGGTCAGTCATAATGAGAAAATCATAAATAAAAGAGCTCAAAACAATAATGAGAAGAAAAGAATGTTTCGTGATATACCTGAAAATCAAACCAGTACAGAGAATTTAATGGATACCCTTATCAATTTAACGAACGAAAAATTGAATGTAAACATTACGCAAAACGAAATAGCACATTGCTACCGCATACGGAACCATCAGACAAAACAGGGGTCAACATACGCTTCACCTGTCATTGTGGAGTATATACATCAGTGGCGGCGTAATGATATTTTCTTCAACAAAAAGATGATGAAGGGATCTGGAATAACAATTTGCGAGGTATTGACTAGTGAAAACTATAATCTGTTCATGAAGGTACGAAGGAAATTTGGAAATCAAGCTTGGACTATAGGGGGTAATATATTTGTTTTTCACAAGAACAAGAAAATTCGAATTAGTGATGAACAATCGCTACAAAAACTATTATAAATAATATGGAGGAGCAGTGAGAATGTGAAATTGTGATCTCGTTCGCTTCTAGGGATCTATCTCTTTACTTTTGTATTTTTTTTGTTTGTTTTTTCTCTGTTCTCATAGTTCAAATCAAACTCATTCTTTTATTGGTTGATGTCGATGAGAAATTTGATTGCCCATCCACTGCACTGATACTAATATATTGTTTTTTTTCAAAGCTTTGTTGAAATTATGGATGATATTTGCCTTTTCCGTTTATTTCTAGTTTAACTTAATTTGAGTCATGCCTGACGGTAATTTCAAGTTCGGTCATATTAATATAAGATCCCTGCCACCCAGTTTCCATGATTTCAATCACTTTATTCAAAGTAAAAATTTAGACTTTGTTGGAGTCTCTGAGACCTGGCTGAGTGACAACAATACCAAAGATTACATAGTCCCTAATTATTGTTCCGTTTTTCAGAATAGACAGGGAAGAGGCGGGGGTGTAGCCCTCTTCATAAGGAATGAGTACAAATATAGTAGGGTCGAAAATGAATACACAAAAAATGATAATTTCGAGCAGATTTGGATCAGAATACAGTTAAGGAAGATTAAGCTCATCATAGGGTGTGTATACAAACCACCGCAGTATAGTTTTACAGAATTTCATCACGTTTTTGACGATGTCTCTTGACCTCACTAATGTCAAAATGTGATAAACTATGCTGTGTTGGTGATTTTAAATTATATTACATACAACTTCCTCTCGCTCGTGCGGTGACTGAATTTAATAGTGTTTAGTTAGTGTTGGACTTACACAAGTGGTTACTCAACCAACCAGAATAACATCCACTACGTGTTCGCTGATTGATCTAATATTGCTGTCTAATGATATAGAAGTAGTGAAGTCCGGGTCCCTCTCAACAAACTTTTAGGATCATGAATTTATAGTTTGCGAATGTTGCCTACCTAAGGGAAAAAAGAGGATAGAGCTTCTTGAATATAGAGATTTGAACAACATCGATTTGAAACAATTTGAATACGACTTACGGTCCATTCCTTGGAGAAACATCTATGATATCGACAATATCGATGATAAGGTAATGTTTATCAATGATAATCTTAAAAGCCTCTTAGACTTGCATGCTCCAAAAAAAACTATACGTGTAACAAAAAGCAATTGCCAGCCTTGGCTGAGGAATGTTAAACCTCTCATGAAATTACGGGATAAAGCATTAATTAAATTCAAAAAACATGGTACGCCAGAACACAAAGCTGACTATAAAAGAATTAGAAATTTGACGAACAACATTATTCGACAAGAGAAAAAAGCATTTCTGTATCAAAAATTCTCAAATTCGGTTAACTTCTGGCGTGACATGAACTATTATTGCGGGAACGTTGGCAGAAGGAGAGTTGAGATTCCCGAAAATCTAAAAAATTCAGACGCCATGAATAGAATTTTTATAACTTCTATACCCCAAACGTCTGCGGACAACAGGGAGAGAGTTAAATTTCATTCAGAAAATGTGAAAGAGACTGTGTCTACTACACTGCTATTCAGTTTCAGACTTGATATTTCAAGAATAATTTCGAAACTAAAATCGAGATCATATGGTCTGGATGAGATCAATATTTGTATAATTAGATCGTGCTGCCCTTTCATTCTTCCTTTTGTTGCCCATATAATTAATTTCTGCATAGAACATTCAGTCTATTCCGAGTCGTGGAAAAAGGCTATGGTGATTCCCATGCCCAAAAAGAATCAACCTAACGAGTATAAAGACCTGAGACCTGTGAGTTTACTGTCATGTTTTTCGAAAATATTAGAAAAGGTCATAGATGCACAACTAGCAGAACACTTAGAGTCTAACTCCATTTTACCTGATACTCAATCCGGTTTTCGAAAAAACTATAGCTGCGCAACAGTTCTATCTGATGTAACCGATGAAATCTTCCGAGCAACTGATAATGATAAAATAACTCTCTAAGTACTACTTGCCTACACAAGAGCCTTCGATACGCTCGACCAGACCCTTTTACTGGCCATACTTCAATACATAGGTCTCGGTGAAAACGCCGTTAAGTTTTTCCAGAATTATCTTAAGGGTAGATCGCAAATAGTAAAAATTGATAATTGTTTTTCGAAAGAGATGTTCACGTATACGGGAGTACAGCAATTGTCAATTTTGGGGCCTCCTCTTTATACAATCTACACATCTGCTCAGAAACGATTATACAGTCACTGCAGAATACATTATTACGCGGACGACACCCAGATACTAATATCATCTAATAAAGAGAAAATATTGGAAACTTGTCAGATTATGAATGACGAATTGGAGAATCTTAGACAATATTCATTGGAACATAATCTTTCTTTGAACCCTTCCAAATGCTGTCTAATGATATTCGGTCCTAAAAATCAAATCGCTGAAGTGAGACGGGTCGTCGTTGATGTCAGGATAGGTGATGTGAGGTTGGAAATTAAAGACAAAGCGAGAAACTTGGGACTGACTTTCGACTCCTCTCTGAGATTCGAAAAACATACCTCTAACATGGTGCAACGCGCATATAACAAGCTAAGATCTTTCTACAACAACAGACGTATATCATTCCGCAAAACCTTAAAAAATTATTATGTAATTCCGTAGTGCTGTCCGGATTTAATTTCGCAGATGTTGTGTATGGTAGTTGCTTAACGGCTGTTCAGAAAATGCGAATTCAAAAGGTTCAGAATTCTTGCCTACGGTTCATTTACGGAATCAGAAAATTTGAAAGAATATCACACAAAATAAAGGAAACTGGTTGGTTGAACATGGAGGATAGGAGGAGGTTCCATATGTCAGTTTATTTTCATAAAATTATCTTGAGTGGGAAACCTCCATACCTACATCAGAAAATCATATTCAGGAGTCATGTTCACAATATCAATATAAGATCTAAAGGCTTGATAACACCTCCTAGCCATAAAACATCATTGTTCGAAAGGAGCTTTACTTATAATATATCCCTGCTATACATCTCTTTACCACCAGAACTCAAATCGATAAATATTAATAGATTCAAGGTTAATCTCTACAAGTATTACCACGAGAGGGCATGAAAGGATTCAATAGCTCTGTGATCTTCTCTTTTTCTTTTATTTACTCTTGAAGTGGGGGATGGGTTTTTGATTTCTTCTCAATAAATTTCTGATGTACGCCATATAAGCGATAATACTATTTCATTAATTGTTTCTTTGCTCATATCTAATAGGTTAAGTAGAGCAGATATTATGTTCGCATAAATCTGGACTTCGCCTTTTCTTGCAAAATTTAATATAATTTACACATGATCAAGTTATAAAAAGATTCTGTGAGAATAAAGACAATTATTATTATTATTATTATTATTATATTATGGGTTCTTTCAAGTTCTTAACCTAGTTGCTCCCAAATTTTTTTTTGCACATTTTGGCTACTGCAGGTTTCAAAGCAGAATATTGCTTCCTCCTGCAAAATGATTAATTCAAGAGACTCAATGAATATAGGATAGGATAAACAAAAATTCCTTTTTTTTTCGCATCGGAGGTTTTCGGAACAATTTAGGGCATCGGTATTTCCACTCTCCAAGTAGTTATCAGAACTGAAAATATTTAAAATCTGAATATATAAAAACACTGCATAATTGAAATAGGTAACAACCTAGTTGATGTAATTTTTGAAACATAGATGAATTCAAAATAGTAATCACCGAAATGAATACCATTTTCAATTCCCAGACTCAGAGATCTTTCATCATGAGGTTGGAGAAATGATATTAGATTTTGTCGTTGAGATGAGAGATATACCGGTTTCGGCCTTGTTGGGCCTCATCAGTATATCTAGTACATCTCAGGACAAAATCTTCATAGAAAACTTCGAAATTTAAAGCAATTGGTTGTGAAGTAATGAAAGATCTCTGAGCCTGGGAATTGAAAATGGTATTCATTTCGGTGATTACTATTTTGAATTCATCTATGTTTCAAAAATGTTCTCGATGTGGCCTCCGTGAAGGCAAAGAATTTTCTTTTACTTAACAACCTCATGATGAAAGATCTCTGAGCCTGGGAATTGAAAATGGTATTCATTTCGGTGATTACTATTTTGAATTCACCTTTGTTTCAAAAATGTTCTCGATGTGGCCTCCGTAAAGGCAAAGAATTTTCTTTTTTTTTTCTAGTTGATGTAAGATCCGTCTCAAACTTCTTTTCAGAGGTAAATTCTGTTTTAAACCTCCTTCTTGGCAGGCCTTTTTCTGATTTTCCTTGGTTTGTTTAATTTCTTTCTCAGGTGTTCAGGAAAATAAAAAAAATTGAGGGAATAGAACCTTTTCTCAGTTTAATTTGACCAAATTGTCTGTTCAAATCAGTTTCAAGAAGGTATTTCCTACATTAAGTAGAAGAATTTGTGGGGTAAAATTTTCTCTTTTCATTGCCAAGACCCATAGGGACTATATTTTGAATCAGTGGGAAACCTACAGAATTTCGAAGATTACTGTGATAATTCAAGAACTATAAAATATAAAAGAGGCCCACTGCCTGTTGTTTACCTTTGTTTGTGTACAATTATATGCCGAATAGGCCTTTACCATGGTGAAAAAACTAGGATAAAAAATAATTTCAGCACGATAACGATAGTAACACACACAAATATAGAGAAAAACCCAAATAAAACTGAAACATTCATCGATTCAAGTATAGACTCAAGAGAACTTTTCCATTGTTTTGCCCCTAATCAGCTGATTACCTTCTATCTCACAAACGTACCCGTGGGTCTCTCTCTCTACGGTCCTTCCATGTGTTATTAGTTTAATGAATTCAAGTTCTTAGTATTAAATCAGATGCGCACGCCTAATAAATGCGAGATATTATTATGCGCACACATTTGATTTAGGACTAAGAGCTTGAATTATTTTCGAATTTGACATAGTGGCAAGCGGCCCTTAGACGTATATTTTGTAGAGTTACAATTTTGCTTTTAAATTCTCTGAGGTGCGTGGAAACAAAATTAATCGTATTCGAATTCTTTTGTATCACTAATTTGGAATATCGTAGATTAAACGTAAGAGAGCATTCAACATCATAATAGAATACTTCAGGACGTGCTTATAAAGTCTAGAAGTTCAAATATGAAAAAACTTAATAACAACCTACTTAGTGTAATGCAACCCCTAGGGAGTCTCTTCATCATGACAAACAAAAATTGTATGTTTCTAATTATCATATCTAAGGGCCGCTTGCCAGTACGATAAATTCGGAACAAATTCAAGCTCTTAGTCCTAAATCAGAGGCGCACGCATAATAAATACGAGATATTATTATGAGCGCACATCTGATTTAGGACTAAGAGCTTGAATTAGTTCCGAATCTAGCGTAGTGGCAAGCGTCTTTCAGTTAAAAAAAACTAACCAAACTGATTGAGTGCATTCTTTGATATGATCGAAATTATTTGGAGCAAAGTTCATGTGATAGAGAAAATTGAGAAAACCATCTTTAAACTGCTCCTGAGATAATTGATATTTCAATAAAAAAAAATATTTTCCAAGTGCTTTTGAATGAAAAATTTCAATTGGTTGACACGTTTCAAAGGAAAAATATATGACAAAAGCAATACATTGTTTTAAAAAAGTAAGCGCTTGTATCTTCAACATTTTTCATCAAAAAAGATCACTTTCCCTGCATACCGAGATGCAACAGTTTCTGGATGTGATTAAGGAGCCCAAACTTCTCAGCGGTATATTTTAAGACTCAGGTTGTTATGATATGAAGTTTTTCAAATTTTAGACTTCTAGATTCATCATCTGAAATATTTCAACGATGCAGCATTTCCTGTTTTTGTGGAAAACTTACTTGTTTATGAGCCAAGGATCATGTGTGCATCCCAGAGATAAATATATAACGTTGAGATCTTCGGGTGATATATTCGGATTATAGGTTCTGTCCCATAGAAAGTACCATTCTTTCCTGCTTCCTTTTTCGATAGCCATACATTGCACAATTTTACGGTAGTCCCTGTGGATCCTGTAGGAAAGAAACCTTGATTTGTGATGGCTACGTTATTCTTCGAAATATTACTAATTTGTATTAATTCAACTCACGGATTATTCGAATCTGGATCACTTTGGTCCATCCATCTCTTCAATTGTGCTTTTGCCCAATCAATACAAGGTTCATAGTAAAGATGGCATGCCAGATTTATTATTTCAAGCCTCAAAAATTTATCATTAATCGATTCCCTCGGTTTTGGTGATGTACCCAAGATATTGAAGCGCCTAGCAATCAAATTAATCAAGAATGTATGGTAGATTCCTGAATATTCATGATAATCCATGATGGTTTTCAAATATTTTAAGTTGTTTAAAGCAGGATACCAAGCAACGTATGCAGATTCATTTAGTCTGAGGAAATTCGTCAATTCAAATGGTATACTGTAATCTAAATTACCCATTTTCGCTTGCTCAAAAGAATCGTCTAATAACTGAGCTCTGTTGGAAAGGGGGATTCTGTGATGATCTTCTTCTAACTGTTCTCTCAGTAACCTCCAATTCTCAAGATCATAGTTTACTCTATAAAAACCTGGAACATTTTAGTACACCTATATTATATAAAATATTCATGTAATTATCTAAAGGTGAATGAAACAAAGTGCTCATGTGCTACATGATGCACATTCCATTTTCTATGTATGGTCTGTTAAGGATTTATTGTCATTTCCGGCGGCCGTGGAAAATCAAAATTTTGTTGGTAATATACCATCACTGGAGGGTGTGAAAGCTGACAACATCAAACTTGTCATGTTGTTATATGCTGTAAGGCTGAATGATTTTCAACTCATCGAGAGATAATTAGTTATATTCATTTATTATGATATTCATAACTATAATATTATGATCTAATGAAAAAAATCTGTAGAAACATCACATTACTACATTTTCCTAAATTTGAGCATTCTTTCATTTGAAAAATATTTCTGATGTCAAGATCGACCATTTCAAGTTGATTTGCTTATAAAAAATCAAATACTTTTCTAGGTTAAATCTATATATTTTGACGGATTCATATATTGCGATAGAAGTATAGAAATTTCTAGTTACTTTTTGTCATAAGAAGATCCATGACTGAAATTTCAAGGCCTGCTGAGATGACAATAAATCTTAAACGAAGTATATCATTTTCAGAATTCACAGCTGATGAACAGTTATAAAAGAAACAGATTCACACAACAAAAATCTTATTGCTTGCAATCGTGCAAAAAGTAAAAACCATAGGAGAGATAATCTCGGTATCATATTAAATTTTTTATTGATGTTATCGTATAATGTCAGTTTAAAGGCGTTCTATAATTTCTTTTTTTGGTGCTGAGTATTTTTATCACCACAGAGGAAAAATCACCTTTTCTCCGAATATTAACCAAGATCCAAGTATGATCCAAGCCATCAGTATTCACAATTTTCGACTTCTCATTATTCAACCAAACCTTCTGTACATCTGTGTTATTTCTAGTTATGTATGTAACAGGAACAAACCATGATATTGTCCCATTCTCGTCTCCAAATTTATTTTGTGTCATAGTATATACCCCACTTTCATTTTGTTTTTTCCTCACCACAATACAAGGATATCCAGGTTGTTTCGTCCAGCTATCCATAATAATCTTAAGATTTCCTTCATTCCAAGATGATTCATTGGTTTCTTTTTTGTCGAATACTTTAACTACTTCCACCCAAAGCTCATCTTGTCCAGCTGACTTATAAGAACTAAAAATTTAGGATAGAACTTATTAGTGGAAAAAACATCATTTTCGACGCGTAATCAATCAGTTCTGAAACATAATGAAATTTAGATTTTAAGATGACCTGAGAATATTTTCATTTGAATTCTTAAAGGATTTACTCTTTAAAAATTACTTTTTTATATGCGTTCCTTCAACGCAATTGCATTTTCAGTAAAAATCAGAATTCAGTAGATGCTCAAACAATTTGCATTTCCTCATTATGTCCCTCAATCAACAAAATATTCAGGGAAATTCGAATTATGTTTTTATGAGAGAATTTCTGGATATTGTCCCCCAAACCAACAAGAATTCGATAATAATGGATGATCTTTCAACAATTCAATTCAATTCAATCTTTATTAATCCTAAATTACAAAATTTGGGATATATAGTATATGGTCATAATAATATACAGGGTGTCCCACCGGGTGCCCATTAGAAGTTTATGGAGAAATAATTATTCGATCAATTTCAAATTTTGTGTGGATATATAAGTCAAGTAAACCTTCATTTGTGATATATTTTCAAATATCAATGACTTCCGCTTTCACCGGAAATGGTATTAACTTTCTTATTTCAAATGGAATACCCTGTATATTATGAGTTTTTTGGATAGATCTTCGAATGCCACATTCATTTTATGTATCATTCCTTATAGCCATCTAGAGTCGTTTTCGGGTTATTCACTGTTTTGTGAAAAAAAATACAAATTGAGCCTTATAGAACACTGAAAATTCAATGAAAGCGCAACGCACAATCTCAGATCTGTTTTTTGAAATGGGTTACCGAAAAGATATTCGACGTCACTATGTAGAGAAAATAACGTTTCGATATACTGGGAGGTAAAATGAGAGTGTCAAAGTTGGAATTCAAAAAAAGCCAAAAACTCGATTTTTTCAAATGGAAATCGTATTTTTTTTACTCACATATGAATTCGTGGGATGAAAATAAGTGGAGTCTATTCAGGGTTCCCTTTATCTAAAATGTACCATTTTGGAGATATTCAGAAATAACGGCTACGAGCTTTATTATTATAATATGATCTATGTTCGCCATTTCATGAATATGTTTGACTTTATTCAGAATATTTTTTCATGCTTCTGTTGTTGATATTCCTCAAAACTTATTTCATTGTTCAAAAAAAACAGCCACTAGTTTTTTTACTGCTCATAATGAAAATAACGAGTTATTCTTCGAAAAACATGTCATACATATCGAAAGCTTAAATTGTAATACGAAATTTATAAAACAAGTCATGAAACTTTCCAAACTTTTATTCAGATATATCAGAATAGAATATTGAATCATAACACATTTTGAAAATTTCGTCCACCTACTTCCAAACATTTTTCGCACCTTCTCATTATTTCTTGGTTGGTGGATTTCCTCATTTATTCTGGAACGGAATTCTGCCTATACACTGCACGATAAATTCTTCAGTTAGAACAAACCTGGATTATTTTGAATAAAGTCATACAGATTCTCATGAAAGGGTGAACATAGATCATAATTGATACCTCACCTACTAATAATGCTCGTTGCTAACAGTTATTTCTGAATATCTCGAAAATGGTACATTTTAGATATAGGGAACCCTTAAGAGACTCTACTTATTTGTTACTCACAAACTGAAATGGGAGTGACAAAAATACGACTTCCATTTGGAAAATTCTAATTACTGCCTTTTTTGGAATTCAAACTTTGACACTCTAACAGTTTTTCCTGAATATCTCGAAAATGGTACATTTTGGATATAGGGAACACTGAATAAACTCTACCTATTTTTACCTCACAAATTGATATGTGAGTAGAAAAAGTATGGTTTCCATTTGAAAAAATCGAGTTTTTGGCTTTTTTTGAATTTCAACTTCGAAACTCTCATTTTACTTCCCAGTATATCAAAACTTCATTTTCTCTACAGAGTTATGTTGAATATCTTGTCAGTAACCCATTTCAAAAAACAGATCTGAGATTGTGTGTTGCGCTTTCATTGAATTCTCAGTGTTCTACAAGCCCCAATTTGTAAATTTGTTCGAAAAACAGTGAATAACTCGAAAACGGCTCTAGATGGCTATAGGGAGTGATACATAAAATTAATGTGGCATTCAAAGATCTATCCGAAAATATCATAATATACAGGGTGTTCCATTTGAAATAAGAAAGTTGATACCACTTCCGGTGAAAGCGGAAGTCATTGATATTCAAAAATAATCATAAATGAAGGTCTTCTTGGCTTATATCTTCATACAAAATTTGGAAATGATAGAATTATTATTTCTCCATAAACTTCTAATGGGCACTCCCGGTGGGACACCCTGTATAATGATTGTATACCTTTTTGTGAACAAGATATTCTTGATAATGGTGTATTTGTTGAAACATTATTTGTGCTGTTTCCATTATCTATGTGGTAGGTTGTTACCAACGTTTCGGCAAGCATTCGCCTGCCGTCTTTAGGGTGTTGTTCGTCCTGAGAAGGACCGGTTTTTGCCAAACTTGTTCTGTCTGGATTTGTACGTTCCATACTTTTTCAATTTCGCAATTACAGTGTTGGGATTGAATCCTCATACTGTAATTGCATATAATGTGAAATATTATAATATTATAATATTATAATATTATATATATTATATATTATATATATATTATATATTATATATTATAATATTATAATAATAAAATATTATATGAATATTTCACACAGTACGCCACAACTATTCGCTTCAATTATAGCTTTTATGAACATTTTGTCCCTGATGATGCCAAATGAGGCTGAAACTAATATTTATCTCTTCTCTCAGTGACAAAATCTGATATCATTTCTCCAACCTCACGATAAAAGATTTGTGAGTCTAGGAATTGAAAATGGTATTCTTTTCGCTGATTACCATTCTGAATTCATCTATGAATCGAGAAATATTAAGTTTTATCAAAAATGAGTGTGAGAGTATGTTGAATCTGAAGCATTCTTCTATAGCTCTGAAGTCTCCCAGACCCTGTCTTCAATGTTGTTCACGAACTAGATTCACTGTCAGCGATATATGACAATTATCAGTTATATTATAGTGAATAATGACCGATTGAAGTTTTTCAGCTATACGGTATCTTATATAGAAATGGTAAATATATCTGACTATCAGTAGCGTAACGAATTTCGACCGGGCCCCCCCTACAGAATTAGTTTTCGGGCCCTCTCATACGGGCATGCGTATCCTACTTGAAGTAGGATTTTCTATAATTTATTTATTAAAGTAATATTCAAAATTAGCAGTAAATAATATACATGATTGCATCTTTATTTCAAATATAGTTATCAATCCTAAAAAATACTGTGTTACTCGATGTAAATGGGTAAATAACTTGAGTGGCTGAATCTCCCTTGTCATCTTGATTTATTTGTTGCAATAGTATATTCTAAAACAAGTTGCAGAATCAGCTCCTATTCCAACACAAATGCGAAGTCCGATAGCGGGAGTGTTGAAATTGCCTTCTGTCACGAGTTTTAGACGATATTTTCTCTATTTCAGTCAAGTTTTGTGAAATAATCTCTATTTTCAAATAAAAATTCAGTTTAGTGACTTTTCTATTGTATCTTGGCTGGCAGTTGGTGTGAATTTGAATTAATTTGATTTGAGAATTGATAGGATCGTAAGTCAGTACTGACAACCAAAAAACGAGAAATATAACTGAAAACAATGCTGTATTACAGCACTACTTTCAGTACTGTAATAAACTCATTACGA
Source organism: Hippodamia convergens (assembly GCA_038502775.1). NCBI lineage: Eukaryota > Metazoa > Arthropoda > Insecta > Coleoptera > Coccinellidae > Hippodamia > Hippodamia convergens. Next base: position 43,144,431 of record CM076609.1, read on the forward strand.
TACTGAAATAGAGAATAGTATATTCTAAAACAAGTTGCAGAATGAGCTCCTATTCCAACACGAATGCGAAATTCGAAAACGAGCGACGAAGGAGCGAGTTTTTGAAAGCATGAGTGTTGGAATTGCCTTCTGCAACGAGTATTAGACGATATTTTCTCTATTTCAGTAAAGTTTTGTGGAAAACTCTCGAAATTCAAATAAAAATTCAGACTAGTGACTTTTATATTGTATCTTGGCAGTTGGTGTCACTAACGAAATTTGACAGATTGCGGAACTTGAATTGATTTGATTCGAAAATTGAGTGGATCGGGAGGTCAGTACTGACAACCACAAAACGAAAAATATAACTGAAAACAATGCTGTAATGAGTTTCATTACAGCACTACATTTAGTACTGCAATGAACTCATTACGATACTGAAATAGAGAAATACATTTATTACTTCGTAAAGGTCCATATTCCTGGCTCGTTTATTCTCAACAAATTGGGCCTGCTAAGTATTTTTTGGGTCATTGTACTTCTCAAATGATTCTTTATTAACCTTAACTTTTAAAAAGATCGCTGATCGCTCTGCACTTGCTACACTAACAGGTTATATTAAGAATAACATTTAAGCAGTACAGAGATCTGGGAAACTAGTTGCAATCGAAAAGTTTTCTAAAAACAAGAGATCAGCTAACTGTCGTATTGATGATCTTTTCTGAATCTCTGATTTCATTGCAATTCTAAAAGAGTTTATTCGGAAGTTAAGGTCAGAACTGAGGTCTTGTTCATATTGTTTAAACGATAAAATTATTTGAATTTTCTCTCGAAGACCAGGCCCCCATAAAACGCCCCCCCCCCCCCAACGCCTGGGCCCCCCGCACCGGGTTTGCGGGGGTGTAAGTTACGCCACTGCTGACTATGACAATTATTAGAATTCGGGAGAAACAGTTACATAATTTCAAAGCAACCAAAAGAATTATATGTTGAATTGAAATATCCTTTGATTGAATTGATTTGACAATGCTTAATCGGCCAAACAAAGATTTTCGTCTCCGTCTTGGTAGTAATGACAGAAGTAAATCAATTATTCGGATGCCAAGATATTATCTTTTAAAATGACATATTCCACTTACAACGTCCGCAAATAATTACGGATGGCTTCTTCAAAAACAGGCTGAGTCACGGTATTGTTTAACATTCTCAACAAGCTACTTCCTTTCTCGTAGATTAGGGAGTCCGTAATTTGTTCAATTTGTTCATTATCGACTATTTTCGTTCGGAGACTGGAAGAAGAATTTAAGCTGTCTTCAAATAGCGACGTCTCTATTTCCATCAAAGGTAGATTGTTGTAAGTATCCCATTCAGGTTTCAACTGAAACAGAAAGTTTCAAACTATATTATCAACTTGAAGAATTTTTCAGCGTCTTTACTTAAATATACTGAGAGAATTCAATCGTCTGCATGTCAACAAAAATTTCTCTCAGTCTATTATCATCTATTGGATTCCCATTGCAAATATGATTTGAAATTATTGCACTGAGAAGGCGTCAATAATATACGGAATAATTGTATAGCAATTGTCGGAAGCTAATTATGTTATGTGAAAACATCACCTTAGGAATAGAAATACACATATATTGCTTATGACATTTCCTCGAATATCACGGATGAATGAAATGATTCGAAGATGAGATGAAAATCCTGAAAATAGTTCCCCCGAAATTAAGAAATTATCAGTAGTAATTTGACTAGAGCAATGAAAATTATCGATTCATTTTCATTGCAAGAGTTAAATTTTATAAGAAAATTTTATGAATCAATCAAATCATATTGTGTCACTGTCAGTTTGATAGCACATTGTCGAATTTTCTAAGTGCAATGTCGCGATTTGGAAACGCTTCCGCTGTAGATATTGATAAGAGTATAGACAATCTTACGCCGAATAAAAAAAAGTTAAAAATGTCAGTAAATTTCAAGAGTTTTGTGCCGAAAAAAATCACTCATTATAACGAGGAATATCGGTGGGAAAAGTTGCCTTCATTCCAAACGACTTGGCAAGCAACATACTCAAGAAGGATGGATCCCTTTAAAAAGAATGTGTGGTAAAAATAATGTGGAACGTGAACGCAAAACTTGTTCAGGAAAAATATTACGAAGGTTTCGGCACTGTAAGAGGCCCATTTAATGATGTAAGATCTAAATCTGCTATGGGTGCAAGAGATGATGTTCGCAAAATGTTACAAATTACAAATGAACCCGGAAAAAAGAAAAAAAAAAAAGCATTGCTGCAAACAACAGGAGGGTATGCAGAAAAAATTATTTCATCTCATATCTTGAGAGCTAGCGTTTCGAGAGGGTGAGGCAGCTAACTGTTTGACGGATTTCTTTCAAGAAGAAAAGTTTAATGATGAAACAAGCACACATAGAATTGAATATAATACAGTGTTTTCAAAATCTTGCCAAGTAGGAGGCCGCAGATAAACAGACAGTATTTACTGTCTGTTAATCAGGAACACTACTAATGAACTCATCTGCCCCGTTAGGTAAGTAAAATTAAGCTATTTTTAATTTAATTTTTTTGAATAAAGCTTTTTTCTAAAAGAATACACAAAAAACTTTTATTTCTTACATCGTCTATTTCTTACACCGAATTAAGAATGGCAAAATAATTGTATATGGTTCAAGAACATCCCAGTTGGCAGAAATGTGATCGCAAAGTGGACAAAGCTGTCTGTCCAAAAATCAGGTCTTGATAGCGAAAAGTTCAAATTTACAAACCATTCTCACCGAGCAACTGCCGTAAGCCATCTAGCAAAGGTTGGGATAAACGAAAACCAGCTAACGAAAATAACGGGAAATGGAAATACATCTATTTTGAAGGATCTGATAATTTTGCACTAGTGTAAATCATCGATAATTTGCACTAGTGAAAAATTATCCACTAATTGTATGCTCATTGGCTGAAACAACAATAAAAAAATAGACGGAACATTATTGAAATATCAAATTTGACAGATTTTCATGAAAATTGAATCACATACCCACGTACCTACTTTTTAAATGTATTTTCTCGATGAAATTTGAAATAATGTTTTCCGCTGGGAGTTTTAGGAGGAATTTTATTTGGGGGAAAATGTAAATAAGTCCACTTTCATCGATAATACAGAAGTTTTAAATTTATCAGATATTGTTTGGTACGAAGTTCGGTACTTCCCCCAATGATTTGCCTACAACTACGGTAGGCATCTTCAGAACAGTCTGGCCCTAAATCGAATCAAATATTGCTTTAATTTGACGACAGATATTGTTTGGTACGAAGTTCGGTACTTCCCCCAATGATTTGCCTACAACTACGGTAGGCATCTTCAGACCAGTCTGGCCCTAAATCGAATCAAATATTGCTTTAATTTGACGACACCTGGTCACTATCAGGGCTTCACTCTTCTTTAGTTGATATACAGCTAGCAGGATTCATAGTATTCCATCAAGTTTCTCACGCTGCTGGGAAAAAATTATTTTCTTTTCTCTAGATTTATTGAGCATGCCGAAATGCCGGAGAAATAACCGAAAAATCTGTTGAAAACTCATCGAATCCTTAGGCCCAAACCTTTCCTCCGTATAGGTTTGACTCTGCTCCTGTTGATCACAGTTAGCAGGATTCATAACCTTTGGTTACCTGTGAACAACAGGACAAAAATCAAAACTACATGGAGATGGACCAAAAAAATTGTTCGTTTTTCCGAATATCTCTTTTTCGAGAAGTCTAGGTTAACAAAAATTTATTCATTGATCATGAACAGCACGAACGATTGATAGTGAGGCAGCTGGTATACCTACATGTTAAGAAACAAAGAACTAATTCACGGCCAGTTCCATAATCAGAAGTAAGGTCTCTTTTTCTGTGAGAAGGCTATTAACATATTTGTGTAACAGGTCCCATAAAGCAATTCAAGATAGTAGATCTTAAAGACACTTTCAAGCACTCTTTGAAGGCGGCTTCTTCGAAAGTAGGAGCCTTTGCGCATGTCATTATGAAAGTTTCAAACATTACTTCAGAAATATATCCTACTTTTGAATTTATATTTATTTTCTATATCGGTAAAAAATGCGAAATTGTTTTGAAATGGCAGAGAGAATGATGACTTTGGACCAATGAAATTATTATGTATTTTATGTAGTAAAGATAAAGAATTCAGTTTCCGTACCACATTTTTTTGAACATTTAACTAGGTGTCAAAAATTATTTTACTCTATTGAATTACTAGTAACCATGATTGTTGTCGTTCTCCAGCTCGCCCGAATTTATACTCGTCGGTAGCTTTAAGATTTCCCTTACCCTAAGAATACTTGAAACGTAGAAATCCAGTGCTTTCGTTCGAACTTGGATTTCTAAAGTTAAAAGCATAGAAAGAATAGAAGATGAGTGGAAATGTAAAGGGATTAGGAAAAAGTTACCAGACAGCATAAACTAGCCCCTAATTAATTATCTGAAAGAACTATCATGAGCATATGCGGAAAAATGCAAAATCAAAATATGGAGTACTCTTTAAAAAATGATGAATCTCCGATTGATTATTTGAATTATTCGATTGAGAAAAATCATACATTACCATAGAAATTATCATTTAGACATGGAATCGCCAAATGAAGGTACTCACATCTTTCTCAATTTGTGCAGAAAGCAGCATAGCAAAACCTTCTTTTAACCATAACTCGGACCACCATCTTATGGAAACCAAATTACCCATCCATTGCTTTATTATGTTTTTACATAACACGTTGAATATTTGCGGTTTGACCAGTACACTTTCTTTGTTCGGATCAAAAAGGAGCGAAGATTTTCTGAAAATGAAATATTTATTAGGCTCCAGAATCTTTGCCTTATTAGGATTGTTCAAGACACTTTTACCTGAATGATATAAGTCCCCAGTTCTCTGTAGCTGCCTGCGCCAGATTTGGTACTGCCAACAAATCCAGCTTAGGAAGAGGATAATCTATGCCGAAATATTTTTCCAGATAAGTAATTATTGCCGCAGCAGATTTTACAGCGAAGTCACCTTTCGATAAGTCACTAGCTGGTCCCCAGATTTTCACGATTGAGTTTGGACAAGTTGAGTTACATTTCAGAGGTACAAAGTCACTTACAGTAAAAGCAAGAGAACATGTTGACATAGGTGGTGTTCTTTCAAAATGATCCCAGACCCACTCTGGGTTGTTTTTCCTAGAAAAATAATACCACATTACCAAAGCTGAAAACTATAAAATGAAAAATATATACGAAAGGTCAATATCTTTAGTCCATATCACAACTATTGCCGATTAAAAAATAAGTGAGGCAATGTTATAATTTTTCCGAATGAAATGAATGTTCGCTTCCCCCATAAGTTTTTCATTAATTATTAGTTGACATTCAGAAAAAAAAAATTTTTCCCGTACATATTTTAGTTTAGAAAGTGTCACGTTCCCGCACTAGTGCGGGAAAGTATTAGCAGGGGTTTTTCACACACACTTTCATTAAAGAATAAACTGAATTATGGTATGTCCTTATGCATCGAACGTCAACGATGAGAGTACCATGGTGACGACATGTAGAATTCATGTGTATTATGGACTTTCATGGAATGTTTTGTATGTTGAAATAAAATATATAGGTATTTCATCATCAATAACGGTCAAAAGGAAAATATATGCATTTATTATTCTTGCAGCAACGTTTCGGCTAATATGTAGCCTTCATCAAGCTAAAATGGACAATATGATGACATTACACAGGCTAAAATTACAGTGTTTTTAAAAAACAAATAGGTCTAATACAGTTTGACAGTTTTTGGAAAACAGGCTGACATATAAATGTTGTAGTGAAAACACTTACCTTCAGAATAGAAATTACATTAAAAATATATTGTAGAACAATATAGTCATCATGAAAAATAAAACAAAGTAAGAAAAACAGGGGAATTCAATACGACGTTCGATGTGGTGCGACTTGTTTATTTCTCTCGGTCTTTTCGGATGCTCAGTTATCAAATCTTCCCACACATTGATGTTAGCCGGTCAATTCGAAACACACGTTCCTAGGTCTAATCAATTCACGATCGAAGTCGAATTTTATTGATTAAATTAGTATAAATCGAATTAATTCCACCTATATCAGTCCTATAGTTAACTGCGTTCGGAGTTCTTTTGATGTAAAGCATTTCCTTGAAATTTCTTCGGAACCAATTTTTCTCATAATCAAGTACTTGATTAACTATAGGACTGATATAGGTGGACTTAATTCGATTTATACTAATTTAATCCATAAAATTCGACTTCGATAATTTCTATTCTGAGGGTAAGTGTTTTCTCTACAACATTTATATGTCAGCTTGTTTTCCAAAAACTGTCAAACTGTATTAGACCTATTTGTTTTTTGAAAACACTGTAATTTTAGCCTGTGTAATGTCACAATATTGTCCATTTTAGCTTGATGAAGGCTGCATATTAGCCCAAACGTTGCTGTAAGAATAATAAATGCATATATGTTCCTTTTGACCGTTATCCTCCATTGATGTTGAAACTGCGGAACGAAATATTGGACTATAAAATATATATTTTCAATGTGGGTTCGTAGAAAAAATAATGTTCCTATGTTGTGCAAAAAGCATCTTTCCCGTACTCGATTGCTTTCCCAAACTCCGCTCCGCGTCGTTCGGGCAACAGCAATCTCGTACGGAAAAGTAAAACTTTCTGTACTTGATAGCAAAATAACTATTTTGTCACTTACATTGTTTCTGTGAATTTCAAGGGGGTATTTGCTAGAGTTGTCATATTTTTTCTTCTGGCAATGCTCACATCGAAAGTAGCTTTGTATTGGGGTTCATCGAAACATGGAAATAGTCTTCTTGCATAAATAGGCTCGAAATCAGTTGTTATCAGCCACCTGCAAAAACCATTTACCAATACATTTATCAAAATGGTTACATTGAATACATTTTAATTTGAGTATTGGCGGTGAGTTCCATTGAAAAGTTGCTGATTTTTTTTAAAATCTGATTGATAAACTACTTCAACATAGAAATATAATTTCAATGAGAAAAAGGTTATGAAATCATAAAATTTTTTCTAAAGACTTAATTTGGGTTTTTTCTCCCAGTCTGTGAAACAAGAAACAATTAGAAAATTTTATTAAATAATAGAAGAAGGGCCCCTGCGTAAAAATTTGAGCACTAATTTGTCAGGGGCCAAAACTTTGCAAGAAGAAATTTTTGCCTAACAATGAACAAAAAGAAAACACTTTGAACTCTGAAGCGTAACGTTTCGGAGTCTAAGTCAAACTCCTTCGTCAGACAATTACTAGTTTTCATTCAACTTCGTAGAATCGTGAAAATATTGTCAGTTTCAACTGAATGGAAAAGAATCAAATCTGGTGTTTCCCGGAATTACTTTGCCGCAATCTCGAGCGTAGTTCCGAGTACAATCCTGGCAATCTCTTAGGGCGTTCGAAGAGAACGTTTTTATGACCGTTTGATCAATACCAGCTTCATTGTGTGTAAATCAGATGATACTGTTTGTTGTTATTGCTCTCGCTTAAATTTAGACACAGTATAGTAGAAGAAACAAGACTAGGAAAACGAGGAAGAAGATTCTGTGTATCGGCTATGCTGTTGATTACACCATATATATATATATATATATATATATATATATATATATATATATACCCTGTATATATATATATATATATATATAGGGTGTTTCATCATAAACTGGACAAACTCATATGACGTATAGAGAACATCGGGAGAATCATTTTTTTCTTATGACATATTTCCCGTTTTCGAAGCATAAGGGAGATACACGGTGTTTAATGTCATTTTCGAGCGTTATTATATTGAGTGTGGTCGGTTATGTATAAGACTGGAAGTAATGGTTTCTTGTCATATCGTAGTATTTTTGGATGCTTCATTCAGAAATGGTGTAGAGCTCCGAAAAAAAAAATTACAAAATGGCGGAAAACCTGCAATGTTCGTGATTTTTTTTTTCGGTTGCCAAATTGATTTTCATATCCTAAATAAGCACAATTTTTAAAGGATATCTGTGAAAAAATTTTTTCAAAAATCGAACACAACTTTTTTTTTACATGTCTACAGCGAAAAAAAAATTTCACTCGAAATTGATGAAATTTTTCACGATTGTACTTACTTTTATACCTAACACGAATATGAAAACAGAATCAAAAAATATCAAACGGTTTCGTTTTTACAGCCATTCAAATGTCCCGTTCGAATATCTGAAATAATAAAAAAACATGACACAGCTTGTGTTCTTAGGCCCATAATTTTTGAATTTGTATGTCGAAACATTCCAGATTGCTAAATGAATTAAAAAAAATCAGTGAAACTTCATTGAGAGTTGAACTCCCTACTCTGAGTTAAGTATTAATGTGAAATATGAGTCTGTTCTAAGGTTCTGAGTATATTAATTTTCGTTGCCGAGCAACAGTAGCTGATAGAATTTGACAGGTTATTTGAATTTTACTAAATAATTCGAGTATATTGAAACGACTTGTTAGCAAACGAAAATGAAATATTCACTTTTAGAAAAAAATGATATGGTTCAGGCTTATTATGAAGCGAATGCCTCAGGAAGAAAAGCAAGGGAAATTTACGCTCCCAGATTTCCAAGCCGAAACGTTCCTAATTTTAAAACTTTCATAGAAACAGTGCGTAAATTACGTGAAGAAGGTATTCTTCACCGCAAGAAGAAGGAAACAATCCGAAATAACGAAGAACGTATCCTGGATTTAGTGAGTGAAAATCCGATGGTATCAACGAGAACTCTAGCAAATCATCCAAGTGTGAATAAGAGTAAATCCACTGTATGGAGAGTTTTGAAAAGAAATAGCTACCATCCGTAGCATTTCCGTTCATGTCAAACCTTAGAAAAAGGTGATTTTGAGAAGAGGAAAGAATTCTGTGAATTTATTTTAAGAAGGACACGTGAGAATAGGAATTTCCTACGTCTCATACTGTTTACGGATGAAGCAACATTCCACAGAGATGGTTTCTTCAACAACAAAAATAATATAATATGGCAAAGGGAAAATCCACATGCAACAGTAGCAAAAAAAAGCCAGAAGAGATTTTCTGTCAATGTTTGGGCGGGAATGAAGGATGGATTCATTGTAGGACCGTACATTCTTCCTGAAACATTGACTAGAAATGGCTATAATCAATTTTTGAGGGAAACTCTGCCCGATCTATTGAAAGATATTCCTTTGAGTCACTTTCAAGGAATATGGTACCAGCATGATGGTTGCCCTGCTCACACAGTGAGGAGTGTACGAGAATTTTTAGACTCTCAATACCCTCGCCGATGGATCGGCCGATTGGGACCTGTCGCATGGCCTCCTCGTTCTCCAGATCTTACACCTATGGATTTTTATTTCTGGGGTCATATGAAGAGTCTTGTTTATGATAAGCGAGCTCCAGTGACTTCGAGAGAAGAACTGATTCAAAGAATCGAATCAGCCGCCGAAGAGATTCGCCGAAACCCGGAAATGGTTCGTTCAGCGGTGGAAAGTGTGGCGAAAAGGTCGAGAAAGTGTATCCGGAGAAATGGCAATATTTTTGAGAACGAATTATGAATAAATTTTATACTAATAGGTTTTTTTGTTGCGTTTGTGAAATTGTGGAATTATTCGTAGAAATTTCCGCAATAATGTCATGCCATTAATATCTGGGAAGTATTAACCGCCAATTTCTACTCAAACTGCATAAATTGATTTCAAGATACTTGCATTATTATATTCAGTTAAATTCAAATACTCTGTCAAATTCTATGAGCTGCCATTGCTTGGCAACAAAAATTAAAAAACTTTGAACAGTCTCAATTCAGATTCCACATTTATTTTAATAGGTACTTAACTCAGAGTAGGGAGTTCAACTCTCAATAAAGTTTCACTGATTTTTTTTTAATTCATTTTGCAATCTGGAATGTTTCGACATACAAATTCAAAAATTATGGGCCTAAGAACACAAGCTGTGTCATGTTTTTTTATTATTTCAGATATTCGAACGGGACATTTGAATGGCTGTAAAAACGAAACCGTTTGATATTTTTCGATTCTGTTTTCATATTCGTGTTAGGTATAAAAGTAAGTACAATCGTGAAAAATTTCATCAATTTCGAGTGAAATTTTTTTTTCGCTGTAGACATGTAAAAAAAAAGTTGTGTTCGATTTTTGAAAAAATTTTTTCACAGATATCCTTTAAAAATTGTGCTAATTTAGGAAATGAAAATCAATTTGGCAACCGAAAAAAAAAATCACGAACATTGCAGGTTTTCCGCCATTTTGTAATTTTTTTTTCGGAGCTCTACACCATTTCTGAATGAAGCATCCAAAAATACTACGATATGACAAGAAACCATTACTTCCAGTCTTATACATAACCGACCACACTCAATATAATAACGCTCGAAAATGACATTAAACACCGTGTATCTCCCTTATGCTTCGAAAACGGGAAATATGTCATAAGAAAAAAATGATTCTCCCGATGTTCTCTATACGTCATATGAGTTTGTCCAGTTTATGATGAAACACCCTGTATATATAGTGTTTTTGAACTTGTCTTGGGTAGCTCTTCCTCAAATTAAAGCATTTACATATATACCAAATAAACACCCTGTTTATGCAAAAGGACTAGGTTTATGACGCATCCCAGTTCAATGAGCATTTCTTCGATTGTCAATGATGAATGCGAAATTTGTCACAATTTCTTCAAGATTAAAAATTGCTAGTTCTTCTGTGGGTGATGAGTCACCCTTATTAATGTGAAAAGTTACTGACAAAGATTACAATCGAATATTCAACAATTTTAAAACATAAATATGAAGGACTATTGTTCTCTCAGTGAATATTTTAATGCACTTTTTCAACCAGCAGAAATAAAAGCAATCGAATCCTATTGAAAAATAGTTGAAGGTAATGAAGATAGCCGGAAATTTTTCATTCCCTAATCTTCGAAACTGCCAGCTTTGTTATTGCCTTTTTATTATACTCAAATTTATATTTTTATACAGCTTGATCTTATTTATTTGTTTCTCTGACGGAAAAATAAATTATAAATCGGTTTTCAACATTATTTGAATACCTACATGAATTATATAGAGATTATTTTATTACCTTCAAGTTTAACATTGAACTTTGCACAGTGACTAACGAAAATTTGGTTTAAACTTTCAGTTAATGACATCTATCACATTTCACGATGGATAGTAGCTATCGGTACGATGTACTTTTTCTTTTTTCACACAAGCTTGCTCAACAATGCCCTGCTGTCAAATTTCTGTAACGAAGTTTGTTCTTATTCTCATACTATTCCCACTGGTAAAATTTATTTTGCCAACGCTTCAGCTTTCAGCATGACTTCAGTTGAACTCCTAGCATTCATCGACTTTTATCTCGAAAGCGGTTGAACAAAGAGAAAGGGCTTCGAATAAAATTTCTAGAAAATGTATTCCTAGAATTTTCTCAATGAATGTAAGAACTCGTTGAGGTGTAAGAGCAGAAACTGATTTTCGTGACCTGAAGGTATTGGCAATATTTGCTTCGACAGCACGCACATGTATAACCACGTGAAGTTTTTGTTCTGCAATTTTCTTGCCTTCTTCTCCGTTTTATAACGCTGAATCTGCGAGATTTTCTCCCTATTTACAGGTCTAATATTGTTTGAATTACTCTACACGGTAGATATCGATCTGACAAGTGTGATGAATTAATAATTGTAACAGTTATAAAATTATTTCGAAATGAATGTAAATTTACCTGGATTCTCCTTCAGTCGTATTGTAGGAAGTTCTATACAGTCCAATCAAATTGTCCGATATTTTCCCAGAAAAATGTATATTGATCGTGTAATTGACATTGACTTGCATGGATTCCTTTAATTTGATGATGAGTTTACCATTTTCCTTATCTTTATGCATTTCATCTACAGCAACATCAAATCCATCAGACAAAGATACTTGATCAAAATTTTCGACCTGTGACATAGCGTTTTCGATTAAATCAGAATGATTCATTGTCTCTAGGGCATTGATGCTACCATTGGGCTCCAGGGTATGTTTTTCTGTTTCCATGAATTCGGGAGAATTAAACATTCGTTGTATAGTTATTCGATGCGTAATATTCACATTGTACCAGTTCAAAACAACTTTATCTGTTTCTTCTTTACACTGCACTTGTATTTGAACACGACCAGTGTAAGAGAAGTTTCTTGGACCATTTGGATCTATTATGGGATGCACCTTCAATTTGTAGTTTAAAGGATTCAAACTTTTCGGCAGTCTTATATCTTTTTCAACTTTTTTTTCCAATTCTTCTTTGAGTATTTCTTCAATGTCATTGTCTTCTTCCTGTATCTATAAATTAATTCTTTTATGAATGAAAAGCACCAATGAAAATATCACAAAATAATATTTCCATTATATCAGTGAATAGAAATAAAAGAACCGTGAAACCCGATGCCAAAAAAATCATACCTCGATTAAGAGATCAATTAAATTTTTATTTCAATTTAACTCTTGACGATGTATCTGAAAATAAACGCCCCTGTATCAGAGTTTCTTTCAATACGGTCCTAGCGAGTGACTTTTTATTTTTCGAAAAAATTATTTTCTTCCTTTATGTTGATTTTAATTTGAGTTTTTTTTTTGTTATATATAAGAATTATTTCTTATCTTTATATAATTACAGAATGAGAAAGGGGCAGTACCAATTACTTTATGTGAAAGATATTATGGATATATAAATATTGGATGAGTGGAATAAAAAGACTTTTTGTAGGTTATGTTTGTCTATATTAAGCGCATCACGGAAACTACCAACGCCGAATTCATGTGGTTTTCACAGTTTTGCTCCTGAGGGTTAAGCTAAAAAAATAGTATCATTATGTTTGTCAAATCCCCCTCAAAATGTTAATGTTAAATATATTTTCCTCAGAAAAACAAGTTAAGTAAGAAGTTTTCTCTCAAGGATCTAACATTGGTGTTATATTCGTCTAAAACCACTCAGGGCCGGTTTAATTGATATCACTATCGATTTCCTGATCAAATTATGAGAACAAATTTCAAATCTACAATGTGATAAAAATCAAAACCACTCGAAAATTCCATGTTATTGTGCAGAGAAACACCCAAACGCCTAGGTCAGTGGCGTCCGGTGTCTCTTCTGTTTTATCAGGGGAATTCGAAGTTAGGTTGATTTAATAGGGGAATTATGAGTAAAATCGATATTTTTTATTTTAAATAGTCCATTTTACGAGAAAAAAGTCGATATGAACACTCATATTTAGCCCGGACTCGATTTATCAACTTCTCGTGAACTTGAAGATGCCGATATGAAGACGAGCTCCTTGCATTACCAGATTGAAAGAAAAAATTCGTGACAGCATATAATAATAATAATAATAATAATAATAATAATAATAATAATAATAATAATAATAATAATAATAATAATAATAATAATAATAATAATAATAATAATAATAATAATAATAATAATATATATTTATCTATAAAACCACATATTAACATCAAGCAAATACATTTGGTATAGGATATGTCATTGATACAATAATGTTAACGCATAAGATATTCATCAATAGTATAGTAGCAATTCACAAGCAAAAATTGTTTTAATAATTTTTTGAACAGAGGTGTACTATCTATGCGTCTTAACTCGATAGGAAGTGCATTATATAATCTTATTCCCATATATTTATGAGATTTTTAGTATCGGGTTAGTCTGTGGTATGGAACTAATAGATCATGTGATTGTCTTGTATAATATTCATGATTGAAATTCAGAGGTAAAAATTCATGTATATTAGCTTTAACATATTTCAATATCTCAAATATATAGGTACAAGCGAAGGTTAGAATTTTGAGTTTCTTAAACAGGGGTCTACAAGATGTTCTGATAGATACCCCGCATATAAATCTGATTGCCCTTTTTTTGTAGTTTGAAAACTCTTTCATTACAGGAGGAAGAACCCCAAAACAAAATTCTATATTTCATTCTGGAAAAAAAGTGGCTGAAGTAATATGACACGCACACACCCTCATCAGTTAGAGATCTAAGCCTCAACAGAGCATAACATACAGACGATAACTGAGAGCAGAGACCATTAATGTGCTGCCCCCAGTTAAGGTTAAAATCAATAGTAACACCCAGAAATTTAGTGAACTCAGCTTGCTCGACTGATTTGTTATTGATCCGCATTAAAAGGCTCTTGTCCCTTTGGTCGTTCGTGTTCTTCAAAGCAAAGTTTACGAATACAGTTTTGTTGACATTAAGAAAAAGTTTGTTCTCAACAAACCACTTTGAAAGCTGTAACATTCTCTCATGTGCAACTACAAGAGCTTCCCGCACTGAGTTTCCAGTGCACAAAAGCGTATTGTCATCAGCAAACATTATCAAACTTGATGGATCATCTAAAATATCAGGTAGATCGTTAATGAATTTCAGGAAGAGCAGCGGACCAAGTATTGATCCCTGCGGAACACCGCAAATTACATTAGCGTGACATGATCGTATACCATTAACTTAAACAAATTGCATTCGTCCTGACAAGTACGACTTTATCAATCTATTGATTTGACCCCTCAGCCCCAAAGAGCACATTTTCATCAAAAGTATTTCATGAGACACCAAGTCGAATGCTTTACTCAGGTCCATAAAAATAGCCAAATACTTTTTCCGGTCTTAGATACTCTGATAGAGATTAGTAGTAAAAGCCACCATCGCTGAATGAGTTGACCTTTTTTGTCTGAAACCATGTTGACAATTCGACAGATTATGCTTATCCAGGAAAGGAAGTATTCTATCAAAGATTGCTCGCTCTATACTAGAACCGCCCAAAAAAATTCGACTTGCGATGGGGCTCTGGGGTTGAAATTTCAACCTTTAACTTTTCGGGACGTGTTTCGATCAGATTGCGTGATCCTTGCATGATCATATTCACAGGAAAAATTCACTTGGATATCATCATTAAAAAGCCCAAAAAAATTCGACTTGCGATGTTGCCCTGGAGTTGAAATTTCATCCCTTCACTTTTCGGGTCTTGTCTAGATCAGAACACGAGATCCGTGCATGATCACATTCACAGAAAAAATTCACTTGGATATCGTCATTAAATAGCGCAACAAAAATTCGACTTGCGATGGGGCCCTGGGGTTGAAATTTCATCCCTTAACTTTTCAGGTCGTGTTTCGATCAGAACGCGAGATCCTTGCATGATCATATTCACAGGAAAAATTCACTTGAATATCATCATTAAATAGCTCAAAAAAATCGACTTGCGGTGAGGGCCTTGGGTTGAAATTTCAATCCCTGACTTTTCGGGTCGTATTTCCATCAGAATTCCTGATCCTTGCATAATCGTATTCACAGAAAAAATTCACTTTTATATCATTATCAAATAGATCCAAAAAACTATCGATTTGCGATGGCGACCTGGGGTTGAAATTTCATCTGTTAATATTTCGGGTCGTGTTTCGATCAGAACGCGAGATGAATTATCATATTCATAGGAAAAATTCACTTGGATATCATCATTTGATAGCATGAAAAAAATCGACTCGCGATGGGGTTCTGGGGTTGAAATTTCATCCCTAAACTTCCGGGTAGTGTTTCGATCAGAACGCGAGATCCTAGCATAATCATATTCACAGAAAATTCACTTGGTTATCATCACCATATAGTGCAAAAAAAATTCGACTTGGGGGCTATTTAATGATGATATTCAAGTGAATTTTTCCTGTGCATATGATTATGCAAGGATCTCGCGTTCTGATCGAAACACGACCCGAAATGTTAAGGAATGAAATTTCAACCCCAGAGCCCCATCGCAAGTCGAATTTTTGTTGCGCTATTTAATCTAAATGAATTTTTTCTGTGAATGTGATCATGCACGGATCTCGTGTTCTGATCTTAACAAGACCCGAAAAGTGGAGGGATGAAATTTCAACCCCAGGGCAACATCGCAAGTCGAATTTTTTTGGGCTTTTTAATAATGATATCCAAGTGAATTTTTCCTGTGAATATGATAATGCAAGGATCAGGCATTCTGATAGAAATACGACCCGAAAGGTTAAGGGATGAAATTTCAACCCCAGGGCCCCATAGTAAGTCGATTTTTTTTGGGCTATTCAATGATGATATCCAAGTGAATTTTTCCTGGGAATATGATAATGCAAAGATCAGGTATTCTGATAGAAATACGACCCGAAAGGTTAAGGGATGAAATTTCAACCCCAAAATTTCAATTTTTTTGGGGCTATTTAATGATGATATCTAGGTGAATTTTTCCTGTGAATATGATCATGCAAGGATCCCGCGTTCTGATCGAAACACGAACCGAATAGTTAGGGGTTGAAATTTCAACCCAAGGGCCCCATCGCAAGTCAATTTTTTGGGCTATTGAATTATGATATCCATGTGAATTTTTCCTGTTAATGTGATTATGCAAGGATCTGGTGTTCTGATCTAAACACGACCCGAAAAGTTAGGGGTTGAAATTTCAACCCCAGAGCCCCATCTTAAGTCGAATTTTTTGCGCTGTTCTAGTAGTATACGTCGTCACAAATTTTTTCTTCCAATCTGGTAATGCAAGGAGCTCGTCTTCATATCGGCATCTAATAAAACAATTCCAGTGCGGAATATGAATGTTCATATCGACTTTTGTCTCGTGAAATCGTCTATTTAAAATAAAAAATACGGGTTTTACTCATAATTCCCCTATTAAATCAATCTAACTTAGAATTCCCATGATAACCGGACGCCACTGACTTAGGCGTTCGGGTGTTTCCGTAAATTTCGGTCGCTATATTTATCCACTCTTTTCACACCGGCTGTGCAGAGGTGATTTTCCAACCTTGAGTCAACTTTATAGAAAATCGAATAATTAATCTCATCACTCGACCATGGGTGTTGTGATCTTCGTAAAACGTGTAATTGGTAATTTCAGCTTCTATTTCACTGAAATCTAATTTATCAACATTTCTTGTTATTTCTATGAATATTCGAAGTAGTAGACAGTAGACATAATAATATACCTGATATCGGGGACGCGTGTTGAAGCTCTTATATTTTCGCCGTTCTAACGTCATGCGAAAAACTTTTGTTGCAATATCAATCGTAGTTACTTACCTATAATGGAGAACAACAATGGATAATTATCCTTCGAAAATACAAGAGCGCTTCCAGCAAATGAATACAAACAAGGAAGATAACAAAATGTGATTAGTCATATCGCATTTGTCCAAGTTTTGAAGAAATTAGTGATTGAAATTTTTTAGTATAAAACATTTTATCTCGTGACAAGAAATACTACTAAATTATTATTCAATCACATTTTTAATTGATTGTTTTTTCTCGTTCTGAAAAATACCTATATCATTCTGAATGAATAGGTTTCATTGTCAGCACGTCACATCATTTCCTTTTTTTGCGTTATATTCATCAACACTATTTTCATAGTTGATTCAATAATTATGATCATGTGTTCTTTCACTCACAGGAATGATTCAGCGGAAATGATTGTATTATATTGATTTCCATATAGGTACCTGGAAATAATTATTGACAGTGTTTACTTGAAAAAGTGTGAATAATCATCCTTCGAATTCTCTACTTTGTTTCTTAAGTAGAATGAAGTAGTTTTCACATTATAAACAAATTGAAATAACCTTCGTTACATCAGAACAAGATGAAAGTTATTTCAAAAATAATTTCCATTCAAACAACTTTTGATTTCGTTTACCTAGCATGAGTTATTTTCAGTATTCTATGCAGAACAAAACAATTATAATTCATCGTGGTTTTTTCTTCACGCTTAATGATGATTATTAGGTGAATTATATAATTTAACAAATATATTATGTTCTCTGTTGCCTAGTTATTGACAACAAACAATTTTTCTATCCAAATAGAAAGTTAGTTGTGGACGCTTAATGAGAAGAGTATAATGCTTTTGTTTGATTTTTGTTTAGCACATCTTATGAATTTCTACACGAACATATTGATTCTATAAAGAATAGTTTAGTTTTCCCATGGATCCCAATTCATAATAATTTATATGAAAACAAACTAGTCATTAACATGTAAAACAAGAATTGAACCGTTCTGTATCATTCTTCTGAAATATCAAGTTACGAAAAATATTCACTCTTGTTGATATTGAGATTTATGTATATCTAACATTAGTATTCCTTGCGTTCGTTTTATTGCAATGATTCTTTGTGAATAATCAATATTATATGAGGCAATCTCTATTTTTAATATTTTGAGATAATAAAACTCAACATAATGCCACCACCAGATATTCATAAGGGTTTTTTTGACATTTTGGGTTCCTGCATTTTCTTACAGCACCTTCTTACAATACCTACCTAGTTTTGACGGACATAATTTGGGCAAAAGTTTAATAGGTCGCGAAAAGATATCATGTTTGCGTAACATTAGAAATTGGACAGGACTGAGGTAGAACAGATATTCTGAGCAGCGAAAGATAGGGACCAATTCAATCATTTTGTCATGGAGATAGCCCATGCCTGAAGACAGGCAGGGCACCGACTAGTGATTTTCTATAACTGTATCTCTGACCTATGACTGATAGGTATAAAAGAATTTTCAATCGATGATTTTCTTATTTTTATATGAATAACGACCACCACCAAAAGGTGAGAGCCACAATCGAGTTCGACTGGACATTTTATTTTCTAATCATCTATTGCAATCGAATATCGAAAATGAAAAGAATCGAAAAAGGAAGGAAGCAGTCTATATTGAATAATGTTAGGTGATACAGTAGTCTATACTTTTGGACATTGAATTTTTCATTCGCTGAAATATTGCCAGTGCATTCCTTATTTAATCAGCATAGTGATTAATTCGTGCGCGAAACTCATCCACATCTGCAAAGTATTGGTTTTGTATACACCAATAAGGTACCGAATAACCATATATGCATCAACCTATCCATCTGTTGGAACACTTGGTATTCAAAAATTACCGTCCTATCATAGACAATACTGTGTAATAAAAAAATCAGAATGTTATCGACCTTGAGAAATTTAATTTTACATTTCAATAATTTCTTTCGGAACTACTGATGCTACGAAATTAATGAAAGATACGAACATTTTCAAACTCGAATTTTGGATTTTTAAAGTCTCAAGAATATCTGAAAAATTATGAACAACTTGATTTATGGAAGATGGAAGGGGTTGTTTGTTTCTTAAGTTATAGGTCAATTCCTTTTATTTCATAAATTCGTGTGGGAATATCTCAGTCTTACACAGATTTCATAATGATGTTTCATCATTATAAGTAAGTGGAGTAATCGGAGCTCTCTTGTCACGGATTTATCTATTAACAACTCAAATTAGTGATACAAAAAAAGGTAAAAATACACTAAACGATATTCATGGAAATATTTCATCAATTTTAATGAAAATTCATTGCATTAGATAAAGTAATCTATAATGCTCGTACAGGATTATTCTCACACTAGGTATTTTCAAAACTCGACACTCCGTTGCCCGTTTCTGAACTTTGACCTCGAGAAAGAATATCAGGTCCTTCGGCGCTTTTATTATAATTATCTATTCAACACCATATTGGGGGTGTTATCAGGAAACTCAATTCAACGAGAACATCTCGTGAAAGTATTATTCGTGGAGATGCCGAACTGGCGAAAACTCTAGAATGAATTTACGATGGCCGAAATTCCCGAAAAAACCAGTGAACGACAGCCGTGAAAGCCTCAAGTAATTGAATATTGTAGGTTGTTGAAAAAGTAGTGGTGCTTTCACCACTTATTGTATTTTGGAGTTCTCGAAAATCTGTGTATATAAATATTTTGGTTTTGTAAATAAAAATTCATCGAACTTTTTTTCAAGGGTGATATATGACAAACTCGTCTCCTCAAATCTTTCGGTTTTGTTTAACAACACTCAGTATATCCAAGTTGAAAGTTTGTTTTCATCTCTTGAGGTGACTTTTTCCAGGGTATCTAAGAATGAATGGATGATCCTGAATCTCCTGATAGAAGTGCTCTTGGTCCGCTCCGGAAAAAATGCGAACTAAAATGTGTCCCTTGAGAAGTAATTATTTATGATGCAAGTATAGAAGATATTCTTTCACGAGTTCAATATTTGAAAACGGGCGGTGTTAGAATGAGCCTTCTGTACGAGTATTATACAATATTTTCCCTAATTCATAGAATTTCATTGAATTCAATGAAATGTTTCTATAAATATCCATTTGTGAATTCTGTGTGGAAAACTATTGGATACCAAAACTATTTTTTATATCACAAATTATCATGTTTGCTTTCCGATTATTTTTGTATCTTAATGACCCAAACCGTGTTGTTGTTATTATTTTTCATTATTAACTGCAGTGCTGAAATTTTTTTTGGGTCTATATTGCAGATATTAGATATAGAAAAGGCGAATATTGATGGCTCCAATAAGAGAAGAGGAAACCAAAGCAACCATTTCCTGGCATTTTCGTTCGTCTATTCTATATTCTATGAATACTTCACACAGGAATTAGTATACAAAATCTGATGAGATTTCTAAAGTTCTATGTTAAGATCCAAATCATCAGTTTTTATTCCAAATATTCGGAGGACATAGGAAACTAGGTAGTATATTATTTCTTGAAATACTCCCCAAGTAAAAATTCGGAATACCTACCTACATCAGCATCAGCTATTAAGTTTTTTTTATATCCGAACACACTAAACTACATATATCATTCATGAAAAAAGGAAGGTACCATACCTAAAAGCCTTTAGTAACCCAGCCAGATGTTTAAATGCCGAAATATTGGAGAACCTTCTGCAATACCGGAACAAATGAATATTGATATATGAATTACTGTTTTATAAAGATTTTGATCCAACGATTCTCCTAATACAATAAAAAACTGGAATAAAATATCGAACAAATCTCAACAAGTGCGTGATATATATACAAAAATAATCCGAATCTATAAGATTCCGTAACTGGTTGTGAGAGTACGAGATTATTCAAAGTAGAAAATTTTATTATTAAAATGAATGCACCATTTATACTGTCACATATCTCGATCAAGCTAGTCTTGTTTTTTTCCAAATATTAACATTCGACAAAATGCATTGAAATCAAATATCTGTATATTTACTGACCTGTATAATCTTTCTATTTGGTCCATAATAATACATGAAAACAATCACAAACACCAGAGTGAAAATTGCTAAAGCCACCAGGGCTAGTGCCTTTTTTGTAGTCACAAACCATCCTACGGCCTCAGTGTCTCCTTTCAGAAACTGTGTAGGGTTAGAGTTCATATAGTTAGCGGAGTTAACCATGATCAAATCACCAACTCACTTGTCATTATTTAACCCACAGTCATTCTGACGAGAAAAATTACCTGAAGAGAGATGGGTATTCTCAGCCAATAAAGTGATAATAATTATTGGAATACCTGGTCACATGGTACATTAAAATATGTAGAATCACTTGTGTATTTACGTAACGAATTAGTTCCGCTAGTTCGAAACTGACAGTTGAAAATAATCAGGATAATACTGTCGGTAGTTTTGGGAACAGAGTGGAGTTGGTATCGTTGTAGCTAATTGTTGAAGTAGCAGAACTACAAGCACAAGGCAATCCCCTTCGTTTTACTCATAACTCGCAGGAAATGGCCGTTTTGATGGTGATTTTCTATGTTACACATTCGCACAAATTTCGTCTCATTTCATGAAATTAAAAATTCGCATGATGTCACTTCAAGGACTCGTCTAATTATGGTGAGAGATAATTATTATTCGCAAATTGATAGGTTGAACTACCATTATCGGTCTATTTGTTATACAATAAAATATCGGTAAAGAATTAATTATAATCATTGTGAAATTTTTGGTGGGTGAAATAGTATATTCTGAAACAAGTTTCAGAATGAGCTCCTATTCTAACACGAATGCATGATTGTTGGAATTGCCTTCTGCAACGAGGATTAGACGATATTCTCTCTATTTCCGACAAGTTTCGTGAAATACTGTCGAAATTCAAATGAGAATTCAGATTAGTGACTTTTGTATTGTAGCTTCGTAGTTGGGGTGACCTACGAAATTTGACAGATCACTGAATTAGAATTGATTTGATTCGAAAATTGATTGGATCGGAGGTCAGTACTGACAACCACAATACGAAAAATATAACTGAAAACAATACTGTAATGAGTTTAATTAAAGCATTATTTTTGGTACTGTAATGAACTCATTACGATACTGAAATTGAGTATTTGTGAAGATACTTCGCAAAGCCGGAACAAACTGGTAGAACTTCTGGATTGAGATAATTGCATATTTGGAATAAAGGAATATATTTTAGTGGCGGCTATAGATTGATCATCTCAAGAAAAATATGGTATCTCATTTGTCTCTCTTTCTAGGTGTACATATCACTTGTTGTCATCATGTTTCAGTAAATTGTAGCAATTTATTATGGTTCGCTTCGAGAAAGTTTGGTTATTATCCCATTTTTTTTATAAAAAGGAGCGTTCTTCGGTTAACACGCGGAACTATGGTGGAAATAACCGCTCTTCTGTGCTTGCCTTTCGTTGTATCCTTGGGAAATTGGAAATAAATTTTAGTCTACACCATGTAAAAACTCCAGTGACATGCCAGAACTGTTGAGAACATCGCTACTGAAAGAGCTAGTGTTGCAGAAGATCAAACTTTCAATGGTCGTCGTTCTCAAGAGCACATTAAAACACACCAACTTGACGAATTTAGCAAAAAAGATTAGAATTTACACTATACTCTGTTCAAATATAAAAAGGAGCTTTGTGAACAAACAGAATCATCTGGTTTGCGTACAATAAAGCTCGTATTGGTCAAACGGTGATAACAACGCTCTCTCCGACCGCCCTCAAAGATTGCCAGGGTCGTACTCGAAACTATGCTCGAGATTGCGGCAAGGTAATTCCAGGAAACACCAGAGTTTTAGAGATTTGGGTAGGAATCTTGCAAGATTCCGACAAAGTAATTCCGGGAAACACCAGATTTGGGTCCTTTCCATCCAGTTACAACTGAACGATTGTATTAAATCTCCTCGATTCGACTCTGGACGGAAAGTAAACATCCGAAGGCCCTCCTACCGCTGCGCGAACTGCTCTCGCTTAGGTTTGAACAGAGTATAGAACAAGATTGTTTTGATCCAACCAAAATAGTCCAGTAAACGAAGGTCTGAAATCACTTTTTTGCGGAAAGAGCTGCATTTTGGATATAATGATTGTCACTAGAGTAGGAACTCATGGTCAAAATTGCAGGTTCCTAAATTTTCAGGAACCTTGGAAAATTCGCGAAAATGTCTAAAAACTCACGTTTTCTCGAAAACTAGAAGATTTTTCGAAAAAAGTTTCAAACAAAAGTTGTAGAGCGGAGAATTTAAGGATAAAAAATGGCTTTTCGCATTCTCGTGGTGTTTATATTGACTAATCAGAGATGGATTTCTGAATTGGCATTCTCAGTTGCTAACTTCATAACGTACGAATATCCGAAGACGCGGCAAGTAAGGAGCAAAGGAGCAGGTAGTTTTACCATTCTCATTTTATTACGTTCATGTTTGTAAACGAAAATATCAAGGCTCTTTAATACAGCCGTGGATGAGAAATTCATATCCCGGACTTCTCTCAAATTATTTTGGGTGCAAGAGAATATGTTTGAAGAAATATCATTTTGTAGATGCATTTTGCGTTTTATGTTGTGTGCATTGCATTAGGCTATATCTGATTTATGTGTTTTTTTTTCAATAAAACAGGGATTAGTGACTTTTTATTGTATCTTGGCAGTTGGTGTCACTAACGAAATTTGACAGATTGCGGAATTTGAATTGATTTGATTCGAAAATTGAGTGGATCGGAGGTCAGTACTTACAACCACAAAACGAAAAATAAAACTGAAAACAATGCTGTAATGAGTTTCATTACAGCACTACTTTTGGTACTGTAAAGAACTCATTACGATACTGAAATAGAGAAAAATACATTACATTATCAAGGAGTTGAACAACTCAAAGTTCTACAAAATTAGTGATATTCTCACATCGCAGTCATTATCTGACCTTTTTTAATCAATCCGTTGAAATATTTATATCCATTTGCATTAGTTTTTTATGCAAAAGCGATTCATTTTTGTTACTGCCAACTTTCGCTTCGCATGTCGTCCCCTGAACATTTCTATTGAATTTTTTCAAAAATTACTATATCTTTTAGTGTTAAGCTTCGTAAATAGTCGAAAAGAATTTCATCTTGTACAATGAGCTTCTTGGACTCACTTTTATCTATATTTCAACAAAAAAAATTGATGTAACTTCCGTGATTGTAGAACTTATGAATTATGTACATTGTGCAGCATATTTCTGAAAAATTCTTGAGGGTGTGCCATCAACAATTTTTCTTTTTTTCGAAAATTCCAAATGACAGATATTTCGATAAAATTTCATATTCTTGCATGGAATGGTAACATCTAATTACCCGGTAACATCCGATTAAAAAAAATCAGGTGTAAAATCACAAGAGAAACAAATATAAGTCCAGTTTTCTAGCAGATCTGAAAGAAAGCTGTCTTCATCCATGAACTCGCATAGCATTGGTAAGGGTACTGGCACATTTCGCCCTGCAGTTCATAAACATATACATCATAAAAGGGAATAATAAAACCCTTGGTAAAACCACAAGCTCCCTTTGAGCGTCTTCGGCTCGGTCTTCGGCTATTCGAACGTAATGAAGTTAGCAACTGAGGACGCCATTACATAAATGCACCTCTAATTAGTCAATATTTACACCACGAGAATGCGAAAAGCCATAATATCAACTAGAATTTTCCGCTCCACAACTTTTGTTTGAAACTTTTTTCGATAAACCTTCTAGTTTCCGAGAAAACGAAACTTTTTTGACATTTTCACGAATTTTCCAAGGTTCCTAAAAATTTGGGAACCTGCATTTTTGACCATGAGTTCATACTCTAGTAACAATCATCATATCAAAAATGCAGCTCATTCCGCAAAAAAGTGATTTCAGACCTTCGTTTACTGGACTCATGGAGGTAAAGAAAGTGGAGGGGGCATAACGTTTGAAAAGTGTCCCCAAAACAAATCCGGATTTGGCAAACCAAGATGGCCGACTTCAAGGTATTTTAAACTGTAGATTCTGCAATTTTGGCCTTATTTATTATTCGTTCGTTGGTTTTTGCAGTTGTATGTAGTGAAAAAACATATAAGAAATGGTTTCTTGTACAGCATATGCTGATCTTACTCGAAAATTAATAGTGAAAAGCTGAATTTTTTGACGTTTGTGAATACATGGTTTAATTATTGTTGCATACAATTTTAATTGATAGGGGTACACGAGATAATTTACCTATTTGTTTCATTGTATATTATCTGAATTTGTATGTACCTTAATTGAAAAAATAGGATGTATAATTAGTTACAGGAACATTCCGTACGTAATTCAACTCACCAATTCATTAAAAGCAATTGTTTATGATATTTTGCCTCCTTGATTTGTTTCGATCATTATTTATTCCTTTTTAGGTCATTAAAAGAGAATCGAACAAATTCCAAATTGTAAAAATTCAAATATACAAAATTCCCGCCACAAATTTGGCTCAGCAACATGGCGGATTTTTGGTGACACTTTCATAGCAAGGGAAACATAGGATATGCTACCTCTCCTTCTTCTACCTCCATGACTGGACTAAAAAACTTAAGCCACTAGGTCATCGTCAGCTCCGCGAATTTGATGCTTGGAGTGGATCGCAATTTTGCAAAGAAAAAATTATATTTTCAGATGAAGTCTTTCTTGGTTTAGTGGATTCGTAAACAAATAATATTGTAATTTTTGGTGTGAAAACAATTCACAACAGCTTGACGAGAAGTCTTCGATGCATCAAGATCGAACATTGGACGATTATTTATTTATTTAACGGAATGAACCGGTAATAATACCCTTTCATACAATTATAAAGAATAGAAATACAAAAAACAGTGCGTGACCAATGAAAAATACAAGAATGTCTACACAAGTAAAGTGCGAGATGGAGCATAACATAATAATATGAGAAATTAATCAAATGTAAGCAAGGTTGAAGCCTGAATAAACAGAAAAAAGAAAGAGAAACTCGAAAACTCAAAAACAAAGTTCGCGCTACGATCGCCTGAGATATCTCCTTCCTCAACCTCGACAAGGAGCGATCAAAAAAATCGATCTCTGACACAGATGCAACGTTCACGTGACTGTTTATCCTCGGAACTCGGAACAGGAGAGTTTTTAGAGTAGTTGTACTTATAATTATTGACATAAAGGGAGGTTCTTCTAGGAGGAACGATTCATTGCACAAAGTTTGTGAATTCACTTGTGAACACGATACAAAGGTGGATCTATGAACGCCGTGCCATTCAAAACATAAATGCTATTGATTGTACACTGTAATTGTATAAAATGTGAAGTTATAAATAAAATGATTTTTTTTTATTTCATTTTGAAATTAAATCGTTTTAATCGGAGAACCCTGTATACTGAACACCCTGATGGTTTTTTGGGATTACAGCTTTTAAAACCGATGCTGAATGAGTTTCCCGAATTGATACCTAATGATACCTAATGCCCTTGTTTATGAATCTCTAGTAATTCAATGACGTGTAATTGGGGGAGTTGGCTGACATAGGGCATTTTAGTCAATTCCACTTAATTATTTTATATTTGTCGAGATAAAATCTCATATTATCTACACTAATCTATAACATCTGTTTCATTGGATTCTGAAAAGACGCATTCAGAGTCCAATTTGAATTGAATTAATTAAATGGGCATCTCAAACTGAAGCGCTCTCTGTCATCTAACTCGCCCATAACTCCATTGAATAACTAGAGTTATATAAACAATGCTAATACCATTGTTTATGAATACCCTTGTTTATGAGTTATATAAACAATGCTAATACCTAACATATCTAAACGAGAAATTCTTGTATTTCTATATATTTATATCAATTAGAATCCCGGAAATGGCTCCAATGATTTTCATGAAAGATACAAATCAGGGGTTTTCGGCCCAAGGACTCGATTTATCAAAGTTTCAGGTCCTAGAAAATTCAAAAATATGAATAGAAATCGATTTAAATTGATTATGACGTTTCAAAAAATGCGATGACGATCAGAGGGGCTCACGAATATATTTAATTCTCCATGTTTTCGAAATTCAGTAAAATTGCTCAAGAAAGTAGGATTATCCTCAAGATCAAGTTGGTTATTCGTGGTTATATCTAAAGGGCAAAAACTAAGGAACCTACGAAACAATAACCGGGGTCATTACCCGCTTGAAATTGTTCTAGGTGTGGTAGTTTGAATATTATTTATCAAGTGATGGAATATTGACATTCTGTGATCAAATTCGATGTTGAGCTGAGAGTATATTCTTTATTAATAGATGTGGAAAAAATCAATCAAATATGTCATTTTAACTCTCATATTTTCAAGACTTTTGAACTAAGGTAAGAAGTCTGTTATAAATTGAGCCCCTCAGACGTCATCCTCAACTACGCCTATGGTCCGAACGCACCGAAACGTCAAGACGACTTCTCATCTCTATGAACAGTCTAGTTAACCTACTTCAATTCTATGTTAATCAGTTGACAGATCGACTCATGCTCGTTATTAATTGTAACAATCAATCAATCTTTTTCTGTATCGACTCTCTCTGAAGATCAGACCTCTCTTGTGAAATTAGAATTCTCAAAAAGTCACCTCGCAAATTAATTGTACATCTCGTTCTTTTTTGGAAGCAATCAATTAGGTAACGGAGCCTTTCTCAAAGTCATCTCTCATTAATGCATATTTAATGTTATTTTCCTGCTTTTTATAAAGTTTGAAAATGTGTCCACGTTTTAGATCATAAAAATCTATAAAAATACTGGTAATCCTCTCTCACTTTACTCTCAGAAAAACTGTATTGCATTTAACTAATGGAATTGACTCCTCTAAGATACATATTTTGATATATTTTGCTGTTCTCATGATTTTTCAGATTTCTCTAGACTTCTCACAGTGGAAATAATAATTGATTGCTTCAGAAATGAACATTATTTGTGGTAATGAGTTTTGATTCATTATATTCTCATGTGCACCTCATTATCTCAATGTGGTCATCTCATTTCTCAATCATACACTTCTCATTAAACTTGCTAATTATTGTTCTCGAGTTTCAGATAAATGAACGATCTTAAGCATAAGGGTGAATCATGGAATCAGTCTTCTCTCTCAATAAAATCAAGTCAACTTCTCTGAAATATTTGAACGATCAAGTAATTCACACATTGAACCTGATTGACAATCTCAATCCCTGCTTCACCTTGAGCAGTCTCTTCAAATATTGCCCACATGATTAAATTGGTATGATCTCCTCATTATAACTAAGAAATTCTCAAGTTCATTCATCGGAAACATTTAGCAAGTGGCAACTCAGGCCTTCAGCTTCAAACAAATCAAAGGGTTGGTGATTTGCTCTCATACGATGTACTCCTATAATTATCAATTGTAACTCTTATTTTTCTGATGAACACTAACCCTGCTTGCTAAAAGTAGTTTGTCACTGTAAATTTTGTCTCAATTGATTAATTAGCCTTCTCGTTATAGAACTACGTTATAGATCATAATTATTGATTTCTCAACCTTGATATTCTCATATTGTAATGCTCTCAATGAAGACCAGACTTAGACTATTAAGTTTTCAATACATGTACTCCTCTAAGACCTAATCTCACTTTATTACAACTCAGACTACTCTAACAATTCACTATTGAACCTTTTGCTTTTCTGATGAGATAAAGAGGCTCTCGCAATAAATTTCATTTGCATCATCACTGTAAACTCTGTGTTTAATTTTGAATTAATGGAACTCTCTCAAAGTCTAAGTCTGAATTCATCTGACCTCTCAATTTGAACTTCTCTAGATTACCTCTGTTTTTAGTTGAATAATCACTCTGAGTTTATAGATGACTTTAATATTGTATTTTTTACTTTATTAACTTCATGCGGGTGACTTTTTCATTTTATGATTGTGAATGATGTCAATAAATGTTTTTACAATACCATCTCTAACTCAATTATCTGGATACAGTCGTAAACTTTATTTTCCAAAATCAGAACAATCCCGATTTTGTACAAAGTCAAATATTGAAACCCTAAGGAATTTTGATTTTTTGCTTCAACTTTCTTTGCTAGATCAATCTGTAACTGAGGGAAAGTATTTTACTACATGTGCTATGCACACCGAATATTTTTAATTTCAGTTTAACTTTTTGTAGAAGGTTTTTGAAAAACATTGTGAAATATCAATATTTAGAACATACGTCCTAAATATTGTCATATAGTGATTATATTTGAAACATGGTTATGAACACTGTAATTTGCATGATGAATAACAAAACTATAATTTTATGATGAAACTTTAATTTTACTTTTATCATATTGTGTAAAATAAATGAAATATTTATATTAAAAATTGTATGAAATAAAAAGTAATATTCTCAACAACTGGAAAATTTAATAATTCGGACCAATAAATATCTCTTTGTCAGACCTGTTAAGGCCAACACATTCTTCGTGAACATCATATCTTGTAAAAATATAGCACATCCTCATATCAATTTTTCTGTCCGTAATGCATAGAAAGCGAAAACAACACAAAATCTCAAGCGATGATTCTTCTCCCAAAATTTTTTTGGAGGAGATTTAGCTTGTGCAGCCCTTTTTAGAGCTCTTTTTCTTCGGCATCTGTGGAAAAATAATTTTTGTTAAAGCTGAGGGTAAGAAGCAAAAATTCAACAAAATTATTGCAAAAATTTTCAGGGCCTATTATTGGCATAATTCAGTAACTGCAAACTTTTAGTTTGGGTGAATATGATATTATCAATTTGAGTTTACTGATCACATATTTATTCATTAGCATGAGTTTATTTACATAAATTTGTCAAAAAAATATATTATTTAGAACCTAATAATATATTAGGTTCTAAATATTGCTATAGCAATATTTGGTCCATATATGGATGGCAGTGATAGGCACCCGTGAATCCACTGAATTATTGCCGATTTCAAGGAACACCTTCATATTAAGAAAAAGAAAAATCGTTGCCTTTACGGAGCCACATCGAGAACATTTTCTAAACATAAATGAATTCAAGATAGTAATCATCGAAATGAATACCATTTTCAATTCCCATGCTCAGAGATCTTTTATCATGAGGTTGGAGAAATGTATCTCTCATCTCAGTGACAAAATCTAATATAATTTCTCCAACCTCATGATAAAAGATCTCTGAGAATGGGAATTGAAAGTGGTATTCATTACTATGATTACTATTTTGAATTCATCTATGTTTCAAAAACCTTTATATTAAACATAAAATCCCTACAACAACAAAACATATACTTAATGACTCACCTTATGTAATTTTTGGGACAAAATATATCGATAGGTATGTCAATACGGACTCG
Organism: Hippodamia convergens; assembly: GCA_038502775.1. NCBI lineage: Eukaryota > Metazoa > Arthropoda > Insecta > Coleoptera > Coccinellidae > Hippodamia > Hippodamia convergens. Next base: position 43,175,019 of record CM076609.1, read on the forward strand.
ATATCCCGTGAAAATTATATTATTATCATTATTATTATTATTATTACATAACAAAAGAGTTGGGGTTCTCACCCATGAACTAAAAAATTACAAAATGAAATAAAACAATTGAATTCAATGGCCACAAGAAAAAAAGGAAAAAAAAACTAAATAATGAGATGAACACCAGTCACAGTCACTCCACAAAAAAAAAGAGTCAACTCTGGTCCCGTGTAAACTGGTCGACTCTATTTTTGAAAGAATTCACGGTGAGAGCGTCAACAACTCTATGGGGTAATCTGTTCCATACCTCAAAAACCCGGTTGGGGAGGAACGTTTGACGCTGCGTGGTCCTGAAATTCTCCTTCGCCGGTTTGAAGGCATGGCCACGCAGTTGTGTGCTACTTCTCATGTAGAGGCAGGGGCGGCCTCGCCTTACCCATTGCGGGGCCCACCTCTGACTTGAGCCGGCAAACAGAATATACAACCTTTGTAGCAAACCAAAAAAAGATTTTGCTTGGACATTTTGCTATGACCTCTAAATGTGAATGAAGAATCAAAAACAATGGAAGTTTTTCCTCAGAAAAAATAGAATATAACGAAACTGAACCCCATTAGTCCAGTCAACGAAGGTCTGAAATCACTTATTTGCGGAAAGAGCTGCATTTTTGAAATAATGATTGTCACTAAAGAAGGAACTCATGGTCAAAAATGCAGGTTCGCAAATTTTCAGGAAACTTGTAAAATTCGTGAAAATGTCGAAAAGGTTACGTTTTCTCGGAAACTAGAAGGTTTATCGAAAAACTAAAATTGTCAGAGCGAAAAATTTTAATACAAACGATGGCTTTTTGCATTCTCGTGGTGTTCATATTGACTAATTAGAGGTGCACTTATGAAATGGTTCTCAGTTGATAACTTCATGTTGTTCGGATAGTCGAAGACCGAGCCGAAGAAGCTCCAAGAGAGCTTGTGGTTTGTGGTTTTACTGAGTATTTTATTATTCCCTTTTATGATGTATATGTTGATAAACTGCAGGGCGAAATGCAAGCACTCTTACCCAATGCTACAGTATTCTCATCCCTAATCACTAGATTCGAAAAAAAAACAGATTTTGCGCTACTCCTTCCGTAATTCTCCACAATGGAATGTATTCGTGCATAAGACGATAATTGAACGAATATTTCAAAGGGACCGAGAAAGAACGGTCAACAGGGCTATAAATATTTTATGAGGTTCCAACATCTGGGATAAGTAAACATAGTACCTAAATACTCAGATAATTTTTATCCTAATTGTGTCGTGTGATTCTACATTCTATTTTTCCTACTGTTTATGATCTGGTGGGTCAGACATCTGGTGCCTCAATTACATATATTTGAACGTTCCGACAAGGCGCAATATTCAAAAACTATATAATGTTTTTTTCAATCTTGTTTTGAATGAATTGGTTGACGAACGTTTTTAGAACTCACCCTTATATCAAAATTTGGTATTCCAAATTTACCAATACCTTCGCGCCCATCACATTTGAATTGCATAGAACATACATGTGATATGAGCTAATGAAGATAAGGTAATCATTCAACTACCTTAAATGATCTGAGAGAGCTTCTGAGCCGTTCATGGAATCAAATTCCTCGAGAAATGTTCAACAACCTCGTGTGCAGTATGCAAAGAAGATGTTAAGCTGTTATTGATGCCCGTGGAGGCCATACATTTTATTTATAGCCTTAAAATGCTTGAATTCTCTGGGAATATAATTTCGTTTTTTACTCGATTTTTCTTAACCACCCTGTATACGCTGCAGACCCACAGGTTAAAATTGAATTTAATTTCCAGCTTGAAATCATATCAATATGAATTTTCATCACGAAATCTCATATAAAATATATTTTTTTGCAATTTTATTCAATATTCCTTACTCATGTGGAGCAGTTCATATCATGTTGAGATCACTTTAATCATCTCTCAATAGCATTATACAGTGTCGGATAAGGAAAATACATAAAACGATACATTTTTGATAGATTTCATTCAAAATCCGGTAGACTTTTGGTAGATTTCGAATTGATCTAAGGTAGATTTCCGAAATGAAAGGTGGTAACATTGATAATGCCGTACTGTTTTCAATATGGTCTATGGAGGGTAGTAGGGATACCTCTTCTCTCCATAGTAGGTATACGTTCCGAGCATTCGCACTGGTTTACTTTCAGATACGACTGCGATGTTCGGTCCTTTATTATTACCTGACGCGACAACAATCCAACCTTCAAACCTCGGCAACCCCTATTAGGTCCAAGTTTTTTGCAGGCAACCCTATATCAACGTGTTCGCAATAAAACAGCTTATGCTGATATATTTTTTTTTCTATTATCACACCGGTGAAATTACCTCATTTTGACATACATGTTTAAACCAGGCAACCAGTAGTTCGTCCAGGTGAATAAGAGGCAACCCTATGTTTGCAAATTCTACATGTTTCATACTACAAGTCCAGTATGAAATTTTCTTATTATCATGATGTTGCAAAATGTCATGAAAAATCATTATTGAAAAAAATTATTAAAAATACTCTGACCAGGATTTTTTTAGGCAACTTTTTTTTTATATATTATCTAACATCTGAAGTTTATTATGAAATGGGTTCTATTCTATTATCACCTCGGTGAAGGTCGAGGTAGGTTCGGATCTTCTACTAGACCATATTCATTCTGTTGACCTGGGAAGGTCAAAACTAGGAATTCTGATGGAAGGATCAGAAATAAGATCTCTATTGAATTGCCACATTTCTTTGATTAGGTATTTAGTAATAGCTCAGAATGAAGGAAGATAAAGCAATAAACGCGCCTCTCAACACAGATATAGTTTCTAAACTTGCAGGAGAGTAAAAAATTTACACAATTTACACAATGTAATTTTTATCGATTGAAATGAATTCTGGAACGATTCTGTATATCTGATCCTTGTCTCAAGAAACCTTTTTCAAATACCTAATGGAAATGATCCTACATAAATTCTGGCCCATACCTATTGTTACGAGCAACTAATTAAATTGAAAAAAATGTTGCGCTCAGCTACTTGGCCTTCCGGAGGATGCGATATGCGAATAAACTAGCTGAGATTTCTGACATCTTGGGCGACGAATTGAAAAATCAAGCATTCCGTCAAGAGTTTGTCTGATCAACTGCGATAGAGACATTGAAACGTTACTTATTTGAATATTTTAGTTGTGCGTTTATTGTTATACGTCAATTTTGTAAAATTTAGCTCCTAACAAATTGGTACATGAATTTACGGCACATTACAATTTCATATTTGAGTTTTTAATTGACTAGGGTAAAAGCCGAGAGAACTAAAAGTTTTTACTGAATATTAAAAAATATTCTATTTGACAACAAAATGAATGAAACTAAATAAATTAATAAAAGAAACATAAACTAAATAAAATCACATCTCAGAACACGATGATTTAAAAAATTTTTCAACTTCAGTCAAAAAGAAAAAACCATGACCTAAATTCTTTGACATTCCAAACTTAATTTCATAGATAATTGAATTATAAATGTTGATCCCCACATAAAGGGTAGGTACCTCGTTTTGTAAGGATCTATTCAGACGTGAAATAATTATTTATAATTAGTACCGACGTCGAAAAAAACAATATTTTAGTAGAACTTGTTTTTTGATATATATCATGCCCTATGTTTCCCCTTTTTCAAAAAACATTTTTTAAGTATTGCTCAATTTTTGATATTATTTAATATCTAGACGCCCAGTCCGTTGCAAATTCAATGCCAAACTAGCCCCAAGTTATGAAGTTCCGCGGGGCAGCTACAACTAAGATGAATGAAAATGTATTCAGTGAAATCATTTCAGTACCATTCTTCCCTGTTCTATCGAATTATAGAAACTATATTATAAAAAAAACTTATCCAGTTACCAGACTTAACCCATTGTGCAAAACGAGAGTTTTAACGGAAAAATATGTTCTTACAACAGCCATACCGAAATGGGTTGATTTTCTTATTTTATTTGATTCAGAGATAGATAAATGCCTAGTTTGGTGCAGAATCAGTGCAAGACTGGCTCAAAGTTCCACGATGCAACTACAAAGAAGATGAAATTTTATTTTAGTACGATTTTTTTGGTTGTATTAACGGTCTAGAAACTATATGAAAAAAGTTTTTTCATTTTTTTCAGAATTATTGAAAATGAAGAGATTTTCATTTGAATATTCTGATACAAAGGATGAGGGGAATTTCAATATTCAATATTCAATCAGTATCAAAATTTTAATTATTTCCTGGATAAAACATAAATTCAGATACTGTCAATCTAATAGTGAATAAAATAGTTTCAATCTAAAATTGTGTTATAGGAAAGTGATGCATTCATGTAGTCCACTAGCCCACATCTTCATCACTGCTGTTATCGTTCTCATGTGTCACGTTTTCATCATCATCATTTTCTACAACATTCTGGTCAGTTAATTTGGATGTGCACTGATTTAGCATTGGTACTGATTTTGTACTGTCCCTAAAAAATTACGTCTGGTGTGTGGACTGCTCCACACGAGAGGTCCCTACAATCGAAACCGAGTTAATGAGAGAATAAAGTTCCGGTACCGGATGTGAACCGATCGGACAACGGCGCGTGTTAGGGACCGGGACGAGACCGGTCGGTCGCAGTCACGCCCCCCGACCGATGTTATATAACGACGTACACTCAACGTCCCCGTCACAATCAGGCAGCTCATTTCAGCGAGAACATCTCCTGAAAGTATAACTCTTGAAGATGCCAGACACTCGAAATGGTGAAACGTCGACGGCCCAAATGCTCGCGACAACAAGTGACATTAACCTCGCATGTTCTAGTAAAAAAATGTTTTTTTCACTTGTAACGTAAACGTGAGAAAAGGGCACAAAAATTTTTCCGTTTTTTAGTTAATGGATCGTCAAAGTTCAGTGGTATCTTAACTCTTACTGTGAATTAATAATAATAATATTGGGGGAAAAGCCAGGGTTACAAAAAAAAAATTGCTGTTGCTCCCTGAGGTACCCCTAAATCGGTAGATCGATCCACGGTTCTCTTGGACTGATCGATTGAAATTTCGAAAAAATTAATTGAACAATCAATAATTACATTATTTCCTCAATTTTCACTAAATTTTTTCTTTAATGAATCATAAGATAAAATTTTCAAACATTTCGGAAATTTGAATAAAAAACATTTTACATTCGAAAAATTTGGATCTGAAAATAAAAAGAAATTTAAGAAAAAATTTCGAATTCGAAAAAAAAACAAGCGAACATTTCTGACTCACCTCTATTTGAGATATGGATAAATTTAAACCTTCATTTTCCTCAGAAAAAATTATTGAATAAAGTTGAAGTTGATACCCCTGAGCTGTACTCGTTGAGTGAAATACTGAGCGATGTAACATTTCCGTTTTCTGCACGTATTAAAAAACAGTTTTTTTTTTAAACATTCGACTTATTTGTTAAAAAAAAACAATTTAAATTCGAAGTCCCTCCAGAATCGCTAGATTCAGAATATACCGATTCAGGGGGAACTTTGGGGAACATCAGGCTGCAAACATTTTTTTATAACCTAAGCTTCCCCCCAATATTGACGATGATACAGTCCATTAACCCAAAAATGGCACAATGGGATTTTTGTGCTTTTTTTTCATGTTCACTTTACAGATGAACAAAATTTTTTTAATAACAGATTTTTGTAGAAAATTTTCTGTATAAAGAGAAACCGCCGTCGGCTCGCTCGGCGTTCCGGAGATGTCGGCAGTTGAGTGAAAAAGGACCCTTTTGCATTCAAAATTGGATATCTCCAAGACAAATGGTCATATCCGAGGGTCGTAGGGAGCAAATAAGAGCTGAGTAAACAGGCTATGCAACCTTTGCATCGGTGCAGCTGGAAAAATTTTTTCCATGAGCGTGGACCAAAATAAAACATTCGAATAATTTTTCGAATTTTTTCTTCGTGCTTTATCCGATGGTTGCACGTCTACCGGTACTCCGAATAATTGTTTACGAATGAATTTAGAAACAAGAGTCTTCCAGCTTCAAAAGATGGTTTTTTATTTTCTATACGACCATGTTTCACTGAGATACATCCTGTTTAACATCACCCAAAACATTTTGAAAATTCATCTGTTCCTTTAATTGCTGCGCGAAGTGTACTATCGCTTGAAAATTACAAATATTGAAAAACGAATCTACCTACATACATTATATGACTCAAGTTACAAGTGAAGAATTGTTGAAATCAAAATAAACTCATTCATTTCATTCGAATTAAAAATTAGTCATTTTTTAGCACTCTTTTGCAATGATCGATTTCACTCAGAACCCATATGGTCATATAGCAATTCTATGTCAAAACAAACATATGTCATATTCAGAATTGCTTAGCACGTGTCACCCGGATCTCAACTTCATCTTGAAGACCCGGTTTTATATGCCAAGACTGGCCTTTAAGCTGAGTTTGAGTCTCAATTCTCGGTTGACACGTTTACAATACCCACTCCTACTGGAGAAGCACTGAATATATTCTCTGAATGAGTACTAAAAAGATATGCATATTCGACAAATGAGGTACTCTGACGTCAGTATTCTGGCGGCTGATACCCATACTAAATCATTCAACATGTTGGGATCAATCAAGTCAATGTAAATTGTGGAAAACATTACATAAGGTAATTCACAATGGAATCGTTTTGTTGTTGTAGTTTTTTTTTTGTTTAATACAAAATTGTTCCTTGAAATCGACAGTTCTTCAGTATATGCCTATTATTGCCATCCATATATCGACCAAATATTGCCATGGCAATATCTGTGACAAGTATTCGTTGTGCTTCTTATGCAGCACGAACGGAAAAATTGATTTTAAATTAAAGTTTCATAATGAGATTATAGTTTTGTTATTTATTATGTATTATTGCAGTGTTTATAACCACGGTCCCAATATTGGCACTACATGACACTATATTCTAACATTTCACAATGTTCTTTAAAAACCCTCCTTCAAAAAATTATACAGAAATTTAAAATATTGGTTTACTTGTCTGTGTAGATAAAATGTAGTAAAATACTTTCCCTTAGTTACGGGTTGATCCTTAGGGTGGCAATATTTGGCTTACTTACCTTACAACCAGAAGTATAAATAAAGTTTCAAATAAGGGATTTGGTTGGTGGTGGTACATAGTTTAATAGAGTTCATACACTTCGAGTTGATATTGTGAAGAAGCGATTTTATGAAAATTAATTCAACCTTCAATACAAAAAAAAAACAAAGATCGATGGAAGGTTAAAGCTGGTGGTGTTCCTCAAGTGACCATAGCTATTGCCACTATACAGGGTAAGACAGACTCATGGTACACCCTTATTTTCTCCCTTGTTTCTGTAGCTATATTCCTGAAATTTGGAACATTGAATATACTCACTATATAGGGCACTTTTTGACATATTTAAAAAAAAATCCCAAATTCCGGAAATGACATCAACTTTGGATTTTCAAATGGGAAACCTGGTATATTATTACATTTTTGAAATCTCTCCAAAATTTCCTTTATCTAATGATACCTCATAGTTGATATTCCATTCGTCAGAACGCACATTTTATTTTTCGATCTAGAGAGCCATGAACTCCCTAAAATTCTTCCAAATAATCAAAATAATGCTACACTATAGTAATTTCGATTAAAAAAAGTATCGTGGTTCGAAATACGTACCTAAAAAGTAAACCAAAACCTTTTTTCACTGAAACTCCGTTTTGTCAAATGGTAGCATAATGGTACTCTGACTTCATTCGAAAGTACTATCGGTGTGGTATCGATCCATATCAACTTTTTCTCAGTATAACCAATAAGAACACGATAATGGAGTTTACACAAGTTTAAGTATCATCTCGGTTCAATCACAATAATTTATCAAGGTAGATATCGAACACAAACAACAATTTGAAGTTGAATTTTTTTCTGAATATGTCAAAAAGTGCCCTATAGTGAGTATATTCAATGTTCCAAATTTCAAAAAAATAGCTACAGAAACAAAGGAGAAAATGGGGGTGTACCATGAGTCTGTGCCACACTGTATAGGAATTGTTTTTGCCCCTTAATAAGTGCTGAAGGTATTGCTATTCTCCCTTTTGAATGAGCCTTCTGAACTAGTGTTCTACATTATTTTCTCCTATTAACTGAATTTTCATTGAAATTAATAAAATCTTTTCATAAATATCGTTCAGTGAGTTTTCGCGTTGAAAAATGTTAGTTGGCAGAACTGTTTACCTCATCACAAATTCGACAGAGAATAAATAAATACAGGGTGAGTCCTTGATTTGTACTTATATTTCAACGGGAAATTCCTGAGGTCAAAAGAAACACTTTTTATCTCTATCATTCTTTCCGATTCGGCCCGGTTGGAAAGATACAGACTGTTGAAAATCCATGAAAACATTAAATTTTCGAATATATCTCGTGAATGATTTCATCGTATGAAATGATTTTCAGAATATTGTCAAATCTTTTACGAATACAAAATTTAATTCACATTTTCAATTTTTTTCGTTATGACCACTATGTACCATTACATTACATGATTATAGCAGAAATTCTATGATCCCGACGACTCTTGGAAGTAAGTTGAATGCCATTTAATGAATATATCTCCACTTTGGAAAACAAAAGTATTCTTAGTGAAAGCTCGTGAAATGCGCATTCTCCGAGTAATTAATGATTAAAAAAATCTATATCAGCGAAATTAAAAAAAAAGTTACTTTGGCTGAATGTAATTCTGTTCAGAAGATTCGCAGAAATAAATTTTTGCTACATTTTGTCGAAGGTTGAGGCGGTAGATCTAATGTTCGGAAAAATTTTGGTGTCATATTTCCAGGGGTGGCATAGCTCATTAGGAAAGTTTTAAATTCCTATATCTTTTGATTTATGCTGAATCAGGAAAAATTCTACACAAAAAAGTATTTCTTTTAACCTCAACAATCTATGGTTTGAATATATGCACAAGTCAAAGATCATGTATAGGGCACCAGACCAACATATTATATTGAATATCATGAAATTTGTGTGAACCTGAGATATTTACAAAGTATGGCAAAATGAATCGATTTGCCACAGAATTAGACAAAATAAATTTGTCGATCTGCGACTTGACGACATTGCACTTATTTACACACCGGTAGCATCTAATTTAATACTTATTTGTTTCATTTATAGTTTAATAAGATAATAGGCCCTTATTGTCGGGTTACTGAAGTATTAGTCAAAGCTCCATCAAATATGAACAGACAATTCAGATAAATTTGTTGTAATGCAAATCTGAATTAGTAACGTTCTATGAGCTACACAGTATACACCTTTCCTACAGCGTTATGTGATTGTGAATGTACGTGTTAACTTTTCTTAGTAAGTGAGAAGTATAAGTGTTATTCTACTTCTTCTATTATATAATTTTTTCAGCTTTGAATTGATTATCATATTTTTTTTTACTTTCATTGGGAATGATTCGGAAAGACCAATCGAGATTCGCGTATATAGTTACAGGGAAAATTTGTACCTTCTTTTCGAAACGAAATATACTTAACACCTCTTACATTTTTTTATGGTTTGGGCAGTACTTATGAAAGAAAAAACTAACATCAATATCTTTAATCATGCAGTATCTGGTGGTATTTCATATTCACCTCTAGTATGTTTTAATTAGATGTACGAGTATATATGCATATTTGTCACATCAAATTTCACATTGCCAAGAACTTAAATTTCATAACAATGAACAATATTAACACATTGATGACGTGGAAGCTGAAATCAGTACATAATAGTATCAGATTTGATACCAGTAACTTTTATCAACACAACAAAATTCTTCTTTAACAATTTGACGAAGATACTGACTTATTGCTTTTCATGAAAGTCCTACCTAAGTAGAGGATAAAATATCAGTCAAAGCACATTGGTTCAATTGAAATTCTGCAAATATACTTCAGTTCTTCCACTCAGTAACTCCGCCAGATATATTTTCTCCACCTTTCTCTCGTTTCTTCATTTATAACAACATAAAATATAAATAAGATGAATCCTTGCAAAGTTCCTGTGATACAAAAAAAATAAAGTAAAATTGTCTTGAACGTACTCTCTTTGACAAATTCTGCCAAAATTGCAAATAGCCAAGGCAAACCTAAGACAGAAAACAATAACACAGCTAAATATAACTGCAGAATACTAAATTTAGTTTCCACTGTCGACTCTACTTTCTTTGTTGTAACGTTGTACATAACAATAATGAAGACAATTAAATTTGATATAATCACAATAGAAACTGGAAATATAACGGCAGTATATAAAGGTAACCCGTGCACATAACAAATCGTGGATTTTGAGTAAGCATTTTCGCTAAATATAAGAGTTAACAAAACTGGAAGGAGTGCAAAACCCCAACCGAAAAACATCGATTTCCAGAGTAAATGCTTTGGTGCTACTCCGAAAACTTTAACGAATCGTCTGTACTGCAATAATGCATATATCAACATCCAACAGAACTTGCTCAACAAGGTGTAATGGAGCAAACAACCTACTAACTTACACTGGCCCTCACTTACAGTGTCTGTTGCTCCAGAGAATTGCAGAAATATGATTTCTAAGAGTATTGCTGTAGACAAATTCAGGAGAATTTTCGTACCGTCTTTTTCTCTCCATTGACTAAAAACTATGGCCGTTGTGTATATTCCTAATATTCCAATAGCTGAAAGTACTCCACCAATTATTGTTATGATATTCAAATAATAATTCGTTCCATCTTCGTCCGACTGGAATTCTGTAACTTCTTCAAATCCTTCCTCGACCCTTATAGGCTCACTAACAATGAGTAGTGCGAAGTGAGTCAAATGAGAGAAATTACAAATATGGAGTTGAGAATTATTCAAGAAGTTTCCCGCATATGATCCACCAAATGAAGACCATTCTCCCCTTTTTCTCTGCAGACCTTGACCTAAGTCCCAAAAACCACAACTTCTGTCATCACCAACATCAGATCTCATCAAAATGGGAATTGGTTCTTCCAAATAAGTTCCATATCCTGGAATGTTTACACTGACAACTCTACTGGCAGCCTTGTGTTGATTACTTAAAAAAAATGAATCTTCATGAAATATAGTAAAAATAATTTTCACTTCTTCCAAAACTTCGGCATCGTCTTCAATGGATTCAAGGACTTTCTCTGGTACATTAACTGCCAGGACTAGATCCTCTCCAGATTTAAGTTTGATGTCATGAATTGTCTCATTTCGACGTAGATAGAATAGATTCATGTTATTCAAGGATGAATTCGAATTCCCAATGATATAAATTCCAGAAAGGTTAGTTTTGAATGGATATACGGATCTGATAAGGATGTTGTCTGCTGAGAAAACAAATGAATCATTTTTTCCATGTTTGCTTGATAATTGGTTATCCAACAATAAAAGTAGAGCATCCGTTGCATTGAACATTGTTTGGGAGTAGCTCAAAGAAGATCTGTTTTCTTTTGATATGTTATTTATGATACTCAACACATCATCAATGTTGAACTCTCTGTTTTTCTCTGAATCTACTTTTTTGATTAACTCACTGCACAAGTATATTTCGAGGTAAGATAAAGGATGATCGTATGATATTGATGTTACATTCTTCACTAAATCGAAGGAGATGTTAGCGTATAGACTTTCATGTAGGTATTGAGTCAAATGTGGTATTTCCACTTCTTCTGAACATCTTCCTGTTGGATCCGACCATGAAGCTCCTGAAATGAATTTTCCTTCACAGATTCGAGAAACAGGTATTCCATTCGATTGAAAACAGAGCTGCCTTGGTATTCTTCTTTCCCAGATTTTTGTCAAATCCCAATGAAGTCTGTTAGTTCCTTCGACCTCAAAAGTATCTGGTAAACAATATTCTACTGGTAATAAATCTAGTAGAAAGATATATTTCGGTAGTTGCTGTAACTTCTTCAGAATATCTTGATGCTCTTCCGAAATATCTCGAGACTTTTTGAATGTTAAATGAAGCAATATGTCGGCCATGTCTGGTTTCAATTTATAAATTGTCATGAATCTTACCTCTGCATCAACAGCATCCTTTATAATAGATGATAACTTTTTCTGAAAAGAAGGCCTACGGACCTCACCGTGATCTGTATCGAAATGATCTTCTACTCTTTTAATTTCTAACCTTAGGGCGTATTCATTACCACTTCTTTCCCTGAACGCCAGTATAACATTGGATTTTAGTTTCATCAAGTTCAAAGCATATGCTTCACACCAATATTCTCCGATGTATTTCTCTAACTTCACATCGTACCTAACAAAATGTTCTGTGTCTCTTTTTTTCTCAACATTTGCTCTCCTTATAGGATCGAAGCCCGCATTGGTGAAACATGTCAACGGATATTTTTCTGAATGTGATAGGCTTTCTGGATTTTCAACCATGAGCGCTAGTTTCCTTCGTCTCTGGTCGAAGCTCAGCACCAAACTAGGTTTTCGATTCATACTCTTCGGCAAAGCTTCCATTTCTATTATCGAACAATTTGTATCCTTATCAATAGATCCATAGAACTTGTTCGTTATAACAGTGCTGTAATTAAGTCCTTCTGGAAGAATATCGTCGTAAACTTTGCAGATATCATCACCAGCTAATTTAGAGAACATCTTTTTCTGAATTACACTTTTTATTTGAGCCAGCTTGTTTTTATTTTCACCTAAGATTTTGCAAAAGCATTTTTCAGTTCCTAGTTCAGACTGGATACAATTTTTTGGACAAAGATGGAATCTATGATCGTGAGGTAAGATTACATATTGAGAAGCATTGCAGTGCATTCCCCTTTCCCATATTCCACGATTTAACATATAACAGCAATTTACAGGTCCTGAATTACGTCCCACTTCTGCATTCTCGTTGCAGATGGTGATGTTCTTATTGTTTGTAGCATGGAATAGATTCTTAGGTTTTGCAAAGGTATTTTTGTTCACGTATTTCTCATATTCAATTATACAGAATCCTTTGTATTCGTAAAAATCATCTGGACAAAATAAATTGGTAGATATACGGTCGCATGTAGGTGGAGCTTCTGGTATCCATGTACCATTGAAACAATATCTTTTGATGAGTTTACCATCTTCATCCAAACAACTAGAATTTGAGAGAACAATTGGATTGTCCAACAAGTGATAATCTCCCACTGAACTTTTTCATTAGAATTCCTGACTGGCGATATTTCTTCCTTGCAGAACTGAAAAAGAAACATTTTTTAATCAAAAGAATTACCACTTTTCATTTATTTATTTATTCACGGGAAAAACCCAATTACAATAAAAAACAAAAATACTAATCTACTGAAAATACAAAGTTTCCTGAATTAATTTCAAATAAAACATTGGTTTACACTTCTTACCACTGCAGAATATGATGAGTTCATAAAATCGATGCCTAGTCGAGCAGCAATATTTACCTTTTTAGAAATTCTGGGGACAGGTGACGCCATGGTATAATTAAACCGGTAATTATCTGAGCAAAACAGACTCCCTAGTGTTTCTGGGTGGGACGTGAAAACCGAAGAGAGAGAGAAGCTCTGTCGTCGACAACATTCCCCTAAAAAGCCTAGTAAACAGCAGAACATCACTCCTAACTCTACGTGTTTGCAAAGTCGTCAACCTAAGTAATGCTCTCATCTGAGATGCCGAGAAATTGACTCGAGAGTTGTCCATTCTGAAAGAAATATGAAGGAGGAATTTATTCTGAACACTCTCGATCCTATCACTGTCCAGCAAGGTATAGGGACACCACACAGAAGATGCGAACTCCAGATGAGGTCTCACTAAGCTCATATATAGATGTTTTATCGTGTTGATATCCCTGAATTCACGAGAATGCCTCAAAATGAACCCAAGTGCCCTAAAACCTCCAGCGACAATACTTTCAATGTGCACAGTGAAACTCATCTTCGAGTCGTACATAACGCCTAAATCCTTCACTGCACTAACAATTCCCAATGCCTCTCCTCCCAAAACATAACTGGAACGGAATCCACACGCCTTCCTAGATATTGTCATGTGCTTGCACTTGTCAACATTGATAACCAAAACGTTGGATCCACACCACTGCTCCAGCCTATCCAGGTCAGATTGGAGATTGAGCATATCTGGCAAGCCATTAACCCCCATGAAGATATTCAGATCATCAGCGAATAGAAGAAACCGGGCAAAACTAAAGCAAATCGTGATGTCATTAATGTACATGAGAAACAAGAAAGGCCCAAGATGACTGCCCTGTGGAACGCCTGACTGCACTTCATACGATGAGGACAAGGGAGCTCAAACCCTAACCCTCTGGCACCGACGATCTAAATATGACATGAACCAATTAAACAACCTGCCTGTTATTCCAAATGATAACAATTTCTTTTAAAAGATATAATGATTCACCTTATCAAAAGCTTTAGAAAAATCAGTATATATGACATCAACTTGTCCACTCCAAAGAATCCATGACATATTGGGAGAAAACAAGGATATTCGATTCAACGCTTTTACCTCCAACAAAACCATACTGCTGCTCAGATAATTCAGAAGATATGTTTCTCCGCAACTGATCCAACACTAAAGCCTCAAAGATTTTTGGCACTAATAATACTAATAGGCCTATAGTTGCCTATGTCCGCTCTGTCTCCAGACTTGAACAGAGGTTTGACTATGCTACACCTCCATCTCGAAGGAAAAATTCCCAAACATAAAGACCTATTGAACAATATCTGGGGCGGGAGAGCAAGGGACGAAGAACAGCCTTTGAGAAAGAAGGGCGTAATTTCATCGGGTCCAGGGACTGTCCTTAGCAACATGCGTTATAAATTGATGGCCTCGTTTTCCCGGTTGATGAAAATTGATCAACTTTGACAGTCATCTGTATTGAACGGCTGAGCCAATATTAATCTTACAAATGTATGATGTGGACGAAATTGGAGATACCTGAACTGCAATTTTTTAACCGTAAGGAATCGGAAAAAATGAATGGTTCATTACTTTTTTGCCCAAAATTGAAATATGAGCAATTTTCGGATTATTCATTATCTCTGCTTCTATTTATTTTAAAATGTTGAAAAAAAAAACATTAAACAGAAAGTTTTTGATATCAATCCAGTGGTGTATTCTTAGTCTTTCTGGCTGGGATATATCATACGGGTGTATTTTTCTCATGAACGTGATATCGTTCATGAGACGTTCAAACTGGTTATTAATACTTTTTTACAAACAAGAAGTTATTCAGAAAAAATAATATTGAAGGTTGTGTGCTGAAAGACGATAAGGGGAAAAAATCTAGGATGGACCCTCCTTGGCGGTCCCATGGGGATAATGAACAATCTCGAAATCTCCCAAATTTTAATTTTGGCCTATAAGGATAGCCGTGCACATGCGACTTTCTGTCGCGCGATCGTTTAGTCGCAAAAAAGAAACGCGTACAGTTAAATGAAAATACACGTACATGCGACTAAATAATCGCTGCGACTGAACAGTCGCAATCTTGATGCCACGCGATTGTCCCGAATCAGAATGAATCGAACAATTCAGTTGCTGCCGAAGACCGAACTTCTTTGTGCGAGTGTGATTTTCTTTTATTTTTTGGACTCCCATGAGGTGATATTGTCAATATTATTCGGCTTGTAAGAGTAAAGCTGCAACGCAAGCGGTTGTAAGGAATACCCATGTTATTATTTAATGTAGTTGTGATTAATTAGTCCCGAGTGTGCGCACGGAACATTTTCGAATTTCTCTCTTGGCGATTGCAGAAAAAAAAGACAGAGGTACGCAGTTGATCTCATTATGAGTTTCTAGAAAAAAGATATTCAGAACTTGTCATTAATTCTCCCACTTCCCACGTTTAAGAAGTTGTATAATAGTCATCGAGTGACCACCAATTTTGCCCACTCTGAATATAGGATACAGATTTAGGCGCTACTAGGCTAATTTCCTTACTAATTGTTAATGAGGTATTATGAATATCAAATGTTCAGGATTAATTCTCCGTCTTTCTCGAACTGTAATTTAGAATCATTGTCTTTTTTCAAGAAGCATTTGATAGCTGCCCGAACTTCTCGCACTTATTAGGATAATTATAACTTCCTTTCTATGATATGGATACTCACTCCAAGTCTCTGGAAAAAATTCTATCGAAAAATGTGCGAATAATGGAAATGGAATGAGAAAACAGGTAAGGTTTCGAAGTTCATATCAGAAATTTTCATCATAAGAAATCTCAAAAATTTTCAAATCGCAAAAGTCAACGATCCCGAAAAGTTTAAATTGAATGAGATTCATTCATGGTAGTGAAAAGCTTAATCAGTTTAAAAAAAATTTAAATTCTCCAAAAATTCAAACGATAATCTCCCCTAATGTTTCATGCCTTAGGCCGGCCACTCACGTACAGTTTTAGCTGTCAATTTCAACTGTTCCCATTTCTCAGTTAAACTGTAGAGTTGAAAAAAATTGAGTTGAACTGTGACTGAAAGACCCACTGAAGTTCAGTTTGAACTGAGAATTTCAAGTGTAAAATTGAAACTCACAGTTGGAACTGTACACGTGATTAGCCGTACGGCGATAAAACGAACAGAAGATTTTACGAATTTTTCAGATGAAATTGTCTGACGAGCTTGAGTGATTGATTAAAACGAAATAAACGAGAAAGCTTAAAAAATGATGAGATACATAAAATATTCTGATAATCTCTTTAATATAATGAAAGGAGTTGGTAGCCCAATAGTTCGTGATAAAGAAAATTATGCTTGAGTCAAGAAATTGGAGAGGAGAAGGAAGTCCCAAGAGTGCTTTCAGGGGATTATTCGTTATACCAAATACATATCTTAATATAAAACCGATAAAAGAATATAAAGGGTCCGTTGTGGGATATTTTAGTTTATAGAGACAATAATGGATTCTAATTAAGAAAAATATATAGTTCTAGTGCAACCTAGTTCCATCCTACTGTTTTTTTCACTTTTTACCATTTTCAGAGGCACTGGCCTATATAATATACAGTATAACCTGTATTGCTCGGTAGGATTTTGAATCTGGTACTCACAGATCAGAGAATGACAAAAATAATAATAATAATTTTTGTGAGTTGATTATAGGCTTGTTCATTCAGAGTTGGGTTAAAGTATGAAATCAAGTAAAAATTTTTTGAACGAAGAGGACTATATTTATGAAATTTTGCAGGTAACTGCAACTGCGCAGAATGTCTCTGATGTATGAACAATTTTTTGTTGATGATATACTTCCAGATGAACTTTAACTCTCTACTTTTTCAATTTATATAGAACCGCCTGTATATCTATGATGAAAGTAGCTTGTGATTTGGAACTCGTACATACTGGCTTCAGTGTAATAAATCTATGCACGAGGAATTATCGCAATCAAATTCTTTTGCGTTTTTTACATTATCGTGAAAAAAAGTTCAGATAAACAAAATGATGTTGTGTAATTTTGTATTTTTTTTCTGTATTTCAGAGTTAATTGTTTTTGCCATGTAAGTTACCAATTCTGTTATTTTGACATGTCTTATACATCACTGTAATGTCTTAAAGAATGGATAAATTTGTATTGTATTGTATGCAAAGTGAGTAATGGATGAGTACGATCTACCGGTAGTGGTTGCCCAAGCGTCAAATTCGAATTTACATAAATTATTGTACACTGTCTCCCAAATAGGGTGAGACTGCACTGTATCTCAGCCATTAATGAAGATAGAGACATGCGGTGTTCGCAACACTGTGTATTATTTGTGAAACTTTTAAATGCGCAAACAGAAATACTCCAACTATTTTTGTTTCTGAAATACAGAGTGAATACGAAAATGTGTACTTTTCGGAGATGTTATTATTCCTCGGGCCCTTCATAAGATAGAAGAAAAATGAAAACTGCTTTTAATAGATATTTTCACGTAAACATCAGTGGCGTAGTTGTGAAATTTTTTCAGAGTACCGGTTTTGAAATTTAGCACAAACTTTTTAATTTTCAAATGAAACACCTTGTATATTTTAATATCGAATTTTTGAGATTATTTTCTTGAATATATTGGTGTATCTCAACCTAACCTTTAATAAATTTCAGTTTCAAAAATCAAAAGATTCTATATCATGTTTGTTTTTTTAATAGAAGGGCATGAATGAATTTTCCTCTACAAATTAATTTAATTATTACTTTTTTTAAAACGCCGTGTGACTTAAACCTTGTTCCTTGGGCTCTCCCCCCTCCTGCGTGCGCTACTGAAAGGTATCCACTAATAATCAGTCATCTGAAATCCCAGGGTCCCCAAATGAGTACAGCGATTTTTCCGACTTAAATTCAATTTTTCATAAGTTCATTGATTACACTTTTCAAATGGACACATTCTACGAAACATTTGCGAATATTAATGCGAAATTCGAAAAAAAAATAATTTGGGCTATGGTGGGTTGAAATATACGGGGTGGTCCATTTGAAAATTAGAAAGTTTGTGCACAATTTGAAAACACGGAGCTCTGACTTTTACGTGAAAATATCTGCTAAAAGCAGTTTTTATTCTTTCTCTATCTCATACAAAGCTAGAGAAATAATATCTCCAAGAAGTGCACATTTTCGGTTTCGCCCTGTATTTTTCAGAAACAAAAGGAATATTTCTATTAGTGGATTTGAAATATTCACAAAAAACTGACACAGAGACGCGAAACTCCCATGTCTCTTTCTTCAATAATAGCTGAGATACAGTACATCCTCACCCAATTTTGGACACAGTGTACAATTGAATTTATGTAAATTGGAATTTGAAATTTCGACAACAATTACCGGTAGATCGTATACTCTCATTCAGTATCTACTACTGCTTAAGATTTTCGAGTCTAGATTTTCTAAGAAAAATCAGAGTGAAATAACCAATTTTGGCGAACAGTTCTAATGATATTCAAATAGTAAATTTCCAAAATGACGAATATGAGCAAATGAAAGTGAGAATCTCAATTGAAAAAAACCACCTCCTATTCAAGAATCCGGTTTTATTTTCGTGGTTGTTTCTTTCATCGATGCGATGATGAATTTTTTACCAAATATATTGAGATTAATAAACAGGAATACAAATACCACGACAAATACTTGCAATTGCTTGAATTCCCCAAATAGCTGATCATATCTAACAAAAAGTTTATGAACCAATAACTTACATTGCAGTTGTAATTTTGAAGCATTTTTAATAACAGATTAAATATTTTCAATATCGAATCATGAATCTGCTGAATAAGTTTGACAAAAAAACCGTCCTAGTCTGTTCAATGGAATCTTCGATGAAATATTTGTAGGGAGTTCTGATTCCAAATATCAATCGAATTTGTTAAAATATTGTGGAGAATATTTCAGATGTTTTATTTTCATTTCAAACAATCATCAGAAGATAGATTAATAAAATCTCACAATAATTTTGGCATTACGCTAAAAGATGAAAGTTTATTCGATGAAGTGTCACTAAGCACCTATTCAGTCGATTGAAAATGATTTATTTTTATGCATTCTCTGTATAGACTGAGAGCCAGCGTTCGGCAGATTTACGGTATTTTAGCAAACTTCATATTAATGTCAGGTATACTATGACACCTACCGTAGGTGAAATGGGGATTCGCTATGCTCGGCGATGGTTCCTTGGAGCGTGGCCAGAAGTCCAAAAATGAGAAAATTGGGTTTTTCAACGTGATAGTAGCATGTCTGCCTTTTTGATATATTGTACTATACACTTTCCTATATCCAACAATTCAATGGCAGACATTTATTCCGGTTCCATGTGTAATTTCTAGGTTCATGAAAATCGAAAATTTCATAAAAAATAACTTCATTTTAGCAAGGCTGAAAATTTTGTATTTTATTCATATGCTTATCGAATACACATATATGACGAGGCAGACAGATAGGTCGGTTCTAACGTGCAGGCAGACCACATAATACTTTCGGTGTCGTGCTGATGAGAACGTACGGTTCTTTCTGTTTTACTCCTCATTTCATTATGAACTATTGTTTGAGCAATGCTGCAATTTACACGTGGTACTCATACTATAATCATGTATAAATATTGAAATAAAACAGACAGATATATCGGTTCTAACATATAGGCAGACCACATAATACATTCGCTGTCGTGTTAATGAAATTGTTAGATTTTTACTACTTTACTCTCCATTTCATTGACAACTACTGTTTCAGCAGGTCTGCCATTCACACATGCTTTTCAAACTATCATAGTCTATACACCATAAAAAAAACAGACAGACACATCTGTTTTAACCTGTAGGCAGACAAAAAAAATTCATTCGCTGTCGTGTTAATGAAATCGTGAGATCTTTACTTTTACTTTTCTACTCCACATTTCAATGAGAACCAATGTTTTAGCAATGCTGTAATTCACACATGGTATTCATATTTCCATTATGTATACATAATAAAACAAAACAGACGGATATATCGGTTCTAACATGCAGGCAGACAACAAAATATATTCGCTGTCGTGATAATGAAAGTGTGAGATTTTTACTTTTCCTTTTTTTTTCCAATTTTCAATGAGAAATAGTTTTCTAGCAATGCTGTACGTCACAAATGGTATTCATATTATCATTATGTATACATAATGAAACAAAACAGATAGATATATCGGTTCTAAAATGCAGGCAGACAACAAAATACATTCGCTGTCGTGTTAATGAAAGTGAAAGATTTTTACTTGTGTACTCTACATTTCACTGGAAAATACTGCTGCAGCAGGTCTGCAATTTGAACTGGGTATTTATATTATCATATTCTATACAAAACAGACAGATATATTGGTTCTAACATGTAGGCAGACAACAAAATAGATTCCCTGTCTTCTTGATGAAAGTGTGAGATTTTTACATTTACTTTTTTAATCTTCATTTCTCTGGGAAACACTGTCTCAACAGGTTTGCAATTCATACATGGTATTCATACTTTTATAGTCTATACGAAATAATAGAAAACAGATAGACATATCGGTTCTAACATGCAGAGAGACAACAAAATACATTCGCTGTCGTGTTGATGAAAGTGTGAGATTTTTACTTTTACTTTTTTACTCCACATTTCAATGGGGACCAGTGTTTTAACAATGCTGTAATTTACACATGGTATTCATACTATCATAGTTTATACCCAACAAAAGAAAACAGAGTGATATATCGGTTCTAACATGCAGGCAGACAACAAAATATATTGGCTGTCGTGATAATGAAAATGTAGGATTCTTACTTTTTTACTCTTCATTTCACTGGAAAATACTGCTTCAGCAGGTCTGCAATTTGAACATAGTATTCATATTATCATAATCTATACACAGTTAAACAAAACTGACAGAGATATCGGTTCTAACATACAGGCAGACAACAAAATACATTCCCTGTCTTCTAAATAAAAGTGTGAGATTTTTACATTTTTTTTACTCTTCATTTCACTGGGAAACACTGTCTCAGCAGGTCTGCAATTCATACACGGTATTCATACTTTCATAGTCTATATAAAATAATAGAAAACAGATAGATATATCGGTTCTAACATGCAGGCAGACAACAAAAATTTTCGCTGTCGTGATAATGAAAGTGTAAGATTTTTACTTTTTTACTCTACATTTGACTGGAAAATACTGCTTCAGCAGGTCTGCAATTCAAACATAGTATTCATATTATCATAATCTATAGACAATTAAACAAAACTGACAGATAAATCGGTTCTAACATACAGGCAGACAACAAAATACATTCCTTGTCTTCTTAATGAAAGTGTAAGATTTTTACATTTACTCTTTTACTCTTCATTTCACTGGGAAACACTGTCTCAGCAGGTCTGCAATTCATACATGGTATTCATACTTTCATAGTCTATATAAAATAATAGAAAACAAATAGAAATATCGGTTCTAAGTAAAAATCTCACACTTTCATCAACACGACAGCGAAAGTATTTTGTTGTCTGCCTGCATGTTAGAACCGATATATCTATCTGTTTTCTATTATTTTGTATAGACTATGAAAGTATGAATACCATGTTTGAATTGCAGACCTGCTGAAACAGTGTTTCCCAGTGAAATGAAAAGTAAAAAAGTAAATATAAAAATCTCACACTTTCATTAAGAAGACAGGGAATGTATTTTGTTGTCTGCCTGTATGTTAGAACCGATATATCTGTCAGTTTTGTTTAACTGTGTATAGATTATGACAATATGAATGCTCAAATTGCAGACCTGCTGATGCAGTATTTTCCAGTGAAATGAAGAGTAAAAAAGTAAAAATCTTAAACTTTCATTATCACGACAGCGAATATATTTTGTTGTCTGCCTGCATTTTAGAACCGATATATCTATCTGTTTTCTATTATTTTGTATAGACTATGAAAGTATGAATACCATGTATGAATTGCAGACCTGCTGAAACAGTGTTTCTCAGTGAAATGAAGGGTAAAAAAGTAAATATAAAAATCTCACACTTTCATTTAGAAGACAGGGAATGTATTTTGTTGTCTGCCTACAAGTTAGAACAGATAAGTCGGTCTGTTTTTTTTTTATGATGTATAGACTATAATAGTTTGAATAGCATGTGTGAATTGCAGACCTGCTGGAACAGTAGTTGTCAATGAAATGGAGAGTAATATAGTAAAAATCTAACAATTTCATTAACACGACAGCGAATGTATTATGTGGTCTGCCTATATGTTAGAACCGATATATCTGTCTGTTTTATTTGAATATTTATACATGATTATAATATGAGTACCACATGTAAATTGCAGCATTGCTCAAACAATAGTTCATAATGAAATGAGGAGTAAAACAGAAAGAATCGTACGTTCTCATCAACACCGAAAGTATTATGTGGTCTGCCTGCACGTTAGAACCGACCTATCTGTCTGCCTCGTCATATATGTGTATTCGATAAACATATGAATAAAATACAAAATTTTCAGCCTTGCTAAAATAAAGTTATTTTTTATGAAATTTTCGATTTTCATGAACCTAGAAATTACACTTGGAACCGGAATAAATGTCTGCCATTGAATTGTTGGATATAGAAAAGTGTATAGTACAATATATCAAAAAGGCAGACATGCTAGTATCACGTTGAAAACCCCAATTTTTTCGTTTTTGGACTTCCGGCCACGCTCCAAGGAACCATCGCCGAGCATAGCGAATCCCCATTTCACCTACGGTAGGTGTCATAGTATACCTGACATTAATATGAAGTTTGCTAAAATACCGTAAGTCTGCCGAACGCTGGCTCTTAGACTAGTATGCCTCTGATGAAATTATGAAACTGATGAAAGTCCAGAAGTGTCTGAAAGCTCTCAATGACTTTTTTCATCAGATAGAAATCACTAAAATTTTCTGAATAAGAAGATGATTTATTATATATTTATATTCTTCTAATTCAAACCGTCTTCATTCTATCGTTTCCACATCATCCTCTGATGAAATTATGAAACTGGTCAAGTCCAGAAGTGTCTGAAAGCTCTCAATGACCTTTTTCATCAGATAGAAATCACTAAAATTTTCTGAATAAAAAGATGATATTTATATTCTTCTAATCCAAACCGTCTTCATTCTATCGTTTCCACATCAGTTCCATCACGTCAGCGTCCTCAACCTTCCACAAATGACACCATGATTCAACAATCAATTATAGCAGAAGATAATCACGAACTAATGAAAATATCACTCACCTTTCTGGCATCAATCAGTGGTATCACGAACAGAACAAAGTAGGTACTGACACTGCAGAATAGGAAACATTTCCATAAAATTTGTGCGGTACATAGTTGTAACGTATGAGCTAATAAGCAAAACATCATAGTACTCCTTTTCATTATGCGCAATGAATAATGATATATCTTTGTTTACAGATTGTTATAATTACTCTGTGCAAATATGACAAGATTCGACAATACAACTTTGGTATTGGCGACACATTCCTACGTAGGTAAATGATACACTCCGTTATTAAGGGATTATTGAGTTGTTATAGTCTGTTTCAACTGAATCCGCTGGTGACATTCTTCGGGAAGCACGTAATGGACTGGGGAAAGGTCAGCAGGAGCTCCCTTGGCTCACTTACCCCTCCTGCGTTAGTAAATGCGGTTCTTGGATAGATAAAAGTGAAGCTCTCTTCCTTACCTTACCGTAATTGGAAGAGGCAGTCAATAAAATGACAGGGGTTGAACACACCTACTCAATGGTTTACTTTGATTAGTTCTCGGATATAAAGTTTTGCGAAGTTCGGTGCCGGTTCGTCGAAAAAGTATATTGATATTTTGTTTTGTTGCGAACACGGATAGGCATGTTCATTCTAATGTGTATCAAGAAAAAGAAAAAATGGCTGGATGTATAGATATCGAAATTTATATTGAATTATTTTTTATGAATTGTTTCATTTTTTCCTACTACTCAAATAGTTATTTATAATACAAGATCCTGATATTCAATAACTAGTCATGTGACAAGTGATGAGTTTCTAATTTTTGTTGGATTTAATGAAATAGTTCCATATGTTTGAAATATGAGATATTCTCTCATGATTTTGTGTTACAAGATGAGGAAGAATGAACCGATTTAACACAGAATTAGCGAAATTTATGTAATTACGATGGATATTGTTCAGTTTTGTCATAGAGCATGGCCAGTAAGGGATCACGAATCACAAGGATACTCACTGATCGAGTTGACTCGATCACCGAGGTCGTGTCCAGAATAACCAGCTTATAGTCAAAGTTGTCTTTTAACTCATAGGTTGATGTTATGACACCAATCTTACTAACCCTCTGAGTGATTAATTGCAGTTTCCATTTCCAGTTTATTTTCGTGTCCGATGATTAATTGATAAATAATATTGAACTGAATCTAGGTATATGGCGAACATAAAAGTATGTGAGATATAGGATCGGTTTCACAAAACTTTTATTGTACCGTTAAATTATTCGGAACAACCGCGATTCGTTTAAATTGCAAAACGAGTGATTCGAATGGATCGAATTTACGTAAGGTTTTTTAATCGTACAATTAAACCTTGTGAAATCGACCCATAGACGCTCATTACAAAAATATTGTTCCTCTCATCTCTCGTCGTCGTTCAAGTCCTCTTTTATTCTTTATGATCTGATGAAGGAGGTTGGACTGGCTTCGTTGATGAACTATAGTAGTATACTTGATGATAATTAATATTGGGTATTCCGTGGGGTTGCAGTCAGCTGAAGATGCTATAGTTGGTATAGTGCCTTGGTGTCATCGTAATCATCTTGTTCTGAATGTGGAAAAGTGTCTTATTAAGTTCAAAGAATTGAATGTAATTTCAAGTGACCTATGAATATATTATACTCGTATTATAATATCATCTACACCTTTGTGATTTTCATAATGATTGTAAATCGAAGTGTTCGCGTATAAATCAACACATCAAGCCTCAGGTAAAAAAGAGAAGAAAGAATGAGTATGAATAAAAATGAAGAAGTAGATTGGAGCGGCTGGTAGCTGCTTTTTCGCGGCGTCGCATGCTCTTAATTAAAAATAAGAAAATATATATATATATATATATATATATATATAATTAAAAATAAAGAAAATTATAAAGAAGAAATGATAATACATTACAAAATCAAGACTGTTATTAACAAAAAAATATATTCAATGAAAATGCAGTGGGGTAAACAACGAAAGTTGATGGTTACATTTTAAAAAACACTGTGTGATGACCCTAAAAAAAAATGAAAATAGAAAAGTTTCGAAAAATAATTTTTGAAATATATCACAGCTGTTGATACGTAGTTCATTAAATAATTTCATTTATTTTAGTATTTTTCATGCAGAAATCTGCAAAAAACCAGAACTTTGAATGAAGATTAAGGAGGAAAATCGCTAGTATTTTCATGAAAGCTGATTCGTTTATGACGATTGCACGAATCATTCTACACAGACATATCAATGAGTAGGTACTTATTGTCGGGAATACTAATTAAAATTACAAGAGAAACTCTCAGAATTTGCTGATTTCAAGGCGATCATAAAAAAAATCGTTTCTGAAACGGAAAAAAATGGCGATTCATTGTTAGCCATTTCATACTATTATTTCCATCAGAAAAATCGCAACTTTATGTTATAGCTCAGCAAGGAAACCTCTTGGGAAAAAACAAAGTACGCTACTGGATTGATATGAAAAACGTGCCTGTATAATATTTTCATTTTACGTCCTAGCACAAACAGAAACGGAGATAATGGCCGAAGTTGAAATCGCTCAAGTTTCAATTTTAGCCTATAACTCGAATACAAAAGAAGATAGAGGAATGCAGTTCATGGCATTATCAGTTTCTCTAAAAAAGACCAACGTAGTGTGTCATATATTTTACTCTATCTCTCACGGTTAAAAAGTTGTAGTTAAGGTATCACCAATTTTGCCCACCCTGTACCTATTTACCTATTTCGATGCAATTATTTTTTTCGTATATTTTGTACTTTTGTATTTTGTTTGTATTTCACCTAATATATTGCCTTCGCAAAAAAAACCAATGGTTAGTACAACTTTATTCATCTCTAGGGTGAAACAAAGTTCGTCGGGTCAGCTAGTTATTTAATAAAGTATGTGGAAGAAATCCCTGCTATTCCTTCACTGCACAAAAAGTGTGCTGCAATGGAATAGCAGTGGTTGTTGATCCCGAACTATTTGGAAATGTGATTCTTTACAAATTGAAAAAATTTCAGTCGCCGATTATTCAGAATATTGTACCTATAACTAACATCGTCAATTTTTTTTCATTTCGACCACTTTCATCTATTTAAATTTGAATTTGTAAAGTTCTTGTAAAATTTGTGGCATTTTAACCTTCGGTCAGGCGCAACTCTAATCCAAACGGTTTCGGGCGCAACTCATCTGTGAGATTAAGTCGGGAAACTCATGTTTTAATGAGAAAAATTTGCTAGAAAATGGGGAGGTCGTTGAAAAATTGTTTTATCATTCAAATACACATAATATTACCTCTTCAAATTGACCATTATTTTAGATTGAATTGAAAATGTTAGAAATTGCTATCGTGGGTTGTCTTCGGCAGTTAGACATATGCCGTCGCAGAATTAATTATTGGACCTTTCGAGCACTACAAAATTGTTTTTGATCATGTTTCTCTATCTCTTATAGTTTACGCAGCGTCGCATGTAAAAGCCGGAAAGTACCGGGATTTTTCATAAAAAATTGATATTTTTTCTTATTTTTTCGTTCGTAGGGATGAACCCTACATGAAAACCTCTCAAAAAAATTCTCTACAATATGGTGAAAGTTTAATCAAAATCGGTCATCTGGTTCCTGAGTTCATAGAGGACAAACAAACACACAAACAAACACACAAACAACCACACGGACATTCACATTTATAATATTAGTATGGATTTCGTATTCATTTCGTCTCTTTGATTTGAGATCATTTTGAAATAACAGAAACCAAAAATATTTTGTTTCGTGCTAGTCTCCCAAATGTCAGATACCAGATTGCAACAGTGTAATTGTCCATTCTCGAACTACAAACGGTAGTTCCTATTATCAAGTGCGTCAGAAGCACTATCTTTCGAAATTGCTTCCCAGAAACAATTTCTATTAACAATAAATATACAAAATGACACAATATTCGCATTCAGAGGACGAAGCGGAAAGCGCTACTGCTACCTATCGTTTGCGGTAGCGGTCAAGAACATGTTGAACGTTCGCTCTCAAGAATTTTCGTCAATTATTTGTTTGCAAAGAAAGAAAAATTATTCTCATCCTCAAGTACAAACTGAAAAATAATAATAATTTATTGATCCTTCAGGACACAACAATGGTGTATAGGATAAGTCTTTTACTGAATATAAAAGAATTTTTGCAGTAACAATTGCTTAATTTCATTTTTGAATGCTCGTTTGTTCAGAGATTTCAAGTGAGAAGGTAAATGATTGAAAAATTTTATGCTCTGGTATATCGGAGAACGTTCGAAACTGTGAGTCCGATGTTTAGGAAACAAAAGCACTTGCGAGTTGCGTGTTTTATGGTCATGCGAACTAGCAAGTTTTTTCCAAATTGTCTCATTATCTTTTGCGTATATGAGACATTTTAATATGTAGATACAAGGCAGCGACAGTATCTTATTTGCCACCAACACAGGTTGACATGATGCACGATGGTCCATATCAAATATCAAACGTATTACTCTCTTCTGTGCTACAAAGACTCTGGAAAAGGCACTACAGTCTGTTTTGCTGATATTAACAATCAAATTGTTATGACGACACCATGATATGAATTCGGTCATAATTTTTTTACAAGCAATCTGAAGCTCATCGCAACTTCGCGCCGCTATCACGACAGATGTGTCATCAGCAAATAACATAAGCAATAAGCATGATAAATGAGGGGGCAAATCATTTATGAACAAAAAAACTAACAGACGTCACAACACGGAGCCCTGAGGAACACCCATATTTATATTGTATTCTCTAAAATAATATATATCGTTTTTTACAGACATAGTTCTGTGATGGAGAAAACTATGCAGCCAATCGGAAAAAATTCCCCTTAATCCCAAATTATAACATTTTTCGATGATGAACTGAAAGGATAGAGTATCGAAGGCACATGAAAGATCGAAAAACATTCCTGATACATGCAAATTTGAATCAAGGCTAAACTGATTCCACAAACTTGAGTGCGGCTGTCTGAGTAGAGCGACCAACTCTAAAACCGTGCTGGACTTTATCAAGGATATTGAATCTACACAAATACGACATCATTCTCTTGAAAACGATTTTTTCAAAAACCTTAGAGAAAATACTTAGAATTGAAATAGGTCGATAATTAGTAATCTCAGTTAAATCTCCTTTTTCATGAATCGGTACAACAACAGATTTTTTCAGAGCAGTTGCATATTGACCCGATGTGATAGATATATTCATTATGTGAGTAAGATGTTCGCTTATTATTGGGGCAATCTTCTTCAAAATCCTCGTCCTGCGCCAACACATTTTTTTTCAGAGTTTTTATAATATCCTAAATTTCAAAACTGAGGACTGGTTGGAAAAAGAAATTGCATACTAATGGAGGAGATACCGTACAGGAGTGCGATATTCCATTACCATAGTATGTGACTAATTTTTTATTAGCCACTGAGGAGAAATATTTTCCGACTATATCTGCTACCTTATTAGGTTCATCATATGATATCCCATCAATATCGATAGTTGAGGAATTATTAACTTTACCTGATTTTCCAGTGTATGTGCTGACAATATTCCATACCGTTTTATTGCGGTTCACAGAATTTGCTATGAGAGAGCAGTGATATTTAAATTTTGTTGATTTCAAGAGGGCGTTATGCAGATATTTCGTATTTTTATATTTATTAAGAGTTTCAGTAGATCGAGCAATTGAATGTAGCCAATGCAAATTCATGAGATGTTTTTCACTTTGAATAATTTCATTTACATTTTTTTGGTACTGAAGTAGTTCTTCTCATGGGACAACTTAAATCCAAACAATATTGAAGTGTGTCTCTAAGGAATTCAAAGCATTTATTCACTCTAGTTTCGAGGAACATAGCAGAAAAATCGCATCTACTCAACTGCTCCATCAAACTGTCAAGGTTGTCATCGCTCAAATCCCTTATCATGTGAAATTTCGATTTTATGATTCGATCAAGATCAATTTTCATTTCAAGAGGAATTGCTTTATGATCACTTATAACAGGATCAAAAACAACAGTCTCACAGTTTCGAACTTATTCAGATTTAGTGATTATATAGTCAACTTTAGAAACTGAAGTAAAACCTTTACAATTTGTGAAAACTCTGATTGCCTCATTTGAAGTAACAGTCAGGTTGAAACAATCCAGTAACTCAAATAACAATTTTAATTTTGGACAATTTATGTTTAAGTAATCCACATTAAGATTTCCGCATAGGAAAACATAGTCTACATCCTCGAAACAACTCTGAAGAGCACAAAATAGTTTATCGCTAAATAACTGGAAGTCTCCAGAGCAGGGCCTGTAGATACTTAAAATGCCTAAACGCTTATTTCCTATCGAAACTGATACACCACAAATTTCTATATGCATTTCGAAAGAAAACTCGGAGACTGACAGAGTTTTTATTGATAGACCCGACTTGACAAGTACCATCGAACCATCATGGTGTCTTTGGATGCGGCAGAAAAAATCGGCCTGTACATACCCCGGAATTCCAACAGAGTTCACACTGTCCTCGTTGCACCAGTGTTCCACCAAACACGTCAGGTTTAATTTCACTTACGAGTACCTCTAAATTTTCCAATTTATTGGATACACATTGCACGTTCAATTGGACAATTTTGTATATTTCCCACACCAGGACCATTTGGCTTGGAAATCAATCCATTGGACGCTGAACCGCTCTTCTTCGATGAAAAAAACGATTCACATTAACTTTGTTGGGCCAGTTTGTACCATCTAGTGCTTTCTCATAGTCGGAACTCGATATGACCACTTTGAATGAAGCATATGAATCAGGGTATTTTGATGTGAGCTTTTCACACGTCAGAAAAATTGCGGCTTGGAAAATTTTCTAAAAATTCTGCATAAGTTTCCTGCTTCAAATTTGGGACATGAAGCGCCAAGAACTTATCCAGTCCCTCAACTTCAGCAGCTCCGGCGTAGGTACCTGTGACCAATGATTTGCGGGCTTTACGAATAGGTCTCTTGCGGTTGATCACCTTGCACTCAAGATCCTTATTTTCCTTAAGTTCAACCCCCGCAACAACACCCAAACACTGGGATTGTTCAACTGCTTGGGTACCGCAACTTCACTTACGTCATGGATTGGTGAAACAGATTTTTCACGCTTGGATTTCACCTTACTTCGGTAGATAGGAGCAGCAGTTGCAGAATTCGTAACAACCGCAGTTGCGGAACTCCCGGGGACAGAAGCGTCGGGTGAAGTGGAACGCGCAACGACATTGATGTTATTCTTGTTTGTTGATACTTTTTTATTAAGTTCCTCGACTTCTGTTTCTTTTATCTTCAATTCTTTCTCGAGGGAAATAATTTCAAACTTCAACAAAGAGTTATTTTCCATAAGTAAGCTGTTCTTTGCTTCTAATTCGGAAATTATCTTAAGGAGAAGATCTTGATGAGTAGACTCATTATTAATTACTTTAGTCCCCAGATCGAATACTGATGGTGATGGGTCGTCGCCCATTTTATCATTCAAAGATAATTCAACATCGCAGGACTTTTTAATTTTTGCACAACAACCACGATGATAAGTTTTGTTGCAAATGGAACACTTTGAACAACTTTTTATAATTGAATTCTTACAAAATCCACACTGAGGAACAACGATTTTAAGAGTGCGTTTCGCATCGACGTCTTTATCATTCGGCGACATATTTAACCTGTTTCCTCAAACTTTAAACGACTATCTGTCTGGTATTTACACTTCAACTTTCCCCTCAGTTTCTGCTACCGCTACCTAGCACAAATAGAAAGCGTTCGCAAAAAAAGCCACGCTCCTGAACGAGTTGATGCATGTGCCACCGGACGATTCCGCAACAGTTGCACAACGGTTTCGTCCGGTGAATGCAACCATTGATTCAGTAAATATATATAGGGTTGGGCGAAAATATAGAATAATTTCAATACTTTTCGAACCATTAACTCAGAATGACAACCAATTTTATTTTGCTAATTTAAGAAAAAACCTGAATATTTCCTAGTCTTTTTGCGATCATATCCAACTTCGGTTTTTCTAATGTAACATGTGAATGTTACCTCAGATGTTCTTAGCTATGTAATTATTAGGAGAATATAAAAATGGAATCGATCAAAATATTGTGTTCAATTTGTAATAAGTTCTTGTTTTACATCGATGAAAACATAAAGCGATCTAAAAAACTAGCAGCTATTTCCAAAAACAGAAAAAAAGTTGCATTTTTCATACTAGTATATTGGATTGATTCCAAAATAAAACTGTTTCTGAAAACATTTGGCTGAAAAATTTCACATATTTCATGCTCATTTCGAGTACAAAATTGATAGATCATCTTTCGCTTGCTGTTTCTTCTTTTTGAGACAACATATTCTGGAAAACATGAAATATTGGAGTTCTGCAACATTACTCATTTTTTGTATTTACATAATGTTCTTCCTATTATCTAATTGAGGGTGGATGATGCCCCAAATTGCGTTCAGCAAAAAAATTAACCCCTTCCTCCTGAAATAACTCTTTGAGATTGATTGTAATTATCTTTATAGGTGTTCCAAGATGTTTTTCGAGAAGAACAAAGTTACTTTCTTAATATTAATTTATTGTGTGAGTATTGGCTTCTGAATTTTCATGAAATTTTACGATGCCATATAGATCTGTAGGATTTTTTATTTTTCAATTTTAGGGAGTAGCCAGTGCTTTACGAAAGAGAAGTATAGACTTAATTCAAGCACACGGCCTGATATCTGACTCCAGGTTACCTTTGGATATAACTCCAACAAGTTACGATCTGGAATTACAAGCAACTCCAGAAGATGAAACTTTTATTGGAAGAGTAAAAATTGTTGCTACTTGGGTAGAAGATACGGAGGAAATTCAACTGCATGCAGATGACAAATTCGAAATACACGAAGCGAAGGTGACTCAAATCGGTAGTGATGAGAAGTGAGTATAAAACCAAATCCACTATAACTCATCATTATTACGAGTAAATAAAAGTTCATTCATGATATTTCCAACTGATGAAAGTAAGCAACCGAGCATATTGTGATGAAAATATGAATGTCTTTTTTATTGTTAGTATGTGTTAGTAGTAATTCTCGAATTTGGGGCGAATAAGTTATGTTAGGTTATGAACTCTGCATCATAGAATCTTCTTGAAGAGTACAGTAAATGAAATATGTACAGGGTGGGCAAAATACTTGAACTACAACATTTTAACCGTGAGAGATAGAGGAAAATGAATGGAAATTTACGGTGGTCTTTTTTGGAGAAACTAATATTACCATCAACTGCATTCCTCTATCTTCTTTTGTTTTCGAGTTATAGGCCGAAATTGAAATTTCGTCGATTTCAACTCTGGCCATTATTTCCGTTTCTGTTTGCGCTAGAATGTTGGAAT
Organism: Hippodamia convergens; assembly: GCA_038502775.1. Classification (NCBI taxonomy): domain Eukaryota; kingdom Metazoa; phylum Arthropoda; class Insecta; order Coleoptera; family Coccinellidae; genus Hippodamia; species Hippodamia convergens. The sequence goes on from CM076609.1 coordinate 43,208,216, forward strand.
GAAAACATTATACAAGCACTTTCTTCATAGCAATCCAGTAGCGTACTCTGTTTTCCCCAAGAGGTTTGTGTTTTTTCTTATGGAAACAATAGTTTGAAATGGCTTAGAAAGAATCGCCATTTTTTCCTTTTTCAGAAATATATCATACATCATACATCGCCCTCAGATTCTTTCAGATATCATGCAAAATTTACTTTGTATTTGAAATTTGCATTATTGAGTATTAAATAGGCTGAATCACAGCCTCTGTACTTTGATATATGTTCAGAGCAACTGTCAATTATTAGAATTCGAAGTCATTGCAAGCAAAATGGAAATATTCGGAAACTACGAGAAATATGATATGTTAAAACGTTATATTTTAACGGCAATAATGACTTCGAATTGACAGTTGTTCTGAACAGAGATCAGAGATCAAGCCACGAAGAATTGAATCAAGTATTCAATCCCAAAATAATAATGACACCATGCGTAGAGACATATGATTTTGTAATTCAGCTTACTTAATACTCAATATTTCAAATTTTAAATACAAACTATAATTTTCATGATATCTGAATGAATCTGAGGACGATGTATGATATGTGATATATTTCTGAAACGGGAAATAATGGCGATTCTTTCTAAGCCATTTCAAACTATTGTTTTCATATTGTTTTCACCTCTTGGAAAAAGCAAAGAACGCCACTGGATTGCGTTGAAAAAGTGCTTGTATAATGTTGTTTTCACCTCTTGGAAAAAGCAAAGTACGCCACTGGATTGCGTTGAAAAAGTGCTTGTATAATGTTTTCATTTAAACATCCTAGCACGAACAGAAACGGAGATAATGGCAAAAGTTGAAAACTCCCAAATTTCAATTTTGGCCTATAGCCCGGAAACAAAACAAGATAGAGGAATCCAGTTGATGGCATTATCAATTTCTCCAAAAAATATCAACGTAACGTGTCATTCATTTTCCTTCTCACGGTTAAAAATTGATATGATGTGATCATTCACTTTTCAATAGCTATTTCTATTCAAGAAGAAATCTTAATACTCATAACTTACTGAACTCGATATAAAAAATGTATTCGAAAAAAGTTATTGAGGATTATCAATAATTCTAAACAAAGATGATATAACGAATTGTTCATTTCGTATTCGCATTAATCGATTTCGACAGATAAAAAAGGGGCCACTGAACATGAATTGACGTCACATCAAAAGCGATTGCTTTCTCAAGAAAGCAACCCACCCTGCCTTTAAAAAATTGAATTTCATTATTGAAAGGTTAGTACATACAAATATTTCTGAGAATTAGATGCCCTTCATAGTCAATTGAATCACTAAAAATAAGTGTGCATTGTGAGTTTCGGAATCATTTCAAATTCGATGGACGGAGAATTGAATATTATTATTTTTCTATTAACTTTGGTTTGAATGAAGAAAAAGATGAAAAATAGCAAGTCCAAGAAATGCTCTTACGAGTAAAATATACTCCATGGAGTATATGATTTGAACTTCCTGGAACCACTTCAGATATATAGTACAGATAATTCCTCCCATTTTCGAACAGTACCTTAAGAACTTGCCTTTACAATTATAATATTCTTTTCCCAGGGAAAACACATCTTCCACACCTTTCACCCCAGTGCAAATTGGTGTAGAGAAAGCAGTCGTGAGAAGAGGAAGTCCAGACATGACGATATTCCTAGAGAAGCCTATTAAACAGGGCAGTCATTGTGAAATAGAGATAAGTTATTCCAAGAAACTTCCAAATACCACATCGGACGCAATTTTTCACAGCAGTTATGTCGATTCGCGAACAAAAGACATTAAATGGTTCATCTCAACATATCTTAGGCCGAATTTGGCTAGAAACCTTTTTCCTTGCTTCGATGAGCCAGCCTTCAAAGCCCCCTTCACCATTCATGTGGCCCGACAGAAAGAAATGACTTCCATCTCTAATATGCCCTTGGAGAGGACTGAAGATATGTAGGTTAATTATTTTTTCTGGTGAATTAATAGAAAATGACAATTACTCTGTTCGAACTGAACTGTCTGCTAATTGAGTGATTCTTTTTGTCGGCCACACTGATTAATGCCTTCCAAATGAACTTTTCTTAGATCAAACACAGTTTCCCAGTGATGTTGGTACAAATTTTACAAGTTGCAGATAAGAATGAATATCAATTAAAATAGACTGCATTCTCTTAAACTTTTTAGGGTTTTCAGTTTTCACTCCCAGCCAATGAGCTAGGAGTGAAAGAATTCGAATCAAAACAAGCAACATCAACATCATTCATCAAACAAACTAGAAAATGCACAGAATTGGTCGTTTGTCAAGTTTGTGCAAGACTTCACTCTGAATCTTTTCAATGAAATGAACATTTTTTAATTGATTTTGTTTCAGAGCCTGAGAGTGAAAACCATGAAAAGTTTCGAAAAATGCTGTTTTATTGCAATTTGCATTATTCACAAATGAGGAATGAGAACATTTTTGTATTCACTCAAAACATCTGAATTTCAGGAAAGAAAAGCCCGGCTGGGTATGGGATCATTTCCAGCAGACTCCACCAATGTCGACATTCTCTGCTGCTGTAGTAGTTTCAAGTTTCGCATCTGTTTCCTCAAATCGATCGAAAGGTAAGGATATCACTCAAAAATTAGTTGAAATCTTGACAAATCTACTCTAAGCTTGATTCGAAGTAATAATCGATGAACTTAGATTTAGGCATCCTTAAGGGCCGCTTGCCACTACACTAAATTCGGATCTAAATTGACTACTGAGTCAAACCTCAGATGAGCGCGCATAATCATATCTTTCAATAATTATTCTAGCGCATCTAATTTATGACTGAGGACTCATTTTAGTTCCGACTATAGTGTAGTGGCAAGCGGCCCTAAGGAATTTAATTCAGTCTGAATCATACCCTGTGTTCCGTTTCAGTTGAGACTGCACTGTATCTCAGCTATTAGTAAAGATAGACACTTTTTTGTAAAACTTTTGAAGTCACAAACAGAAATATTGCTACTACTTTTGTTCCTGAAATGCAGGGTGAAAACGAAAATGTTCACTTTCGGAGATTATATTTTTTTAGAGCACTATTTTTGGAGAGGGGCAAAAACTTGTTATTTTTCAAATGGAACAGCCTTCATATTTTAACGTGAAATTTTTTAAATAATTTTTACATTACAACGTAATCTTTAATACATTTCAACTTCAAAAATTGAAAAAATCGGTTTTTAAGTTTGTTTTTCAATAGTAGGTCATGAATTCTTCCCCACATGCATAAAAGTTGAACATAAAAAATATCAATGTAAATATTGATACTTTCTTTGTTCCCAATATTTCTAAGATCATGCTGAAGAATGGTATTTTGAGTTCATGTCTGGAATATAATTAAATACTCTCATAAATAACACTTCTTTTTGTTCTCAACATTTCTAAGATTATGCTGAAGAATGATATTTTGATAATGTCCGAAATTTAATTGAATACACACAGGGACCGGGAAATAATGACTTCTCCACAAGTGAATATTTTCGTTATCGCCCTGTATTTATAAAAGCTTTTATTCAAAACCACCAACAACTATTGAAAGAGAAAATTTATCAAAATCAATCAAGAACAAATTCAGCAGTGGAGATGATGAAATCCCCACAGTAATCATAAAGCTATCTTTACCTGCAGTCAGTGATATACTTATTCACATCATAAACAACTCTTTCAAATATGGTATTTTCCCTGACTCCTTGAAGTTTGCTCTTACAAAGCCAATTTTCAAGACGGGTGATCCAGAACAAATGAGCAACTACAGACCAATCAGCCTCCTACCAGGATTCTCCAGAGTTTTTGAACTTCTCATTTGCACCAGATTGACAGAATATTTCAAGCTAAACATTATCTTTACGGACACTCAACATGGTTATCTACAGGGACGATCAACACAGACCGCAATTTTTGAATTCATCCGTTATATCATGGATTTATTGGAAAATGGTGAAATGGCAATGGGTATATCTAAGGCTTATGATTCCCTCAATGTTGATTTCTTAATGAAAAAGCTGAAACTACATGGAATAAGAGGAAATGCAAATAAGGAATGCATGGCTAAGATCCTCCTTCTCTAATAGAAGACACAGAGTTACCATCACAAAAAGCAATCAATATGCAAAATCAGGAATTCTATCAACCTCAATAGGAATTGCACAGGGAAGTGTTGTGGGTCCATTATTGTTCATGATATTCCCCAATGACTTGAGTAAGATTATAGAAAGCACTGAAGGAAATATAATTAATTTTGTGGATGACACTAACTTGATGGTGGGTTTTAAGAAAAAAGAAATTCTTTGCCTTTACGGAGGCCACATCGAGAACATTTTTGAAACATAGATGAATTCAAAATAGTAATCATCGAAATGAATACTATTTTCAATTCCCAGTCTCAGAGATCTTTCATCATGAGGTTGGAGAAATGATATTAGATTTTGTCACTGAGATGACAGATATACCAGTTTCGGCCTTGTTGGGCCTCATCAGTATCCCGCACATCTCAAGACCTGAGATTGGGAGATTAGTGTTTATTAGCAATGAAACGAGGGATTCACTCTGCAAAATGTTAGGCAGATATGCATCTCATTTACGGAGAAACCCGTTTTGAGCCGCAAAGAGGTGATTTCGCCTAGAATGCAAAGGAAGCAGCAAGGATTTAATCTCAATGTTATTCAAACGGCCAACTTTTCTTTCATGGCATCTTCATTAAACCCCACCAATCTTACCGAGCTGGTAGAATGCCCGGAGTTGAACATGGTCATCAACCTGGGAGACCATAAATGTTGAACGAAAACACCGTTTTGGAATCAATTGGTATTCCACGATCTACCACCCATGGAAAAATGTATGGGTTGCACCCTTACCATGTCCAGCGGGTACAGAAACTAGAACCCCGGGATTACGCAACATGTGTGCGCTTCTGTCTCATTATGATAGCAAAAATTACCGAATATCTCAATTTTTCTGACACCGTATTATGGCGTAACGAATCGTCGTGTCGGAAAGATGGCTACATAGGGTAACAGGTATAGTGATCGACACCTTAAGCGCATAGAAACTTTCAATTAATGATTTCAGCTTGTAATTTTCTCACAACAAGGTAGAGACCCTTACAATATTACAGTTCAATTATGCTTCTTCGATAAACACTCAGAACTTTTGGTATATGTTGTTTGAAAACTGAATGAGAATGATTATTTTTCGAAGCGTCAGAATTGATAGTGATTGACAGACTTCGACAATCATTGACATACAAAATGATAGTCATTGACATCCTTCATATCATTCACTTACACTCTTGTATATGGAGTAGAACGAACGATTAATGAAAATGTTGATAATGTTATTCACTATATTCAATAATAAAGATAGAAACATAGATGCACATTCACAAGGGCTGTGTATTTTCATGTTCTTTTTTCCATGTAGAACAAGTAAAAATTTTTTCATCTGGTCAAGTTTCCAGAAGGTATGTTTTATCGTCGGTACAATGCCAAAGTCACGAATGTGCTTTTTGCATATGTTCACTATATCGCGATTATGGTCATGGTGTCAATGCCAAAATCGCGAAAGAGTTTGCTATTCCCCCTCTCCTACTTCTGGCCTAATAGAATGCAAAGAAATCTATGTTTATAGCACTGTCTTCAATTTTTGAAACACGTTTTTCCCGGAACGTCAAAAAAGCACATCGTGACTTCGGCATTGGACCAACGATATGGTATTCTCTTTAACATGATGATACACATCGTTTGCAACTATAATTTTGGTAAACTTGTTGCAGCGGATGAAGCTTCATCAGGAAAATACAGAAATGTTCTCTATGAAAGCATATTACTCACGAAACAAATTTGCAGCAACCGGTTATTCTGTATTTTCTTCCAATTCAACTCCGGCATTTTCATAATTTTTTACACTTGCAGTATCTGTGGATGTGCTCGGTTTGATAAATCACTGATGAAGTAATGTTGACTTTACAAATCGACTCATTTTCAGGTTCAATTTTTTCAGTTTTTTCTTCTCTTCGGCGTCAGTTTTGGCTTTGAGAATTGATTTTTTCTTCCCCTCTGCAGCTGGATATTTTTCCTTCTTTTCTATATTTTTCTGTCATTTCTTCCCAGGTGAAAGACATTTTCATGAATAGCAGTTTCCTCGAACTTGTTGTTCTCTCTGGAGTCCCCGGCTATTGTAATATATTGTGGAGAAAATTGGAATCATGTTGATGATATAGGATATATCTACTATCATTGTTGTTGGCCGCAGAAACAGGTGAAAAAGATCAAACGACACAATGTGCCCAACTTCGGTAATAATGTATGAAGTTATGAGAATTTATGATATTCTCACTTTTTTGGATGACGAAAACAACAAAATTATTCACTTCTTCTTCTTGGTGAGGTGCCTTCTCCAGGCTGATTGGAGGTCTAGTGGTCTGGTGTTCAACCGTATACAGGATAAGAAAGTCAAACTTCAAGACATGCTGTCAAAAATATCGCGAGTAGACAAGGAAGTCCCTCTCGCCATAGGAATGGGAGGAAGTGGGTATTGGGTTTTCCAGATGTGTTGTCTTGAAGTAATAAAGGTTTCCACAGGTAAACAGGGTATGTTCAACAGCAACATCTGTGTTCCTTCACCAACGGTACAGAGAACTTTCAGAAAGTTTCAGGAGCCCAGCTCACAAAGAGAATTCCTGCATTCTCCTAGTAAGTAGTATTTGACCTCTGTCATAGCGAGGGATTTTAGTGTTCACTGACTGTCACAAAATGAGTTTCTCGGAGTACCATGTACTGATATTTGGATATTCTCCAGCGTGAAGAAAAGAACAATATACAGTTCAACCTGTACTACAGAATAGTTCTTCTCTAGAGGGATGGTCAGTTTGAAACAAGTCCCGTGGACTCCACAAAGTCATCAGAGAACCAAGTAGGCAAGTAGGGCCTTTAGGAACAAATAGCCTCCATCAGGAACACTCTGTAAGGTAGTTTACTAGGGATATTTAGTGATTGACACCCTCCTAGAAAATAGTTATTGACATGGTGTCAACCAATGTTTATCCGATCCGGAAGAAAGAGAACACAATAAAAAGCTAATCAGTTGAATTCCAACTTCTCAAATATGCGATGAACTCGAATATCGAAATATGATACTCTCAGACGGTGATAGACACCCTTTGTCAATCATTGTTCCGACGTGATATAAACAAGACAGTCATTGACATGCGATGTATTCTGAAAGAAAACATCAATCAAGGGTACGTTTATAGCAATATCCAATCTTTGTAATCTTTCAAACACTGAAAAATTTCTTCCATATATCTCAGATACCCCAATCTAAAGAAATTTACGCATATGTGCAGTCACTTTCCTTAACAAAACGTCAACGATTGAACCGATTGTCATTACTACACAATTTCGCGACAAATATCTCTTTGTGATCGAAGCAGGGGGCCAAATTACTGAACTAAAACATTCATTGAATGAGTGTTGGACCTTCTAGCATACGTGGGTAGAAGAAAAAAGTCGCTGGTAAATACCAATATGTTATTACGACGGATTAAGTGTGTAGAGTGACAATCACTATCGGGGTGTCAACGACTATACCGCTTACAGTATATCTCTCCTGTATTATAGACAGATAATAAGATGAGATTTTCTATTAACTATTTAGAATAATTTCAATTAGCAGTGATAAAATAACAATCTACGATTAATATGAAATCGCTATCCATAATCACATGCTGGCCCTGAAATTGAAAAAATGGTTCGAAAATCGGCAGTATTAGGTATATTCATGAAATTCTAATCGTTTTGGAAACGGAACATTTTCGCAGAACTAATGTTGCTGTCATTCGATAGTATTTGGTCTACTCTCTCATAGTCTGTCCTTTGATTCACTAGTTATGAAACACCTGTATACTGGGTGAGTCTTTGACTTTGTACATATATTTTATCCCATTTTTTTAGATTCAACCTTGAGAAGAACATATAGTCATAATGACCCATGCCAACCCTAGAAACATACTAGTTTCTCCGAGCATCAGATCCAACGCATATACCTTAGAAAATATGTAGCAGAAATTTAGTTCTGTCAATCTTTCGAACAAAGTTGCATTCAGACGAAGTAACAAATTTTTTCATTTTGTTGATAAAGATTTTCTCAATATTTCATAAGGCCTCACGAAGAATTCTTTCATTTTCCAGAATGGCCAAACATTTGTTGAATAGCATTCAACATACTTCTAAAAGTGAGAGAATAGGTTCACGCTTCAAGAATATGCATACCATCAATAATTTACATAAATATTGCCACAATTCAGAAACTAATATTTCTGAATTGTGACAATATTTATACTTTCATAGGTTGGGTGCCTTGAATTTGTGGTATAACTATGGAATATATATATATATATATATATATATATATATATTCTTTTGAATAAGAGAGCTAAAATAATACAATAAATGTTGAAACAAAAAGAACCTAAGCTGAGGTAAAAAAAGGAACGGGGTACCACAACATTCTTCGTATGATACTATAGTATCATACGATACTATCATCACCAGTATCATACGATACTATAGAGCCAGGGAAAAAAACCTCAGCCGAAAAAACCTGTCTTCCCGTTAAAAAAATAAAATAAAATTGTTGTATCTGAATATTCTATATAGAAGGACATCACGATCAGCGGGACGGCTCTTCGGAGGAAGGATTTCCAAACACAAACTCCAACCTGAAAATAAAAAAAAAGCCAGAACAGCAAGAGAATTCAATTTATACTTCATCAAATTGATCTGAAATTTTCAACCCATTGCAAAAATGAGTTTGATATATTGTGTATGGCTCTAATGCCATCTTGGAATTTATAAATCGAACAATTATTAATTAGGTGTTCAACTGTTTCCTCTGATTCACCACATTCACAATTAGGACTATCAACCGAATTCCACTTGAAAAGCATGCTGTTGGTACGACCATGACCTGTTCTTATTCGATTAAGAAGGGACCATATTCTCCTGGGAAGGTTAAAACCAGGAACTTTGTTCGATGGATCAGATATTAGATCTTTATTAGATAAAGAACATACATCCCATTCGGATTTCCAGATTTCGTTGTAGCTGAAGTTCGAATTCAGAAAGTTATTCGACAAAATAGGTTTACGAGATTTCAGTCTTGGAATTCTATTTTCTGAAACGTAGGAAAGTATCGGAAAAGAATCCGGAAATGAATTGAATTCATTCCAAGAATTCCAAGATGCAGACTGTCTTCGAATATGGGGAGGAACTATATTCGATAGCACTGGTAGCCATTGGATAGGTGTAGATCGGATGGTTCCAGTAATTATTCTCATTGAAAAATTGAGCTGTGCATCGATTTTCTGAACATGAACACTATTGAGCCAAACAGGGCAACAATATTCAGCGGTGGAAAAAACCAGGGCAAGGGCTGCTGTGCGAAGTGTAGTCGGGTCAGCACCCCATGACGTACCAGCAAGTTTCTGTAGAATGTTATTTCTCGTTTTTAGTTTCATTCGTAAGTCTTTCAAATGTGCTTTGTAATTCAGAGAGGAATCTAATTTAACACCTAAGTATTTGGGGGTAAAATTATGTTTCAAAGGAAAGTTCCCGAAAAGGACATTTAATTTTCTAAATTTTTGATGGTTATTCAAATGAAATAACGAAACCTCGGTTTTATTTAAATTTGGACACAAACGCCATTCGAAAAGATAATTTTTCAAAATTTTCGGATCAGAAGTTAAATGTTCCTCAATACTTCTAAAATCAGAATGACGGAAAGCGACTGCAATATCGTCGGCGTAAATGAATTTTTCAGATGAAGTACAAGGAATATCGCATAAATATAAATTGAATAGAAGGGGTGCTAAAACAGATCCTTGTGGAAGACCATTGTTCAATATTTTGAATTTACTACTATAATCATCAACAAAAACACGAAATCTTCTATCCGACAACATATTCTCTAATAGACGAATCATCTTTCCACATTTAAGATGTGTATAAAGTTTATAGATCAAACCATCTTTCCATACCGTGTCGTAGGCAGACGATAAATCAATGAAAGCTGACCCTGTTTTTAATTTATTATCGAAACCTGATTCGATGAATGTGGTCAAACTGAGAACCTGATCATTGCAATTTCTATTTTTCCTGAAACCGCCCTGACAATTCTGAAGAACATCCTCTATAGTAGGTTCAATCCTGATGAAAATCAACCTTTTTAAAATTTTCATAGGAACACTCAATAAACTAATTGGCCTATAACTACTTGCTACGGAAGGATTCTTTCCATGTTTCAAAATGCCTATTACTTTCGCTTTGCGAAACTCAACCGGAAAATTGCCAGTACACAAAATGTTATTGTAAAAGGATAACAACCACTTCAATGCCCTTTCTCCTAAATGTTTAATAAACTCAGGATAAATTCCGTCGAAACCCGCATCTTTACGTGATTTCGTGCGTTTAATAGCTGCTTTCAATTCATCAAGATTGAACGGTTCCGATATACTTTCTACAGCTTGAGCTGATTTCCTAAATCTGTGTAATTTTTTCTTTATATCCTTGACTTTTAATTTTGAGGTTTCAACTGAATTAGAAACATCAACGAGACGACGTGCTATTAATTTTGGATCAATTTTAGTGGGTGTTATCACTTGAGGTGTAGCCTCACCTAGTTTTCTCAAAATATTCCATGAACTTCTACTAGAATGCGTGAAATTCATTCTCGAAACTACACTGTTCCATTTTTCTTTACGACTGGCATTAACTGAATTCATCAGTTTTTCACAATTTTCCGGGGATGGGGAATTTTGATAATCGTTGTATAAATTTTCGGTTTCTTCTGACCAACCAGGTACATAATCTTTGCGGAAACCTCTCGGAATAAACTTTTTCGCGGCGGCCTTAACTACACCTACGAATCTACTGTAATTTTCGTGGGAGGGTCGAATCCATCTTATATCACTACCAATTTTTCTCGAGAATTGAACCCAATCAGCTTTATTGAAGTTCCAGCGTGGTTTTTGTAGACATGGAGCAAGAAAAACCGCATTGCCTAAAGTTAATAACATGGGCCTATGTTGACTGTGAGGAAAATTAACTAAAATTTTACGCTTTACTGCAACAGGTTCAGAGTTATCACAAGAAACGATACATAAATCAGGGTTATACCCTCTATTCCATCTAGACGAATGAAAAGAAGGTTTATCTTTAGCATCAAAAATTAAAAAGTAATCATGGTCTTCCATCCAGTCCACTGAAGCTATGCCATTTCTGTCATTAACATCATAACCCCACATGACATGATGCGAATTGAAATCTCCGCAGTAAATGGATGAGTTTTGAACATTTACATTGAAATTTCTTGGCCATGAAATATTTGGAGGTTTATAGATATTAATGATGGAAATGTCACAAAATTTGAATGAAATGAAAAAAACTCCTTCGAATTCTCCTTTTTGGATCAGTTCGACATTATCTTTTAGAGAATTTTTCACGTAACAGGCTAGACCGTAAATTTTACTAAGTAAAAAATCAACTAGTACATAACCTTTCAAATTTCCTCTTTCACGAAGACCTTCCTCTGTGGCAACATGTGTTTCTTGAAGCAGAATCACTTCAACGCCAAGTTCGCCTGCTAATTTCGATAAATAATCCGCTTTGTCCTTCGATATGCCTTCAATATTCAGATCAAAAACGCGAATGTCTTTGCTCTCTGACCGGGAGGGTTTGAAACCAGATTCGGCTATCCAAGCGATGATTTTACGGCACTTCTGATAGTTGAAGACCGCTTCAGGTCCCTAATGAAGGGAAATCATCTCCCATAGACTGTCTAAAGTTATTTTCTCACAAGAAAATAAGAAAAAATTTAGGAAGTACGTTTTTCGTGACACTAACTTTATTATGACATTTGTCATAATATGGAATATAATGCTGTGATGGTCACAATAATAAAAATAACATGGGAGTGGAGGAGATTCATGATTCACTTCAACAGGGTCGGACTGGTATGGTTGGGGCTTACCGGAAAAAATGTTGTAGCCCCCCCAAAGCGCTTGTCGCGAACGCCTAAGGAGTCTAAAAACCAGCGAACTGGTTCAGATTCGGCCAGAGTGACGTAGTTTGAGGTAAACCCCAAAAAAGAAGTAGGATTTTCAAAAGCCTACATCTTTCAACCGAATCAGGAAAAATGGTAAAGGCAGAGAGTGTTTATTTTGACCTCAGAAATCTTCCGTTAACATATATGTTCAAGTCGAAGACCTTATGTAGCGGGTGCCGATTTTTGGACTATTTAACATGAATGATGGTCCCAAAAGTAATGTTCGTTCTAGGTGTAATTGTGGTGTTAGTCTTTCACATATTCTGATTTTCATTATTATATCCAATGAGTATTTTTGATTATATACAATTCTTCTCGAATCATAGGCGTAACAAGGGAAAAGGTTATTGGGCAAATAATCTGAAAAAATTGTGAGTCACAATCTGAAGAAAAATAATAAATAGAAATTCTTGACTAGTGGGGGTTAACCCCACCTCCCCATAACTGAACTCTAGTTACGCCAAAGTCTGGCATCCTGAACCTATCCGAACAAAATATATGACAAGATCAGGATTTTTTTCATAATGAAAATCACTTTCATATTCATAAAGTTAACAGTGAAAGATTTTTTATATACTTTCAGATCGCGATATAAGAGTTTGGGCTAGACCTGACTTCATGCCATCCTTGTTGAATGTTACTGAAAAAGTTGAGAAAATCATCGATGTTCTGGAAGATTTTTGGAAAGTTAAATTTCCTCTACCCAAACTTGACATCGTTGCTCTTCCGAATTTTCAAGTGAATCGCCCTGCGGATAGTTGGGGGCTGCTCTCATACAAGTAAGTCAATGAGATGTTTCTGTTGTCCTTTATTATATAAAATACATTAATATAATATATAATAGGTTATGAATTTGAAGTAGGATGAAAAATTGACACGAAAAGATATCTAACATATTTAAACGAGCAATTATTGTATATATATATATATATATATATGCACTCCATTCACGAATATAAAATCGCATATCTGGCGTTGGAAATTTGACACATTTCACTCTGTATCGGACGAAAATGGAGTTTATGACGCTTGTCAACATATTTTTATGTTCTAAGTCAACACTATGTTGCCCCTTCTACATTCTTAGCAATTACGGTTTTCTCAGAATGTGTATTCATTCGGAAATTGGAATAATTGGAAAAGTTGTGTTGGACGAAAATAATAAACGTTTATATGAATTGATAGGAAGGATTCCTTTTCTAAATATTTGCAATATTTCGATTTCGAACAATATGTGAACAAAAAAACAAACTGGCGAAGTCATTTTGTCATTAACGATATTCTCTGGGTGCGCACTGACATTTCATCAGGTGTACCAACTCCTAAAAACGATACCATGGCCTCCTATGTGAATTTATAAAAATGAAAGGAGTATACATATATTTATGTATATGGTCACGTTCACCGAACGTGGCATAAATTGAAAGCGCTCCCAAAATGCCCGCTTCTCCAGAAAGCGTTGAGTTTGTAGCGTATGTGCCACCGGAAGATTCCGCAACAGTTCCACAACTGTTACGTTCGGTGAACGCGCCCTATGTTTTTATATAATCAGGGTCTCGGAAACGGCTCCAACGACTTTCATGAAAGTTATAAATTTGGGGTTTTTCGGGCCCGAAAATCGATTTATTAGGGTTTCAGGTACTAGAATAACTCAGAAATAAGAATAAAAATCGATTCAAAATGTTTTCGAAGTTCAGTCAAAATGCTTACGAAACTAGGATTGTCCCCAAGCTCAAATTGGTCAATCGTTATTTCTGAAGGGCGAAAACTGAGGAACGAAGCAATAACCGCGGTCATTACATGCTTCAAATTGATTCAGCTGTTGTAGTTTGGATATTATTCATCAAGTGAATACTGTCATTCTGATGTAGTCAAATTCGATGTTGAACTATATTCTTTAATAGTCGTGGAGAAAATCAATCAATTGTGTAATTTCAACTCACATGTTCAAGGGCGGATTTACGGGGAGGTAATGGGGGTAATTACCCCTCCCATGAGTATCGAAAACCTGAAAAAAAGGTATCAACGCTACGTGAATACGCTACATAAAAAATTTCATTCAATAATTTTGAATTCGTAATTTCTCAAATATTGTCAATATACTTCGAGTAGCAAAAAGGAACAGGAAAATATTCGAAATTTTTTGATGATTTTCAACAGGCTGTATCTCAGTGAAAAATGGTGTCATCCCTTTGTGTCCCCATAACCTGAATTTTTTCGGAAAAAATTTTTTTTACAGATCATTCAAGTAAAACCCTACAAACACTTTTTTTTTCATAAGTATATTTTTGATATATTTTTCATCAGTTAGACCTAGAGGTACTGTCAAATAGCCTTTGTACTCCTAAGCATCGCGTGATCATCAACAATTGGAAAAATAGGACCACTATCTATTTATTCAGAACTAATTTGCTTTGCATGACTTTCAGATACAAACATATCCTGTTTTGAATGCACAAAATTTCCTAAAAAATTTGTTTTGTTAAATTTAAAAGAATTTTTTTGCACCTGACACATAAACGTGAAAAAAGAGCAAAAAAATGGCATTTTACGATTTTTTGTTTGATGGACTCTATCTTAGTCAATATCGGCGAAAAAGCTAGGTAATGAGCCTGATATTCCCCGAAGTACCCCCTAACTCGGTCGGTTGATCGGTTCAGCAGTTTTCTTGAACCGATCGATTGAAATTTTGAAAAAATTTAGGGAACAAGATTTTTGTTAATCAAACTTTACCTAAGTTTGTTAAACAATCAATAATTACATTATGTATTCACTTTTCACTCAAGTTTTTTTTTAAATAAATCATGAAATTTTTTGTTTAATTTCAAAAATTTCCGAAATTTGGAAAAAAAAATAACATTCCAAGAATTTCGTTAAATTTTGTTCTAGGAGTAAAATAAGAATGAACAAAAATTTTTAATTTGAAAAAAAAAGACCATTTCTAACTCACGTCCATTGGAACTAAAATTAAAGAAAAATGCGTTAATAATGTTGTTGAGTAGTTGAGACGTATCAGAAGGACTATATACCTAATGGTATAAAACTCGTTGTATCAAGTCTGTACAATCTCGTTATAAAAGCAAAAATTGTTACTGGTGAACAACTCGCTGAGGACAACTGGGATGCACCATGTGGATTCAGCAATTTACCGTTGGATCATAGAAAATTTTGATTCACTGGAACTTTCCCTAAGAAAATGAATCTTTCTTCTAGTGCCCTGATGAGTTTTACATGCTGTAGTAAATAGTTGTTTATCCTGAAAGTTTGGAACTTTTAACCTATTAATTCATTATCCTTATCTACAATACCGAAGGAGGTCAAAGCAATAATTAATCATTCTGTTGTTTTGTAGACCGTCATCTTATGATAAAAACTAATGTCTTTCGTGATGTCCATTTCATCAATTTGAGAAACCTCTTTTTATTTGAGAAGAAATATTCTAAATATTCGCCGATGGTCTAAAAATCATGACTAGATTACACTTCGAAAATAATATACTGGAATTGGCAATAAAATTTGATGAAATTGTTATTTTGTTCTCTACGAAACCTTTTCCTTTTTTACAGGGAGAGTGAGCTCACTAGCAAAGGTTCTTGGAATCTCGCCCATGAGATAAGCTACCAATGGCTGGGTAACCTCGCTACTCCTTACTGGTGGAGTGACGCTCATATCAATACAGCTTTGGTTCGATTTTTAACTGCATATACAGTGCTCAAGGTAAAGTACCAAGGAGGTTAATAATAATCAACAATCATATTGATTTTCGAAATCTCAGTCAGTAGTTTTATTCAGTGGATTGTCGAAGGCAATGTCGTATATCGACCACTTCAACGTATAGGAATAAAAGTGGACAAAAAATGAGACATGAAACTATAACTGACAAAAGCTTGATTTTATTGAATCCAAGATATCATTATCAAAGTATTGTTGGGATCATGTCTCTTAAGCTGGGTTCTCAGAGCTTCGTAGTGTCGTAGGGGACAGCAATTCAGAGTATGTAAACAAAACTTCCCCTGGCCCCTACTTTTTCATTTCTGGTTGTCAAAATCTGTCGCGACACGCCCCTAATTCAACTACACATTGGATTTCTGCGACAATCTGATGAAAAAAGGAAGGGTAGGGATTGTCGCCTGCGACAGTACGAAGGTCTGAGAACCCGGCTTTAAGGTGGACTTTCGAGCCGAGCGACAGTGACGCGGCGTCTGTCAACTACGAAAACACGACAATAGAAGTTCAAGCTCGGCATTGTCGCGGTTTGTCATTGTCGCGGCGTCAGTAACGCTTTGCTCGAATGCTACTCTATGCAATTTCATTGTACTTCTACTGTCGCACTGTTGCGGCGTCACTGTCGCGTCGTCACTGCCGCTAAAGACGCCTGGCTCGAAATACAAAACGTCGTTTTAGTTTCAATCTAGCATCTGTCAAATGAGAGTATTGCAAGGGTTCTTTGGGGAAAAGAAAATGTTAACCGCCTCTTGTCTTTTCATATTCCATTGCATGTGAAAAAATATCGGACGGACGAGGATATACATAAATAGTATACTCGACACAAAGATCATGTTTATACTGATTTCCATCTTATAGACAAGAAAAAGACTGTGGTATAACATTCTGCGGTATGAAACTTTTCAATAAATTGCCCATCGCTGTGAAGGTGTTGCCTGTGAACTAACAAAGATTGCAATAAGCGAATATTTGTATATATTCAATTCCATTTCGAGTAATTCCCTTCAGCCCTGTAATGGTTTATTTTAAGATTATTCAAATTAAACGAGTTTATTCATAATCATCTGGACTGAATGTACCTATTATTTCAACTACGGCGGAGATATGTCGATGAAGCTATAACATCATAATATCGGCCATTTCCGAAATCATTGAGGCGTTTCATACTTCAAACTTACTATTTGTAACAAAGTCCTAATGATGGAGCAATGATTTTCAGCTTAAGTTTTAAGGGAATTCATTATCGATGTTAATCAATTTCCTTTCACATCTTTCACATTATACAGATTCTGCAAGAAATTGTCTAGAGGTAGCAAATCAATGAGTGACAGTGGAATAAAGATTGATATACAAAACCTGTCAGGAAATAAAGAAGACAAATACTCTTCCTCGTCTTCTACTTCAAATTGACAATTTTCGGAATACGACGTAGTGTTTGATCTCCGACAAATATTTTATTTTTCGTCCTAATAAAAGTTGTTTGGTTTATCTATGGGGGATGATTTCCTTTCATTAGGGTCCCATAGCGGTCTTCAAACATCTGAAGTGCCGAAAAATCATCACCTGGAAGGTCTTACCCGGTTTGTAAAACCCTCACGACCAGAGAGCAGGAATTTGAGAATTTTGAATTTGAATATCGAAGGAATTTCGAAAGACAAGTGTGATTACGTCTCCAAATTAGCTGATGAACATGGTATCGAAGTGATTCTTCTGCAAGAAACCCACACGGCAACAGAATAAAGTCTTCGTGAAAGGGGACAGTTGAAAGGTTATGTATTAATATACGGTTTAGCTTGTTATGTTAAAAAATTATCAGTTCGTAATGTTCAACAGATTCGGAAAGGGGATATTGATGGAGTTTTTTTCAGTTCTTTCAAATTTTGTGAAATTTCTGTCATAAATATTTATAAACCTCCGAACATTATTTGGCCAAGGAATCTGAATGTTGATGTTTCTCACCCATCAATTTATTGCGGAGATTTCAATGCTCATCACGTAATGTGGGGTTATAATTCTGTCGATAGAAGTGGTAAAGCTCTTACTAACTGGATGGAGGATAATGATTATTTTTTAATTTTTGATGCTAAAGATACACCTTCTATCCATTCTGCAAGATGAAATAGGGGCTATAATCCTGATCTCTGCCTAGTTTCGTGTGATATTTCTTCAAAACCTCTTAAAGTAAATCGGGGATGTTCCGCATAGTCAGCATAGGCCAATGTTATTGACTTAAGGTGATGAGGTTCTTTTTGCTCCATGTTTGGACAAACCCCGTTAGAATTTCAGTAAGGCTAATTGCGTCAATTTTGGGAATAAAGTCGATAGTGACATAAGGTGGATTAGACCGTCTTATGATAATTATTCTAGATCCGTGGGCGTAGTTAAAGCTGCAGCTGAAAAGTTAATTCCGAGAGGTTTTCGTAAAGAATATGTTCCTGGTTGGTCAGAGGAAACTGAAAAATTATACAAAAATTATCATAATTTCCCATCAAATGAAAAAAGTGAAAAACTCATGATCTCAAAAATGCCAGTCGGAAGGATAAATGGAATAGTGTAGTCACAAATATGAATTTTACACATTCCAGTAGGAGTTCATGGGATGTTTTGAGAAAACTAGGTGAAGCTACACCTCGCGATATCATCCTCGAAAATTAACCCAAATTGTTTGCTCGTCGTCTTGTTAGTGTCTCTAATTCAGTTAAAATTTCGAAATTCCAAATCAAAGATATGAAGTTGAAATTACATAAATTTAGGACATCAAAACATACCGTGAATGTTATTTCTAACCCATTCAATATGCATGAATTAATTTCAGCGATTAAAAACACAAAATCAAGAAAAGCAGCCGGTTTTGATGAAATTTATCCAAAATTCATCAAATATTTAGGAAAAAAAAGCCCTATCTTGGTTATTATCTTTTTATAAGGATATATTAAATTCCGGCAATTTTCCGACCAAATTTCTCAAAGCTAAGGTAGTAGCAATTTTGAAACGTGGAAAAAATTCTTCTGATCCGAGTAGCTACCGTCCTATTAGTTTATTGAGCGTCCCTTTCAAAATTTTAGAGAGATTGATTCTATTTAGAATAGAATCAACTATTGAAGAAGCATTACAGAACTGTCAGGGCGGTTTCAGGGAAAAATAGGAATTGTTGCGAACAGGTTCTTAGCCTCACCACATTTATTGAATCAGGGTTCAATAAAAACTTAAAAACAGGGACAGCATTTGTGAATTTTACAGCTGCAAGATACAGTACAACTGCAGATACAGTATGGAAAGATGGATTAATTTATAAACTATATAATCATTTGAAATGTGGAAAAATGGTAAGACTATTGGAAAATATGTTATCCGACAGAAGGTTCCGAGTTTTTGTCGATAATAACAGTAGTAATTTCGAAACTTTGAATAATGGTCTTCCACAAGGTTCAGTTTTAGCACCACTTCTATTCAATTTATATTTGTGTGACATTCCATCTACTTCGGAGAAATTTATTTATGCTGATGATAAGGCTCTGGCTTTTCATCATTCTAATTTTCAATAGAAAGTACCCGCAGATCTCGACATAATGAAAAATTATTTTTTGAAGTGGCGTTTGTGCCCGAATGAAAATAAAACCGAAGTTTCGTGTTTTCATTTGAATAATCACCAGAAATATAGAAATTTGAGTGTAATAGTACGAGAGCTAGTGAACCTTTTGAGTAACGGTTTGCCTGTAAGGCTAGAAATTTTTATAGCGATAGTTCCTAACATGCTGAGGACGGAAATCATCGCCTGGCACCCCTCACCCCTGCACGTCATCAAGATCTATATCTTTGAAAGTGTTAAAAAAAATAAAAAAAATAAACTTGTTCCTGTAAGCTTGAAACTTTCATACGATTTTGTTCGTTCATTGTGAAGTTCAAAAAAAAATTGACAGGCGATTTCGACGAGCACAAGGACCTGCCAGGCGACTCGAAAAGGGTGTGAAATACGAACAAAAATTAACTTTTTTCTGTAAGGCTGAAATTTATATATGTGTTCGTCTGAGGGAATGAAAAATTAGTTTTATCATTAATCTTCATCATCATCTGATATGTTATCATTAATTTCTTCATCATATAGTACAATCGTTTCAAGCTAGTACACTGTGTCTTAAATTGGTTGGGACTGCATTATAACTCAGCTATTATTGAAAATAGAGTCATGCGGTTTTCGAGACCCTGTGTCACTTTTTTGTAAAACTTTTAAATCCACAAACAGAAATATTCCATCCTCTTTTGTTTCTGGAATACAGTGAAAAAATGAAAACGCCCATTTAGATGATCTGCGTTTGAAACTTAAAACTCGAACAATATTCTTCAGAAACTAGCTGGTTCCTCATGGGGCGCTGATGCAACAATACTTCGAACAGCAGTGCTTGCTTTGGTTTATTCTGCTGCTGAATATGTGTTTGGTTGAACAGTGTTCCTGTAAAAAAAATTTATGCCCAACTAAATTTTTCTATGAGGATTATTACTGGTACTATCAAGTCTACACCTACTCCTTGGTTCCCAGTCCTCTCAAATATTGTCCCCCCCATATTCGCAGAGAGTCAATAGCTTTGAATTTTTTGAACAAATTCAATTCCTTTCCAAATTAATTTCCCATACTCACCTATATTCCAGATAATAGTGTCCCCAGATTCAAGTCGCGTAAACCTTTTTGGTCAAATTTTCTGACTAATATAAATAGAAGCGACAAAGACATGTGGCAATCTGAATGGAATGTATCCAATTTTTTCAATAAAGATCTTATTTCTGATGCTTCCATCAGAGTTCCTGGTTTTAATCTTCCCAGGAGAATATGGTGTGTTCTAAATCGCATTAGAACAGGCCATGGACGTTGCAATAGCATGCTCTTCCGATTGAATTCGGTTAAGAGTCCTAGTTGTGAGTGTGGGGAAAATGAGGAGACTATAGAACAGGGATGGGCAACCTTTTTAAGCAGAGGGCCAAATAGAAAAATTTTTCATAGACGACGGGCCAAAAAGATATTTCCAACATAAAAAATATTAAATTCAGTCAACAAAAACGAAATAAACTTAACATTCCTTACATAGGATAATTAAAAAAAACCTGAACTTATATAATTCCAAAAAAAAAAAACAACTCCATAACCCATCAATCACTAGTTTTCAACAAATGAGACACCTGGGGTTGCGTTTTTCTCCACAAAAGCATCGTTATTTGGTGAGACTACTGATGTTGTTGCTCACGTGTGTAATGTATTTTCCAAATTCCAATCCATAATCCTTGATTGTTCATCGATTCTTCGATTTTGTGAATAAAAGTTTTGCAAAGGTGCGCTAAAAATAGATGCATAGAAAAATCGATAAATTTATTCGGCAATCCGTCATTCTAATCAAAAAGTATTGAGTTAATGAATAATAAATCCATACTTGAAGAAATTTTCAATTTTACCTAGATTATATTTGAAAAACTAGAAATCCCTATCATATCTGGGGCCTATTGCAGATTGCACCAAACTACTTTGCCACTTTTCAGTTTGCACTTTCCAATTTCGAATGAGTTTTGTGCAACGTTTTTCGTTCGGAAAGTGAATAGTGCGAAGTGAAAATTTGCAAAAGTACCATTCAAACTACCTTACAACTTTTCACTTTTAAAATATTCAATTCTGAATGCTTTTCGTACAATGTAATTCATTCGGAAAGTGAAAAGTTGCGAAGGAGTTTGGTGCAATAGACCCCTGAATCAAAAAAAGTGCCTGTGAAATGAAGCTTGAAGATCGATCAATTCGATCTGAAGTGACATTTCTACTTCCACTTGGAAAGGGACATCAATATTTGGAATTGAAATTCATGCGGCAATCTGTCATTCTAATCCACCTAATCAAAAAGTATTGAGTTAATGAAAAATAAATCCATACTTGAAGAAATTTTCAATTTTACCTAGATTATATTTGAAAAATTAGAATGAATATTTGGAATTGAAAGCTTAAACACTAATGATTTCTTCGAAAATAACTTCGCCCCTCGTATTTTGTCTTTCATTGGCCTTAGCGCAAGTAATTCTTCGGTTAGTTGAAAATTTTGATCGACTGCTCGAATAAAGATTGCTAACTGATATCAATGATATCAGTGCTTTCGTCCAATGCTATGAAAAAAAACAAGAGCTGTTTCCATCACATTTCCAAGAGCAACTTTTATATTTTCAGCCATTGCGCATGCAGCGAATGAAAACTAGGAAATTTGTTGATGTGGTATCTTTGTAGAGCAAATTTGGGATTGCGTCGTGTGGGAAAAAATTCATTGGCGGGCCAAGAGATATCTAATCGCGGGCCGCATATGGCCCGCGGGCCGTAGGTTGCCCATGCCTGCTATAGAACATCTTATAAATAGTTGTCCCATTTATAAATTTCAAGATGGTTTCGAGGCTATACGTGAAGTAACGAATGCATTTCTAAAATGGGTGGTTAATTTCAAAATTATTTGATTTACTCTGAATATTCGGTTTCTTTTCTGCTTTTTTCTTTTTTTCATTTCAGATTAGGAATCGCGAGCCGTTTTGGGAAGAATCTATCGACGGATAACATGAAGATGATCTCACACTGATGTCTTTCAAGATTTTTCCTGATATTTAATATTTTATGTTATTATTTTTTTTTTTACGGGGTGGCAGGTTTTCTCGGCTGAGGTTTTTTTCCCCTGGCTCTGAAACCGGTATGTGTGTGAATCTGGCGCTACATCTGCATAGAAAAGGCTGATAACTGACGTTATGTGACGCGACAGGCGGAATCACAGATGTGTGCGTTCCCTTCGATGTGCTGGAATCTACGGAAACAGCAAGTTGAGTTCCACCTATAGTCGGCGCTTCTCGAAGAGCTTAAATGTTCGTATATTTATATATTTCAGCTTCTTCCAGGATTTCCAGTCTTCTGCCGTACTCACAGTGGTGTAAGAGTTCCACGTCGTTTTCTTTATTGAAATTGTGTTTATTTTGTTTTGTTGTCATTAGCTATTCTGTTAACTGTTCGTTAACTCTTGTAACAACGCTTCTACCACTTCTGTCTACGTAGATGCTCCTACAGTGTCCACATTTCAACCAGTATAATCCTGGCTTGTTCAGGTGATGAATAGGGTTTTTATTCTTAACTGGTGCTGTCAAAGGGTGTTCGAAGACCTGAAAGATGCTTGAAGGTTTTCGATGTTCTCGAATAGTTTACCTATCTTCAAAGATATGCCCCCATGATATGGAAGGCTTATATACTGCTTTCTCGCTAGTTTAGTATCAGTTTGCGTTGCTGAAATGGGGTCAGTTATGTTACGAATATTCCATCTGTTCTTGAATTCATTGACTAGATATTCAATTTTTTGTGGGTTGTGGCCATTTTGCAATGCGATGAATTTCAAGGTTTCAACTTCCCCATGGAATCTCTCCACAACTAGTGGGACCTTGAATAATCGCGAGCTCGTGCTTGGGGTGGTGACATGATATATTATGTATCGTGTGGACGGTTTGGGTTAGCTTCCTGAAGATTTCTAAATTGAGGTTAGAAACTTGATCGACTTGTCAATATATCCAGGAAGCTTATTCTTTCATTATTTTCATGTTCAACTTTAAAATTTATGTTGCTATGCAGTTGATTTATCCAAAGATGTAGCATGTCTAATTCTTCCATTCTACAATACTATCGTCGATATACCGGAACCAGAATATGATTTATGATTTGAATGGATTCAGGTTGTTGAACACAAGTTTGCGCTCAAGAAAAACAAATATTTCAGCAAAGGTCGGTGATAGACAATTTCCCAAACTGAGACCATCTTCTTGTGAGTATATCCGACCATCGAAAGAGAAGAAGTTCTGCTCGAGGCATTATTTTGATAGATATACCCTGAGTTGCAGGAACGTCCATTGAATTTAATGCTGCCTCCATTGAACGGAGTATCCTTGGCTACCGTCTATAGATATTCCGTTCAAGGGAGAATCAAGGCAGCATTAAATTTTAATGGACGTTGCTGCAACTGCAAAGTCATCGGATAAGTCAGAGTGGACCAATAGATTTCTGAAAATGTGCAGTGTTTGTTTGATTGGCAGTGAGAATTTGAAACCTATATCAGGAAGCTTCTTCTCTTTTTCATTGAAAGTTGTGCGGGATAAGTTGAGGATCTTGGGGTGAAAATTGTCTTTGAGTTCGTCGTATGAATTGTTTATCAGTTGTTGACTGTTTTTGAGGTTATGGATTTTCCTCTGACGAATTCTCTGCTTCATCTAAAGAATCCTAATTCAAATATAATCGATGTCATTCAATTTTTTGATCAAGGAATTTTTCAATTTTATGATTTTTTTTAAATTTAAACTGTGGTAAGTCTTGTTCGTAATTCGTTTTCTATTCTTGTGATCTTCATCTGTTAATGGTTCTAAATATGAAAGCGAACGAAAATGAAAGCAAGGAAAGACTTTTTCGTAAAATATCCTGAATGAAAGTACCAAGTGAGAAAGCTTGCGAACGTTAAGTTAATATTCTGAAAAATTATGGTCGATTCAGGAAACCACGTTGAATAGAGAAAATAAGAGAAGTAGTTTCTTCATGTACATAATTGGAGATTGGAGCTGTGAAAATCACTCCAAATATTCATCTGGTCATCTAGAAAACTGGAAGAGGAAGAAGACGTAAAACTGCGAAATAATTTCAAAGTTTTAAAAACATATAAATTTCGACCTAACACATATCCTCAAATTCATGAATTGTGAGATGGTGATTCTGCAAAAAGGATTCAGTTCTGATGCAATTGGTATTTGATTAAAGTACAAGAAGATGATTCACAATTCAAACAAAACCGTTAAAATATGTTCACTTTCCATGAAATATTGCTATTAAATTCCTGTCATAAATTAAATGTATTATTGAATCACATTATTCTTCTAATATCAGATGAAAGGTGCACGGAAAATTATTTAATAATAAGTGTTCAGTTAAATAGTCACATATCACATTTTTTTAAAATCAGGATAGAATAGAATATAACACTTTCCGAGTAGGGGTTGAAACAATCGAGTAATTCGGTAATTTCCAAATTTGCATTCATAACTCAAAATCCAGAAGTGATGGTCCAGTTTTGTTTTCAGATTTGGATTAGCCAGGAAAAAAGAACTCGAGAATGTGCCACCATTTTCTTCTTGCTGCTACAGGTCTCGAGGTCCTCTCGCTATAAAACGAATTTTGTCCACCCTGTACTTTGGAATAAGGAACACAATTTGATTTCCAGTTAATTTTTTTATCATTCATTTCATTCTGAATACATATCACCTTTACTAGCATAAGTCTTAAAGGCAAACTCAAGACATAAAAGCAAATTCGAGTGGTTAAGCGAATGGACTATTTTATTGATGATTTGAGAATTTTCTTATTACAGATTGATGACAGCGATTCCGTTAACAATTGGCCTATGACGATGTTGTATTCCCTTTACTATGAGTTCAGCAAGAGATATCCCCACGGAAAA
The DNA here is from genome assembly GCA_038502775.1 of Hippodamia convergens. NCBI lineage: Eukaryota > Metazoa > Arthropoda > Insecta > Coleoptera > Coccinellidae > Hippodamia > Hippodamia convergens. The sequence continues at coordinate 43,233,575 of CM076609.1, forward strand.
AGTACTGTGATTAAGCAAGATTCCACCTCTGCTAAAATTGAGCTGGTGTTTAGAATGCTGAATTACACTATAGGCGAAGACACATTCAAGGAAGGATTACAGAAATTTATGAAGGATAGGTAAGGATTATAAAATAATTTCTCCAATTTGTCAACATTGGTATGCGAATTTATTCATGAGAAATTCAAGGGGTTGATCTATATAAAATTCGATAATTGCTCATCAAGGATTTATAGCACGTAACCGTCTCAACGATCAAACTTCGGGAAGTTAATTGTTGTCCTTCGATTCGTCTCTGATTTATTCATGATCTTTGTATACCTTCCAATCATACTACCACTTTGAATACTTAACGTACAGTTAGCATTCGTATAATTGCTGTACGTACTGAATATCAGAACCGTCTTAATGAGCTTTGGCAAATACCTCAGTTAGAAACATGCAGGTTGTTTCAATTGTAGTTTTCGATTGTTCTATGTCATTTTCAGAACATTTATCGTTTCCTCACGTTATCTCAGTATTGTGAACGAGTTTTGGTAGCGTAGTAACCAGTACCAGCTAATTTCCGTTCCGATGCAATTGAAATACTCTTCTGGGCTCTGAAAAATCCATATTACAGAACGAAATCCAATCAAATTAGTGAAATACTTTGCGATGGTGTTCTGCTAAAGCTGTGATTTTTATTTCTTTAAGGAAACTATCCAAATTCATATATTGTCTCTACGATGTTTGTATATTCTCCTTTCCAGACATCGCTCGTTTGTTCATATCCTGAGATATATTTTTTGACAAAAAAACTGCGAGAAGCAGGAACCAATGTATCTGTTTAAATTAAACATTTTTTTTGGTGAAACATAGAGAGTATATTCAAGAAAGAGAAAAATTCTTTGCCTTTATGGAGGCCACATCGGGAATATTTTTGAAACATAGATGAATTCAAAATAGTAATAATCGAAATGAATACCATTTTCAATTCCCAGGCTCAGAGATCTCTGATGAGGCCAAACAAGGCCGAAACCGCTATATCTCTTATCTCAGTGACAAAATCTAATATCATTTCTCCAACCTCATGATAAAAGATCTCTGAGCCTGGGAATTGGGAATGGTATTCATTTCGATGATTACTATTTTGGATTCATCTATGTTTCAAAAATAGACAGTATAACATGGAGTAAATGATAAAAAATTTGGAGAACTAAACTTGTTAATAATGTGTTTGTCTATCTATACACTCCCCAACACGTCTTGGCATTGATGCAAGAAGATGGCCTATCTCCTTGAGGGATACTATCTCAAGCTACCTGTAATTCATGTCTCAGAGCCGTCAAAGTCCGTGGGGGTTCGGGTAAATTTACAAGCCTTCAGAAACATGCCCTATCGGCGAATAATCGGAGTACCTGGGCAGCGATGGGAGAAGATTCACATGGGTCGCTTCAACAAAGTTTAAACTAACTGGCAATGTGAGATCGAGCATTATCTTGCTGGAATTTTGGATTCTCGCTCAACATCAAAATGAGGTTGACGTCTTTGTCCCCGACGTCGTAAAGACGTCTCTTCTTCGGCCATCATGTGCACCAAAAGAGAAGCAGAAAAGACGACCTTATGCCATTCCCTATTTTAATGATGTCGTTCTCTGCACCACTGTCATTGTTGCCGGTGGTGCACAAGCATAAGAGGTATCACAACATAGCAACATAGGGTCGATAATGCTGCAGTACAAAGGGCCTTATACGGCAATAAACCTCGCGGACAGTTACAGCACATCTTATTAAATACACAGCTAGGAAATTCCGTATAGTGGCGTCGGCAGTTTAAGCATTTTCTCGGGCATCTCCCACTTTTGGTGCAAAAAATATCAAACGCTGTCTCCGAATTAATAAGTTCATAGGCGCGGTTGAGATCGTTTTTATGTTGTGTTGAGCTCCAATCCATACATTTTTTTGCTCGGCAATTTGTTTTTGTGAGTAATTGCATCAAATATGCCCATAATTTTGCATGACCGCGTGTTGTCCAAAAACTGCATGACCGAATGCAGTTCTTTAGAGACAACACACTGGAATGTGAAATTATCAGGTGTAATCCGGGGGAATATTTCCCGAATGAAATGTTTTGTTTTATAGTATTTGGTTTGTTTTCTAATTATTACTTTAGCACTACTAGACTGAGCTGACATACAATGAAATTAAGATGGTAATGAACTATGCAATTATCTCAGGGCTCTGCTTTCTACAATGCAATTACCGTTGTTATTTTTCGATACATAATTGCACTTTGTTAAAAACTGAACGTATTCTTAAAAGAGTTCCCTTCTTTGAAGTATGGTTGTACCTTTCAGGCAGTGCCGCAATCTACTTGAAATATCATCAACTTTTATTTCAAGAATTACAGAAGTGACGATTCTCAAAAAACTACAATCCGTCAAGTTGACTTCTCAAGAATATCTCAAAAAACAAAGTAGTCGAATTCCAACACACTCCCACCTTGTGTCATTAAAACAACAATAATTAATGACACAATCAAATTTAATATTACGCTAGGGACCTTTACAGGTCTTCTTATTCTCTCTGAGAATACTCATCAAAACTTTTACTCCAACATGACAAATCTTAATATGCTCTTCGAAAATCAAATGTGTCCTTACTTCATAGTTTGTGTGCAATACGAATGTCATACTAAAATCCTCTGCGTCAGATCTATCAGATATTTTTGTTCGCAGTCTGCTCAGCCCTTCAATTTTCACTTTTTCGTAGCTTATTTCCTTTTCATCAATGCCAAAATTCTGCCTGAACTATTGGGACATCGGATCACATAACCACTTAGGAGGATCCTCCCACCATCTTTCATCAGCTAGTGATTGAAGAGAACAATCTCGAGTAGGGGGATCCACTGCATTCATTCCACCAGATGCATGATACCAGTCTATAGGTCCAGAAAAATGTTTTATTTCTTCGGTGTTCCAAATCAATGTTTCCCAATTTTCTTTCTCAGTTGAAGAGTCGGAAAAATCGAAATTAATAGATGAGGGGGGATGACCTTCTATCAAAGGTATGCACACTTCATTTCTCTCATCATATCTCGGTTTGAATGTTGTTGGAAAATGTTGCATAACAAGCTCTTCTTGCTCCCGTAGTGCTTCAGTTCCTTCACGAATTTGAATACCATCAAACTGTTTAAGTTCAAGGTTGGGGACTTTCAATTTCTTTTTCCATTCTGATTTCATGTAGCCGCTTTCTTGACATATTAACTTGTCAAATCTGAATTTCATCTTATGATATTGATAGCTCATCGTATCCATCAATTCCATTTCTGCATTCATTGTTGCTTTGTCAACATCTGAATCCAACATCAGATCAATCATGAGTTGATTCAGTTCGGACAATTGAAGCATTCTTTCATCCAAAACTTTGATGTCACCATGTATTTCTGAGATGTCGTATTTTTCTTTGGAGAATTCTTCCTTCAACTTTTCATTTATCCTGATAAAAGCTGTTCTGTTTAGAGATAGGGCTTTCTTGGTTTTTTCCATATTTTGTAATAGAAGAGTCCTGTCACGGTCGCCAAATGTTAAAAACTGAACGTTTCAGTCTTCTTAAAAGAGTTCCCTTCTTTAAAGTATGGTTGTACCTTTCAGGCAGTGCCGCAATCTACTTAAAATATCATCAACTTTTATTTCAAAAATTACAGAAGTGACGATTCTCAAAAAACTACAATCTGTCAACTTGACTTCTCAAGAATATCTCAAAAAACAAAGTAGTCGAATTCCAACACACTCTATTCACATGAAGTTTTTGATAGGAGAAAAATATTTTCAGCAATTTCTTTCGAAATACCAACTAATTCACCAAATAATGTAACTAACATTAAAATAAGAAAAAAAAATTCTTTGCTTTTACGGGGGCTACATGGAGAACATTTTTGAAATATAGATGAATTCAAAATAGTAATCATCAAAATGAATACCATTTTCAATTTCCAGGCTCAGAGCTGGGAATTGAAAATGGTATTCATTTCGATGATTACTATTTTGAATTCATCTATGTTTCAAAAATAATATTAAAATGATGTAATCATGGGTGTCACCAAATGAACTCCATATTAACCAGTAAAAATAAAAGTTTTTGATGGGCAATTCATTAGAAGAATTAAATTTCACACCGTTTAGTTTACTACTACACTAAATTCAGAAGGCGCTTTGTCAGTCAGGAGTGCCTTCTTTACTGTTCATGTTGTTTTTGTATTTATAAATTTCAATAGCTTTCATGTTCAGCCTAGGATGGTAATTTTTGATATCGGAAATAATCTCTGGCTTTGAAAAAAAATTGTGTCCATCTGTTAGAGCATGTTCCGCTAGTGCGGATTTTTCTGTCCGATTCAGTCGACAGCATCGTTCGTGTTCCTTGATACTCGGATTGATACTTCGTTTTGTTGTACCAATATAGACTTCGCCGCAGTCACAAGGTATGTGATAGTGGGTCGATTTTGCTTTTGGTAGTTCTGATTATTTGCCCAAGATTATGTGTCGTCTTTTAAATGGTCTTGATGTTATTCCTTTTCAGTATTCCAATAATTCTATCTGTGACCTTGGGGATGTTTGGTAAGATGGATTTTCCATTAAGGATGATATGTGATGTATAATCATCATGTGTGGAAATTGTTGCCCTCTGAATTTCTTTGGCATTATATCCATTGGCGATGTCTACGTCGGGCTCTCTCTACGAGTGTTTTGATAACTCCTCGTTTCTGTTTGGGGTGGCGATTGGACTCCTTGTATAGATATCTGTCAGTGTGGGTTGGTTTTCTATAAACCCTGTGTCCTAGCTTTCCATTAGGCTTTCTAGTTACTAAGATCCGTTTGCACCATCGGTCCTTAAAGTTAAGGATCCCTTAAATATTGACAGTTGCACGTCTGTCATTCAAATGGAATTCTTACGTAAGGCACCTTAGAATATAGAACAATATTTTATTATCTATGTTGGGACCCTTAAATAGTTCCTCCAAGTGATATTTCAGTTTTTCATGTTGTTCAACTTCACCCTAGTTCAATAAAGCCTTTTCATTGGCTGGCCAGATACAGATGTTGTCATTTCCTTAACCATTTCCTTTACTGTCATTTTGACGATTTCATGCTAGATGAAATTTCAAATTTTTTGTTATAATTTCATAGAAAACAACAAATATTCAGTCAGTTTGACAAATTATTTTAGGTTTTAATCCCATCCTTGAATTTGAGGCTAAGTTTAAGGATCGAAACATCACTTAAATATTTAAGGAACGATGGTACAAACGGATCTAAGACGTCCTGAAATGGTAGTGCACCATCCTTTTCAAATATCATAGTGAATTAAATATTTGGGTGCGAACTGTTGAGATCGGTTGAGAAAGCTTGCAATTCTTCATCTCCGTGACTCCAAACGACAAAAATATCGTCCACAAAACGAAGCCACGTGGATCGAACAAAGTGCTCTCGAATCGGAATCAAAGAAACCTACCACTTGGCTATGTTATGTGGATGATTCTTTTGTCGTTTGGAGTCTAGGACCTCGGAGATGAAGAATTCTGAGCATTCTCAACCCATCTCATCTCATGAGACGGTTTTCACAGCAACACATTTAGGGTTTAAAACTGGTGATTCCAGGTTGTGCACAGGCGGCGGACGAGTTAGAGTCCTAAAAACCATTGAAAAATGATAATATGTTGAATATTATATTTGATGTCTACTATGGTGAAGGGTGAATAAACTTGATCCATTGTCGTATAAGGGTGGGCAGAAATTATAAAAAGGGACTTTGGAAATCATCTACTCCAATATTTTAAGCTCTATACAATCCGAAAAAGACATTGTGGCAAATGTTGACTTGGGTTTTTATATTAATTATGATATGAACAATCATTCCTGATCAATGAAACTCATTGTCGGGCCGTAGCAGGAGTACAGGGGGAATCTGAAAATACAGTACTCCTATTATTAAAAGTTCTATAAAAGCCAAGAAAAAACGTTGTTGCATATGTTGGCTTGAGTTTTAATATTGATTATGATATGAACAATCATTCCTAATCGAAGAAACTAATTGTCGGGCCGTAGGACGAGTACACGGGAATTCTGAAAAATATTGTATACCAACTATTTAAAGTTTTATGAAACTAAAAAAATAAAACGTTGTCGCATTTGTTGACTTGAGTTTTCATATTGATCATGATATAAACAATCATTATTAATCGATAAAACTCATTATCCTTAGGAGGAGTACAGGGTGAAAACAGGGTACAATAATTTTTAGATTCCCTGTGTACTTCTCCTACGGCCCGATCACAATTTTCATCAAGTAGGAATGATTGTTTATTTCATAATCAACACAATAACTCAAATCAACATATACTACAAGGTGGTTTTTTTTATTTCATAGAGCTTTGAATACCTAATTGGAGTAGGTACAATATTTTTCAGATTCCCCCTGTTCTGCTCCTTCGGCCGACAATGAGTTTCATCGATTAGGAATGATTGTTCATAACATAATCAAAATAAAAACTCAAGTCAACATATGCGACAATGTCTTTTTTGGATTTTGTAGAACTTTGGAAAATGGAAGTACAGTATTTTTCAGATTCCCCCGCCTGTACTCCTGCTACGGCCCGACAATGAGTTTCATCGATCAGGAATGATTTTTTTGTGTAATCAACACAAAAACCAAAAACCCAAGTCAACATATCCGACAACGTCGTTTTTGAATTTTATAGAACTTAAAATGATTGAAATAGATATATTTTCAAAGTCTCTTTTCATTCCTTCGCCCACCCTTATACGCCAATGAAGTATAGTATAGTAGACATTATATATAATAAACAACATATTATTAAGAAATATGCTAGCATGTTTAAATGGTTCTCAAGACGCTAGCTCTTCCGCTGGCCGTGCGCAACCTGGGATCACCAGTTGCGGTGCACCGGTTGAACGATAAATCTGTAGCTATGAAAACCGTTGCTATGAAAGCCGTTGCTGTGAAAACCGTTGCTATTTTGACAGCAGTTCTTATTAGTAGGCACGAAAATATTCAATTCACTATGAAAATTGAAAATCTGATCTCCAGTCACTAGATCTCCATCTAGTGTTACAGTTCTGTCGTAAATAAAGGCAAAGTTATGCTTCATATTTTTGACCAAGATGTCAGGCTTGTTATGCCTGACCTCCTTGTCAGTTATAATCCCCATATGCCAACATACCTTCATTCTGTCATTTTCTAAAGAATCTTCTGCTTTATAGTTGTAAAAGGGTTGAGTGTCTTTTAGGAGTTTTTTCGTTTCTGCATTTATTATCATTATCATTTCAAGATAGCCAGATAGCGCTTGTGCTAACGATGCATTGCCGTACTATGTGTGCAGTACTCAGTACCACGACTTTTTGTAGTGTCAGGAGGTTGTGCTTGCCTGGAACTTCTTTCATGATGTTGGTGGTGACATAAGTGATAAGTTCAGTAGCTCCTATGATGACGGGGATTATTTTGGCCCCCATGTTCAACATATCATCACTTGGTGATGATGATATGAACCGGGGTGTAAACTACACTAACGATTTAATCCCTGCCCATAACTCTTCTTATTGTTGAGCATGTAGGTAGTATCACTGCCTTTTGCATGAGACTGATTATTTTCAAGTATTCCTTCACTTCTACCAATTTCAGTGCCTCAGGCAACTTTTTATCGTTAGCAGACACAATTATTGGCACAATATCCACTTGAACAAGACTATGGATGTTTCTTAATTAATTCGCCAAATCGACGTATTCGCTGATCTTTTCTTGATGTCTAGCTTTTCGCACCTTTTCATCAAGGAGTATAGCCACGTCTATTATGAAAGTGTTGTTCCCTTACTTGTGATCAATATATCGGGCTTATTATTATTATCATAAAGTATAATAATATAAACACCAACCTAACAGAATTCACATAGTATTTTCTGATTGTTTGCATTTTCTGTTTTCACTACAATACTAATAATAATAATAGTACTTTACTTGCAAATTGGATACAACTTAAAGACGATACAGGTACAGATTCTCTTTTACAAGAAAAGTGTGAACCAGAAAGTCAGAAGACTGTCTGTGGTGAAAATGATAACAACTGTGAATGAACAGCTTTAGAGAGTCACAGGGAATACAGTAGCAACAAACTAAAAAACAATTGAAAAATACAAATAAAACAAAAAAGAAAAAAAAAAGAAATAACCTCAACCCACAACAAAATGATGAATCCCACAACCAGCGACATCACCAAAATCAAATTGTTCGACCTGAATAATCAAAGCCCTCCAAAAGATGAACGAAGTAGCACTCAGTCGAGCTCATTGCGCCATACATAACACTCTATGAACCTCCATTCTATCCCTAGACAAGACATATTTCCGCAAATTTGATTTGAACTTGGCTAATGAAGAACTTCCTCGTATATTAACAGGCAAGAAGTTAATTACTCTTGGTGCCAGAAACATGTGATGCCTCTGTCCTATGGACTTTGAGGACGCTGGAACTGAAAGATTTCGGCGTAGTTTTTCCCGTGTGGAGTATTCGTGTCGAATTTCCCCGAACAATTTTTTGTTCTTGTAGTAGAATATCCCAACCCTAATGAAAAATATCTGGCGGGGATCTAAAATCCCCGTTTCAGCGTATATAAGATTAGTAGAGTATAAATTTCCTTTCTTCGCCATTATCTTAAGGATTAGCCTCTTTACAACCTCCAGCCTTCTCAAATAACAAGCAGATACACTTCCCCACCCAATGATTCCGTAAGCAAGACGCGAATCAACCAGAGCACAATATATCATCTTCAAATGCAAGAAGTCTAATAGTCTAAGATCCGAACCTACCTCGACCTTCACCGAGCTGATAATAGAATAGAACATATTCCATAATAAACTTCAGATGTTAGATAATATATAAAAAATAGGTTGCCTAAAAAAAATCCTGGACAGAGTATTTTTAATTATTTTTTCAAAAATGATTTTTCATGACATTTTGCAACATCATGGTAATAAGAAAATTTCATACTGGACTTGTAGGATGAAACATGTAGTATCTGCAAATAAAGGGTTGCCTGTTATTTACCTGGACGAACTAGTGTTTGCCTGGTTTAAACAGGTATGTCTAAATGAGATAATTTCACCGGTGTGATAATAGAAAAAAAAATTATATCAGCATAAGCGCTGTTTAATTGTGAACACATTGATATAGGGTTGCCTGCAAAAAAATTAGACCTGATAGGGGTTGCCGAGGTTTGAAGGTTGTATTGTTGACGCGCCATAAAGGACCGAACATCGTGGTCTTATCTGAATGTAAGACAGTACGAATGCTCGGTACTTTTACTCAAAGAATTACCCCTACTACATAGGTACCTTCCATAGGCTATATTGAGAACAATACGGCGATATTCTGGAGCAACTAACATTTGAATTTCAAACAGTTTGATCTCCTATGAAACCAGTTGGTTTCAAAAAACTATTCAAATACCAACCGTAATTTATAGGGTTTAACTCTGCACATACAGATTCTGTTGCATTAAGCCACATGGAATTTTCATATATTGTTTGTAAAACCTTTGCTGTAGAAAAATCCACCATGGCGGTATAGAGTTGGAGTCAAAACTTTTAATTTTGTTTGAAAATTGCTGGCTGTCTTTTTTTGCGCCGTACTTTTTCATGAAAATACGAATTCTCGCATCGTTTACTGTCGACAGTGCTTCATGCCAAACATTTGTGCTGTGAACTCTTCAACAGTATTCATTTTTTCATGGTTCAAAATATCATCTTCAACATTTAATCTCATTTTTCGAGAATATTTTAAATGGTTTGACATTTCCTTTATTATAAAATGCTGCAGTTAATCACAACCTGTGAATGCATGATAATCAGGTAGACTTCTACATATTTTGGGTCCCAACTTTGAAGCTAAATCGATGCAATTAAATTGGTTCGATTGCTTCTTAGTCGTTGACCGCACCGTGCAGTCATAGTTGGGAATGCACGCGAGAAGATTGGTATTCCAAATTTACCAATACCTTCGCGCCCATCACAAGTGAATTGCATAGCATAGAACATACATATGATATGAGCCAAAGAAGATAAGATAATCATTCAACTACCTTAAATGATCTGAGGGAGCAGGGAGCTTCTGCCCCGTTTATGGAACCAAATTCCTCAAGAAATGTTCAACAACCTCGTGTGCGTGTGCAGTATGCAAAGAAGATGTTAAGCTGTTATTGATGCCCGTGGAGGCCATACATTTTATTTATAGCCTTAAAATACTTGAATTCTCTGGGAATATAATTTCGTTTTTTTCTCGTCTTTTCTTAAGCACCCTGTATACACTGCAGACCTACGGGCTAAAATTAATTTAATTTAATTTCCAGCTTGAAATCATATCAATATGAATTTTCATCACAAAATCTCATTTAAAATATATTTTTTTGCAATTTGAGTCAATATTCCTTACTCATGTGGAGCAGTTCATATCATATAATCCCAAGATATTCGGCCTTATCAGTGGGCAGTATAGTGGTTCTCACTCTACCTTGGACAGTTATATGTAGTGAAGTGAATGGAGCCAAGTTGTTCTTATAGCTAGACAAGGGAAGAAATGCAGTTTTTGCAGCATTCACTGTCATCAGCTTATGGTCAAACCAATCTATAATAATTCCCAAATCAATTTCCACCAACTCCTTGAATTCTTCAGTATCGGCAGTGTAGAATAAGGCCGTATCATCAGCAAAGCTGTAGATTCTACCGTTAGTTGGTACCTCAAATAAACTGTTCATGTATATAATGAAGAAAATTGGGCCTAGGACTGTTCCCTGAGGAACACCACACTTTACAGCTCTTCTTGTACTCCAACATCCACCAACCTCCACTGTTTGCTGACGGTTTGTCAATTAACTTTGGCAAAGGTTCAGAAAGTTACCCCTGAAGTCGAAGTCCTCCAAAGCCTCCAAGAGCTGGAAGTGATCGATCGCATCGAAGTCCTTGGCAAGATCCATGAAGACGCACAGCGAAGGTTTCCTACTGTCCAGACCATCATACATATCGGCTGTAAGAGCAGCTATGGCATCTTCAGCCGACCGACCTAACCGGAATCCGAACTGACGCTCCGAAAGAAGCTTGTATTTTTCAGTGAACGAGTCTATTCTCTTCTTTATTACCTTCCCGAATATCTTTGCGAAATTTGTGATAAGGGATACTGGTCGGTAATTTGAAGTGTTTTTTTTATCTCCGGCTTTGTATAGGGGTTTGACTATTGTTACCTCGAATACCGAAGGACATGTACCTGTCTCAATTATCTTATTTATTAGAAATACTAACGGTTCTGCTATCAATTCAGGTATAAATGGAACAACATCGGTGAAAGAGGACATCCCTGACGTAGTCCCTTCGTTGGAACTATTGGTTGTGACAGCGTACTTCCCATCTTGACATATGTTATGTTGTCATTGTACAGTTCTTTTAACAGTGTTATCAATTGAGGATTCAATCCAAGAGAATGGAGTGCCTGCCATAACTTCAATCGAGGTACGGAGTCATATGCCTTCTCTAAGTCGACTAAGGCCAAATGTGTTTCTTCATCCCGAGAATTTCTTTTCTCTATAAGCTGTTGGATGATGAATAGGTTGTCCACGCATGATCGATTACGTGTGAATCCACTCTGATCCTCGCCTATTTTATCCCCGGCAGCCTCGTAGAGCTCCTTCTTAATAATTTCACCAAACAACCTAGTCAGCGTACATTTTATACTAAGCCCTCGGTAGTTGTTTGGATCGCTGCCTTTTTTTTTTTATATACTGACACTATGTAGGAGGTTTTCCATACTCTGGGCATCTTGAGAGCTCTCAAACACATGTTTATTAAATTTGTCAGTTGTTCCAGCAATAGATCTCCACCGTATTTTATCATCTCTGCCATTATTCCTCCTGGTCCAGGTGCTCTATTATTCCTTAATGTTTGGATAGCCTCTCTCACCTCCTGTATTGTTGTCTGTATTGTTGTGTTTCATCTGAATGTCCTTCCTTATCATCCTGCTGTATGAATTGTTGGCGATCCTCCTCAAGTAACGATTCATAGTGGTCCGTCCAACCACCCATAGTTATTGCTCCAGTATTCATTGTTCTGGTGTTAGTTTTTAAGGTTTTTAAACAACGCCAATCCTCTGTCGTTTTCAAATGGCCACCCTGCATAATAATAATGATATTTATTGATTCCTCATAATTACTACAAATCATCATAACAGAAAAATTGCAAAATAAGAGGAAGAATATCTCATCGATGGGAATTTTTACTTTAAGCATAAAATTCATCGATTGAATAGGACCCGCACATCGCACATTATTATAAACGCTTTAATTTTTTTTTTTTTTAATATAGTGAGCTTCGGAATGAATCTCATTTATTTAGGTAATGTGTTGAATAATTTGGGTGAGTGTATTCTACTTGATTTCGACTTTGTTGAAGTCTACACTTTGGAAAACAGTATGGAAAAACTTGCCTTGTATTGAATGGGCGCCCGCATTGGGGGGCCGTGGCCACCCCCTGAGATTTTGATCATCCCTTTCGTTTTTCACACTACACTCCCAATATAGTTTATCTAAACCTAGGAGCGAGAAAAAAGTGCTGGATTCACATCAATTTAATCGGTTTCCAATGGACCTTCTATGTAATAAGCAGAGGCAGAGGTATTCAATGAATTGATATCTTTCTGAGGTGCGTAGAGTAACGTTTGGATGAACAGAAATCATGGAAAGTTTCCGTTGACGAGAAGATCCATGATTTTGTTTACCCAAAAAGCGCTCAACGCGCCCCTAAAAAGTTATAAATTCATGAAAGTACCCATGCGTATCGTCATTCTCCTCAATCGTTACCAGATGATCGTTTTATGGACATTTGTTCTTCAAGGAGTAACTGCAGCTACTCTTATATTTCAATAATTATTGTTCATTCTGCAGTCTGGATATTTTTTTCTGAGAAGGGGAAAACATAAAACCTTTTCATTTACATTCCCAATTCCCATTCTAGAAAAATAGTATTTGAATTCGCAACCCGTTGAGACTGTATTCAGGAAGTATTTCTAATTTTTAGTGTATTTGCCTAAAATTGTGTTATTGAAGGAGTTCTAAATTATTCAGGTAGGTGGCTGAATTTTCCGTAAGGCGTCTCTCGTATGTTATATTCTACTTTTTGCTTTCAATATAGATTTTCTAATCGATAATGAAGGTCAGTACAGTATAACACAATTTCTTTCTCCTAATTGGTTCCATAAAATGAATTCATCAAAGTGACGTTTCAACTATTATATTTTGGTTTATTAATCAGATGTGTGAGAGAACAGAAAAGTGGTAGTCTTCGGGAACTGCCGATAGAAATGGAGAGTATATTCTAAAATAAGTTGCAGAATGAGCTCCTATTCCAACACTCATGCAAAATTCGAAAACGAGCGACGAAGAGGCGAGTTTTCGAAAGCATCAGTGTTGGAATTGGCTTCTGCCACGAGGTTTAGACAATATTTTCTCTATTTGAGTCAAGTTTTGTGAAAAAGTCTGGATTTACAAATAAAAATTCAGATTAGTGACTTTCGTATTGTATCTTGACAGTTGGTGTGACTTACGAAATTTGACAGATTACGGGATTTGAATTGATTTGATTTAAAAATTGATAGGATCGGAGGTCAGTACTGACAACTACTAAACGAAAAATATACCTCAAACAATGGTGTAAACTACTTTTTGTACTGTAATGTAGTCATTACGATACTGAAATAGAGAAACTGAGGAACTTGAGAATTGTGTAGTAGAGCGTCGAGCTATTAGATTATTCTTTCCTAATAATTTATAATTTATGAGAAATTATGAATGACCGATTTGAACATCCTTGATCCTTGATCATAAACACTTATTCGTAAACCAAAAAAAATGGAAAATAATAATCGAATAGTTCGACGATATAATTTACAGGTTACTTAGATTTCACCTTTATCCGCACTCCCGAACGACTGCCTGAATTTTTTTTTTGTTGAGAGTCACTTCGACCTATGTTTATATTTTTATGTATTTTATGTAAAATTCAGCTTCATACACAATTGTAGACAGAGAAACAGTACAAGAAGAAAATAGCGAACCGGAACGTGCAGAAACTGCGTATGATTTCTGTAAGACTAACAGATAGGTTCACTATTCGGTTCAGTTTGATTTCATTTTCTGAGGAAGCTTTGTATTATTTCGGATAATATTTCAGTTCCTCTTTAGCAAAGTCATTGCCTAATTCATTTAATGGTCCATTATTATTCATATATGATTTTTATGAATATCGTTTTATCGAGTATATATATATATTTGTTTTGATTTCGTTATTACTCGTCTTCATTCTTTGGCAATTATACTATTTATTTTTGTAGTATCTCCATATTATTCAGCTAATTTGGAAACGTAATCACACTTGTCTTTCGAAATTCCCGTGAGGGTTTTTCAAACCAGGTGCGACCTTCCAGGTGATGATTTTCCGTCACTTCTGATGTTTGAAGACCGCTATGGGACCCTAATGAAGGGATATCTTCCCCCATAGATAAACCAAACAACTTTCATTAGGACGAAAAATGGAATATTTATCGGAGATCAAAACACTACGACGTATTCCGAAAATTGTCAATTTGACATTTCAACGAATTGAAATGTCAAAACGAGTGATTCGGTTGGTTCGAATTTACGTGAGGTTTTTTAATCGCACAATAAAAATTTTGTAAAACTGACCCACAAGTTGTGCTCTCAATGGAATTTTTTTTCGAAAAGATAGGTATAGTGATTTATGAATTTATCCTGAATCGAGTTTATATCACCGTGAAAATTGTCAAGTACTGTGGACCTGTCAACCTTGTCCAGTTCGGAAATGAAGTTCTGAGTTGCGATATTAGAAAATGATCTAGTAGGTATAATAGAGTAAGATCCCAGGGCCGCCAGACCTTACTTATTTTTGAAGTAACGAATTTTATAGTATAGACAGTCTTATATGTGTTAAATAGTGTGTGCATACTCGCTAGCTTGGCTATGTGGCCCGTTCGCAGGTAGCAGGTAGAAAAAGTGGACAAAAACATACCGAACTTTTCTTAAATTCGAAGAACTGATTTTTATATATGTCACGCAGAATATTATGAAAAATGAATATTTCATATTGCCAGACAGTTTCCGTGGGCCGAAATTCCTCCCAGACGCTTCAAATTCCAATAAAAAAATGACAGGTTAGAAACATTGTGTCATTTTGACAACTTTCGGAATCAACCGACAAAACTTCTAGCTCCCCCAAGGATGGAGGTTTGGTCGTTGGGCCAGCAACCCAACACCAATAAAGTTCACAATGTTGCTGAATTTCTCATTCAACAAGCCTCGGAATAGGACTGGTAGTATTTAACGACGTGAGTGAATGAACTAAAAATGAGAATGATTACTTGAAATGTACAGGGACTATTGAGCACCAGAAGATCATTTTTGCTGGAGTTGTTTGTTACGTAAGAGTTGGATTGGAGATTGAAAATGAAGTAGCAGCACAGTTCGGAGAAATAAAAAGGATTGAAAGGCTTGATGAAGAGAACTGGGTATACGTCATCAAGCTGTTTCTTGATGATATGTATTGTAGATTGCATATTGTTAAGCCCAGAATATACATCTACATACATACATAGAAACATTGTTGCGAAATGGCCAGATTCAGCACTTTTGTTAAATTCGAAACAATAATTTTGATATATGTAACACAAAATATTATAAATAAAGGAATATTTCATATTGCTAGACCGTTTCTGTGGGCCGTAATTTCTCCCAGACTCTTTAGGTGTTGGGTTGCTGGCCCAACGACCAAACCTCCATCCTTGGAGGAGCTAGAAATTTTGTCGTTTGATTCCGAAAGTTTTCAAAATGACACAATGTTTCTAACCTGTCATTTTTTTATTGGAATTTGAAGCGTCTGGGAGGAATTTCGGCCCACGGAAACTGTCTGGCAATATGAAATATTCATTTTTCATAATATTCTGCGTGACATATATAAAAATCAGTTCTTCGAATTTAAGAAAAGTTCGGTATGTTTTTGTCCACTTTTTCTACCTGCTACCTGCGAACGGGCCACATAGCCAAGCTAGCGAGTATGCACACACTATTTAACACATATAAGACTGTCTATACTATAAAATTCGTTACTTCAAAAATAAGTAAAGTCTGGCGGCCCTGGGATCTTAGACTATAAGTTCTGCTTTAGTTTGTTGAGATTCTTTGTCTTCAGAGAAGCTGAGTTTCTGAGCCGTATGATCAGAGATATGCGAGTGAATCCCCCCTGCCCCCCTGTCACGAGCTGAGCTTCGGGTAATGGTAGGTCTGCTGACTGGACACTGCTGACACAAACATCTTTTGTTTCTCATGGTAAAATCAGCTGATGAAATTTGCAGGCTATGTGGATCAGAAACGGCTGAACACATGGTATGCAAATGTTCAGAGCTGGTGGAACTAAGAACCATTCACATGGGGAAGTCGGCTCTGGATCATCATGTGTAACAGCTCAAGCTGCTAGGGATGTCGATGAATTTATCAATGCCATTGACGGCCTCCTTCGGATTTGAGTGGGTGAAGAACAAAAGTTCATTGTGGTCGAAGTTCCCGAAGGCTGATCCTAGCCACAACGACCCCCGTTCAGAATAATATTAATACTAATGAACGCGCCTAGTGCTCAATCAAGGGTAGTGTAGAATAGAGTACCTAAATTATCTAAAAAACTTATTGATATGCTCATTGAAAAGTTAAAAAGTGCGAATATCACAACAGAACAAACAAGAGATGATGCTGCTGTTCTCATTATCGAAACTGCTATTGGAGTTTCATGGATCAATCATGAGGGGACTGTCGTCATCATAGGAGAAGACAAAGATTTACGTTATTTCAATTAGACGAACTCAGCTACATCAAGAAGAGATTTAGGAACCTGTAAAAGACAAGTCTATTCTTCGAAAATTCAGACAAATATCCTCGCAAATATCCCTTCAGAAGAAACATATTCTATTTCTACATGCACATAGTGGTTTCGATACAACTTCTGCGCTATTTAATGAAGGAAAACAAAACTTTTATAAAATCACTTCAAAAATATGCTCATTTAGACGAACTGGCTCAAGTTTTTCACAAGAAAACTGCCCTGGGTATTTTTTGAGGAATAGACTTGTGTAGTAACATTGACTTTACCAGGTTTGAAAAAAAAACACTTCTTGATGTAGCCGAGTGCGTCCAATTAAAATAACGAGCAAATCTATGTCATCTCGTATGATGACGACAGTCCTCTAGTCCTCCCACATGTGTATTGTGTATACTTCAATTTCAGTTTCGATAAAAAGAATATCAGCATCATCTCTTGCTTGTTTTTTTGTGATGTTTAGACATTTCAACCTTTCAATGAGCATATCAATAAGTTTTTTTTTTCATTTGACAACAACTTGTTTTGGTTGATTGGCACAATCATTGTTTCATCGAAACAAACTTCATACGATTCTGAAAGAGCAGCAGTTCTCTTAATTTTTCCATGGCTTTTATGTTTTTAGTCAAATACAACAACAGTTTTTGATCCATAATGTCTTTGCAAATACTTGACGAGTTTATCTAAAACGACAAAAAAGTATAGTCTTTACTTTAACCACGCGATGCTCGGTTGATCCTGTATTACAATACTGTAATACAGTATTGCAATACATACATACGTACCTATGCGTGAGCGCTGCGTGCTCTCAACACTCTATCTCGAAAACGGTTAAACGTATAGAGAAAAAGTTGAGACAAATGTTGTGGAAAATTTACTATTATATATAATAATAAAAATATAAACGGTCCGCGCAATGGGGCTGGGACGTCAGTGCCTGAATAGAGTCCAATAGAATTGTGAATTTCCGAAGTAGTGAAAATAAATCAGTAATTGTGTGAATAAATTATTGTAGACTATGTATAGTATTTGTGGATATGAATTAAATTTCTAACACAGAAGACAATTTGATTTCGGCAAACGTTGAATAAATTACTCAGTATACTCTTGATATTTACTATCGAAATATAATGGCATTTGTTGATACATTATTAAAAGAAATCATAAGTTACAAAGATCGGGTTATGATAAGAATATTGAATATAAATTAATCACTAATAATTTTTGTTTCCTGCAGACAATATAAAAACTTTTTCGGGGATGATATATGGAATTCGCTGACAGAGCAAGCCAGAATTTGCAAAAAACTTGACGAAGATGTTTCAGTCAATGACATTGCTGCATCTTGGATAACCAAAGATAGATTACCGGTTGTTGATATTGCCAGAAACTATGATGCAAAAACAGCTGTACTCAGACAGGTTACACATATAAATACTACTAGAAACTCCACTTTCAAATTCATTTTTTCAGAAAGTTTTTCTCAGAGAGAGACCACACGATGTACCCGACCAAGACAAGTTTGCATGGTGGGTGCCAATAGTTCTTCTGACACAACATAAACTTAATTTCTCAGATTCAAAACCCAAACTATGGATGAAAATGGAGCGAGAAGTCAAAATGGACAATGTGGCGAATCCAGATGAGTTCATTATTGTTAATCCAGAGGAAATAGGTATTTTAAAGTTACTGTTACACATTGCATTTCCTGAGCAGTGAAACCTCGTAGGTCCTTTTCCGGTCAACTATGATGAGAGAAACTGGAATATGTTGGCAACGTTTCTGCAAACAAACAGTCGAACAAAAATTCCTGTCAACACAAGGGCGAAACTTATCCATGATGCGTGGAATTTGGCATATGCTGGAGATCTCAGTTTTGCAACAGCTCTCAATATGACACTTTTTCTGAAAAATGAGAGAGAAAATTTGGCTTGGGATCCTGTCTTCACTTTCATCGATCACATTGGCAGACATATAGAGAGCCAGAAATACAGGACAAATTCCAGGTACATTCAGAAAGTTACTTGATAAATAGTTATTTTCCTATCAAGTGCAGAAAGTTTTACGGGAAAGATACATTCTGCACAAGATAGGAACACTAGGATCATATCTTGAACCTCTGCTATTTCTCATATTTTTGAACGATTTAAAGCATGTTTTCAAATATTGCCGCATACTGTTATATGCAGATGATGTGAAAATATTAGAGACTGTGTGAGGATGGCGTTCACAGACTACTGTTGTGGCAACAAATTAGAGATGAACTTGGAGAAGTGTATGTCTATATCGTTCACGCGAAATACCTCGAGCATTGGGTTTCAGTATTGCTTGTATAATGTGAGCATTCGTAGGGTGGACAGTATCAGGGACTTAGGCGTGATTTTTGACACCATTTTTTCAACGAAGCTATCCTTTAGCCTTCATTTGAATCACCTCATATCGTCGTGCAATAGATCTCTAGGTTTTTTGTGTAGAATGTGTAAGAACTTCGATGATAAGGATGCCATAAAGTCACTATATTACGCTTTCATCCATAGTAAGCTTAACTTTGCCAGTACTGTTTGGAACCCAATGTATAACGTCCATAAATTGAGACTCGAGAGGCTCCAAAATAAGTTCGTCAGGTTTCTTCATTTCAAAGTGTCAAACGTGTACGTAACTCTTCGCATAGGTAGGGTACGTTCCCAGCATAGTAATAGGATCGAACTTCTCGAACATCGGAGAATAAAATAAGATAAGAGGTTACGTCGATTCCCAAGAGCTGGTTGGAATGATTCCATTTCATGTCCCTACTAGGCTGACTCGTAGTCGAGCTTTATTTCACAAAGTACCTCCAACACCAATCTCTGTAGGAATTCACCTGTTCGTAGAATGTGTGAATCTTTTAATAAATACTGTGGGTGGTCGATATCGTCATTGGCAACCTAACTACGTTCAAAAAATCTATTGGGAATATTTTTCAACAAAAAAGGGGTAAAGGATCATTGTTTTTGATTTTGTTATTGTGGTTGATCTGTTCATTGTTCACCATGTTTTTCAATTTCAAATAATGTAAATGTATATGTGGATCTTTTGTTGGGTTTTTCCTGTTTGTATCCCTATTTCCGAATAAATAAAATAAATAATAAATAAGCGCCCATATGAGATCGATTTGAAATCAACACACAGATCAAATTTGATTACCTATATAAATTCATAATTGAAGAGTGGAAATTCAAAAGGGTCTAAGTGCCAAAAAATCGAACTGAGATATTACATAAAACATGTCTCAGGGTCGGTTTCACAAAACTTTGATTGCAACGTCAAATTTATTGGAGCCATCCCGATTCGTTGAAATTTCAAAACGGGTGATTCAATTGATTCGAATTTAGGTAAGGTTTTTTTAATGTACAGTTAAAGCTTTGTGAAACCCGCCCTCAAACTGATGAAAGAAGTAAAAAAAGATTGTTTTTTTTCATCAGAAATGATGACTGCCTGATGCGGATGGCACATGAACCGTTTCGTAGGCTATTGGCCTTGGCACATAGACCCCATAACAAATGAAATCTAAAATTTCGTGAAAGTGGCACTTAGACCTTTTGAATTTCCACTCTTCAATTGTCGAACGTAATTCTACATATCGTTACCATAGTACATCGTTGACGTTCGGTGCATAGAGACTTATTATAATTCAGTTTATTCTTTAATAAAAGTGTGCGGGAAAAACCTCTGCTAATCCTTTCCCGCACTGTGCGGGAAAATAGTATAATGACTTGTTCGAAATGTGTTTGAGCTTACATCAACAAATGAATTCGTTGAGGCTGTTGCGGCCATCGTTCAATGTCACACTTCCGTCGAATTATCAATGTCACTTGTTTTTTCGAGAATCTTGACCTTTGCTGTAGATTCATTATCGACGTTTCGGCAGTTCGAGTGTCTGTCATCTTTAGGAATTCTACTTTCTTTCGACTTCCGGTTTCACTGTTTCCGAATAAATAAAAATAAATAATAAATAAGGTTCTTTTTGTTTCAACATTTATTGTATTATTTTAGCTCTCTTATTCAAAAGAATATACAGGGTGTTCCAAGTTCGACGGCCTATTAGGCGTTTCTGGAGAACTAGACTTATTTGAGATCTGAAAATTGCGATTATGATATTGTTTGACATTATCTACCGAGTTAAAATATTCTTGGAGCCTGACCACTTTCAGTTATACAGGGAGCGAAAAAAAAATAAAAAAAATTTTTTTTTCTGTTTTCGAATTTGACAGAGAATGCAATTCTGAATACATTCGTACTCAAATCGTTGCATTCGTCGAAATACTTTCCAAAATATCGAGAAAAACCTGAAGAAAAAGAGAGAAAAGAATATTCGGTATTATGTTTTTTATTCCTAATCTAGATACCTTAAGCACAAACCGTTTTTCACATTTTTGAAGTCGAAGAATGTGGAAATATTTTGCATTTTTAGAATTTTGAAAAACTCATCACAGGGTGTTCCAAATGTTGGGCCAAAAATTGGGATCCAGATTGGCCCATAACTTTCGTTTTTCAAATTAGAACCCTATTTTTTTATGATTGCGTTGGATTGTATGAAGAAAAATGATTATAATGTTTTAACATGTTAATGCTCCTAAAATTGATAATTCTTGAGTTATTTAGAATTTCCTGATTTTATTTCGTACGTAGCGTCAAATTCATTTAATCTGTTTCATATCAACTATGACCTTGATAATAGAAGATAAATTATTCCAATAACTCACTAGTGACACACACTTGAATACATTCGTACTCAAATCGTTGCATTCAACAAAATACTTTCCGAAATATCAAAAAAAAAACTAAACAAAAAAGGTAGATAAGAGAATATCTTAAGCACAAACCGTTTTCACGTTTTTGTAGTCGAAGACAGTGGAAATATTTTATATATTTTGAATTTTGAAAAACTCGTCACATGGTGTTCCAAATGTTCGGTCAGAAATTTTGATGCACAATATTTCCACATTCTTCGACTTCAAAAATGTGAAAACGGTTTGTGCTTAAGGTATCTAGAGTAGGAATAACAAACATAATACCGAATACTCTTTTCTCTCTTTTTCTTCAGGTTTTTCTCTATATTTTGGTAAGTATTTCGACGAATGCAACGATTTGAAAACGAATGTATTCAGAATTGCATACTCTGTCAAATTCGAAAACAAAAAAACAGATGAAAAAAAATTTTGAAAATTTTTTTTTCGCTCCTTGTATAACTGTAAGTGGTCAGGCTCCAAGAATATTTTAGCTCGGTAGATAATGTCAAACAATATCATAATCTCAATTTTCAGATTTCAAATAAGTCTAGTTCTCCAGAAACGCCTAATAGGCCGTCGAACTTGGTACACCCTGTATATATATATAATTACATAATATGGCCCCATACTAATTAGATACATTGTTTATCTGTTTACCATTGATTCCATATATTACTATGTTGTATTTTGCAGACTAAGCAATGAACACCTGCAGTCAATTCGCAGTAAGAATAAGATAAGAGAATGTTATAAATATCTGTTGATGACAATTTCTAGTCAGTTAATTAATCGATCTAGTAGCTCTACCAAGTATTAACGTTGTATTGTATTGAATAAAGTAAAGTAGTTTTTTTAAAAACGAAGTCTTCCTCCCGAAAAACATAATTGGCGACGAGGATGGGATTGTGCCGGTTTTGTTAAATTCTGTGAGTTCCTGAAGAAGAAGAGGTCCATCCAGTCTACAACACCGTCGGTTTCAACCGTTCAGCACAAGAAGAACTAGGTGAAGAAGACAGGAGCCCGATCACCTGAGTAGCGCCCCGTGACGGTTTCATTTCAACAAGACAACGTGGTGAGCAATCCTTTAATTACTCCCAGTTTACCTAATCTGGCCCAAAATTAGTCAACCTTTTCCCCAAGTTTTGAGCGTAAAACTTGTATAAAGTTTTTTCTAGGTTTCTTCCAAAAAACCGATTTATAAAGTTTTTTCTAGGTTTCTTATTTCAAAAACCGATTTATAAAGTTTTTCCTAGGTTTCTTATTTCAAAAACCGATTACAATAGTTTTTCCTAGGTTTCTTAAGAAAAAACCGACAACTTGATTGAAATAATAATTGATATAATTGATAATTGATATAATTACATAATAGTTGATATAACTGATATAATTGATTGAATAAGTGAAATATTAAAATAATTCAATATTACGTCGATTAAACAATTTAGAGGTCGTAAGAATAAAACAAAGAAAATGGCAGTAGATTTGTCGCTAGCTGAAAAGTTTGGTATGCTATTACCTAAATTTTCTGGTGTTGAGAACGAGTTGCATTCGTTCATAAAAAGTGTTGACGATTATCTAGCGATGTTCGTAAATGAAAATATTATGGTGAAAAATTATTGCTTCGCAGTGGTCAAATCAAAACTGATAGATAGAGCTCTAGCAGAAGTAGCAACGTCAGACATTCCGAATAATTGGGATGTTTTCAAAAATTTCTTGTATACAAAATTTGGTGATCAAATTAACCTTGATGTTTTGATACACCAATTACAATTCTTGAACAAAAAGCCCAATGAGGATATAATATTATTTATAGACCGAATAATTTCTTTGAAAATAAGAATAAATTATAGAATTGACGCAGATAGAATGCCAGATCCAGAAAAAGCAATTTATAAGAATAATATTTTAAAAATTTGTAAAACTGTTTTAATTTCAAACGCACCCATGGAGCTAAGAACATATTTAATAACGAATAATGAATTTTCTTTTGATGATACAGTAAACGCAACTAAAGACTATATGTGCAATCTAGCCCAATATGAATTACTTGATAAGAGTAGAAAAAATAAAAATTTCGCTCAGAATCATTCGAAAAATGTTCCAAGAAGTTTTAATTATACACAAAATAGATCAAATCACGCATTTAATAATTACGGCGAAGTACCTAGATTTCCTTCGCAGCCAGTTCAATTTACTCAGAGAAATACTTATTACCAATACCCAAATCATAATAATAATTTTAAACCTAATCATTCAAGTAATGTTTTTAAACCAAATCCCAATCAAAGAATTACTACCCCTCCAGAGAAAATGTCGATTCAGACAAGAAATTATCCCAAGAAACGTTCAAATTACTCTACGCAATATAATCCAAATCCCCAACGTAACTTTTATCATAATAATTACCAGAACAGAAATCAACATAATAATCCCAACTTTTATTTTGAAGAATTAACGCATTTAGATACGAGGAAACAAAGAAATGAAAATCAATTTGATTACTGTAAACCTTCAACGTCAAGAAACCACGACCATAATAGTCGAAATTTTCGCGAACTTACCCAAGAAGACGCATTGACTATTATAATATTAATCATTCCAACCAATTGCCCTTTATTGAATTTAAATATCCAAGATGTAAACTTTTAATCGATAGTGGCTGTTCAGTATGTTTGATAGATCCAAAATTTGCTTATAACAATTTCTATGATAATATTTTTCAAGAAGAAACAACATTAACTGCATGTATGAAGCAGGATACTTCAAAGGAAAAAGTATTACTTCCTTTATTTTCAGAATTCCGTATGAATGATAGTCACCCTTTTGTACTTTATAAATTTCATAATAATTACGATGGCATTATAGGAGCCGATTTTCTTAATAAATACGGTTTGACATTCGATTTTAAAAACCAAGTATTGATGAATAAATATTGTAGAATTCCATTCAAATATGGAAAAACTTCGATTGAAAATAATTGTTTAATTCAGAAAGTATCACAACTTGAACGAGAAAAATATGATCTTTTCAGAAACTTTGCAAATAATTTGCAGGAAATTGATAAAATCGATAAAGCAAATGAAGATTTGAAAACTGAAAACGAACAATTGAAATCTAAACTTTTCATGATCGAGATGTCTAATAAAGAACTTCAAAAAATGATTGAATCGAACTCTAAAGCAAGTTATGAAATGAAAAAAGAAATTTCAAATTTGAAAAAATCAATAAACGAAATGAATAAGGAAAAACCAAGTTCACAGAAATCCTATTTTAGAATGAATAAAGCAAATAATAACAATGATCAAGTAAAATCAGAATCTGATAGGTTGAATGATGAAAATACGATTATAAATAAAGACTTCGCATATTTTAATGACATTACGTATGAAAACTTTACGAAACTATATGAAACAAATAATATTCCCGATTGTCATAATATTGAAGAAAAACAAGGTAATTTATTCAAAGCCCCTAATAAATATTCGTTAGCCCATTGCGTATCAGAAGATTTCCATATGAGTAGAGGCATTGCCCGAGATTTTAAGAGAAAATTTGGAAATATAGATGAATTAAAATCGCAAAATAAAAAAGTAGGAGAAGTAGCTATTATTCAAAATAAAAACCGTGTTATTTATTATTTGATAACCAAGAAATCCTATTACGATAAACCTACATACGAAAATGTATTTAATTCCCTTTTATATTTGAAAAAACTTATGGAGTTAAGAAATGAAACTCATTTAGCTTTACCGCGTATAGCGTGCGGATTAGATGAATTAAAATGGCCTATTATTTTGGATATGATAAAGTATATTTTTGCAAGATGCAAAGTGAAAATAATTATTTATTATTTATCGCCACTGCATACTGAAGTAAATAAAGAATTTATAGATTTTAATGGGATACTGCCGGTCTTCTTAAAAGTGAACGAAAAACATAATTGTCGACGAGGTAATAATATAAATTATAATGAAATTGATGATATTGTTTATGATGAAATGAATGAAGAATTTATAGATTTTAATGCAATCGAAGATAATGAATCAATTTTTAATAATGTAACAGACGACGAATTAGATGAATGTTTAAATCTTTTAACTGAGCCTAATGCAGAATTGCCCGTTTTAAATGATGAAGATTTAACTGAATTACAATCAGGAAACATAATTGTCCATAGCGATATAACAGTTCACAGTAATACTGAAAATCCAATTTTGGAACTCCCTTACACTGAAAGAAGTATTAATGCTTATCCATTACAAATCATTTTGAAGATAGGTCCAAGTTATAATGTGACGAAAGTGAAACTGTTCGGAGAAAAACTACGTTTTAGAGTCTCCATTAATTCGATTGATAGAGATATTTTCCGATTTATTAAAGAATACGTTCAACCTCAAAAATCATATACTATATATTTTGCCTCTGAAGAGTTAGAAAAACCCTTTATACGAATTTTACAAAATAATTTCAATTATAAAACTCTACAATTTAAAATTTCTAGAATATTCGTGGAAGATGTCGAAGATAAAGAGGAACAATTACTACGAATTCAGCAATATCATGAAACCAAAACTATTCATCGCGGATTGAGAGAAAATTTAATAAGTTTGAGACGTAAATATTATTGGCCGAATATGAATAAAGACGTACAGAATTATATTAACTCGTGTGAGATATGTCAGAAAAATAAATATGAGAGAACGCCGATTCAATTACAATTTAAACCAAACCCAATAGGATCAAAACCATTTACACACATATATTGTGATACTATAAGATTTGGACAAACCTATTGTTTGAGCATTATTGATTCGTTCTCTAGATTAGGACAATGTTATCCTCTATTACAAAAAACTGGAACAGAAATTGTAGATAAATTGATATTATATTTTAGCCATTATGGAATACCAAATAAAATAACGTGCGATAACGGACTTGAATTCAAAAATAGTGTGGTTCAAGATTTTTGTAAAATACACCAAATAGAAATTCATTACATTTCGAATTACAATCCGAATTCGAATGCACTTGTAGAGAGGTTTCATTCTACGTTAACTGAACAATTAAGAGTTATCAATTCCAGTAATTCAACGTTTCAAAATAAATTAGCACAGGCTTTACTTAGTTACAATAATTCCAATCACTCCAGTTTAGAAATGACTCCGATGCAAATAATCAAAGCTGATTTAAATTATTCCTTGCCAATAGAAAAAACGCACAACGAAAAAGTGCAGAATTATATTGAAAATTATATCGAAAACTTGAACGATATTGCTGTACAATTAAATAAAAGTCAGAAAAAGGCCACAGAACATTTAGATAAATTGAATATAAAACGATTAGCTGAAAAGGACCATGATTTAAATGAAAACCCAACGTATTTAAAAAATCCAATAACGCGTAAGCTCGATCCAGTTTATAAAAAGACAAATATTCGTGAGATTGATTCACACCGTATACAAGATGTGAAAAACAAACATATTTATCATAAAAAGATTTTAAAACAACGGAAAAAACATTAAATACTTTTGTTTCAGATTCAAGATGAAACACTTCGTTTTCCTTCTTATAATACTAAAGATAATTATAATAACCAGTATTAAAATTACTCCCTTGGAAAATAATATACTCCCCATTTTACTTGGAAAAGCGTATATAACAAAGAAAAATATACAACTGATTTATCATATTGATTTGAAACAAGTCGAGGATCTTATTTTAAAGTATCAGAAAGAAATTGATAATTTGAAAAATAAAGAATTATTGGGATTTACACAAACGCCGCATTATGAATATTTACAACATTCGAATACAATTAATATTAAAACTTTAGAAGAACTTGTTAATGGAAAAATAAGAGTTAAAAGAGGACTTATTAATATTGGAGGTAAAATTTCAAAGATTTTATTTGGAACCTTAGATTCAGACGACGAAGAACTTTATAAAAATTATTTTGAAAGTATAGCAAGAAACGAGGACACACTTATGAGGAATCAAAGACAGATTGCTACTGTAATTAACGATTTGAAAAATAAGTATATTGATAAATTTCGACAATTTGCAGATAATTATAAATTATTACGAACAATACCGCAATTGAGACATATTGAACACATGCATCTTCTCACATTTGAAATTAAGGATATTAAAAACATATTAGATGAAATCCAAACAGCAGTGAGCTTTGCTAGATTACATATTCTACATGAATCTATTTTGCCTTATACGAAATTCGAAGAATTAATTAAAAATGACACTATTATTCCATTGCATCATTCGAAAGATTATTATCAGTTATGTCATACGAAAGTAATGTTTAAAGAGAAAGTTTTATTATTTCTTATATCAATTCCGACCGTTTATGAAGAAAATTTTAATCTATACAAGTTTTACTATATCCCTCAGAAGAACTTAACCCTTCCTTATACCAATCCTTATATGCTCACTCAACAAGAAGAATTGAAATG
Organism: Hippodamia convergens; assembly: GCA_038502775.1. Classification (NCBI taxonomy): domain Eukaryota; kingdom Metazoa; phylum Arthropoda; class Insecta; order Coleoptera; family Coccinellidae; genus Hippodamia; species Hippodamia convergens. The sequence goes on from CM076609.1 coordinate 43,261,780, forward strand.
GTCAACCAGTGAATGTCATGCAGTAGAAGAAGATTTCCTTTGCGATCAAGACTCCTTAACAAAACCTCCAGAATGTATGAATACTGTATTGAAGACACATTTAGAAAATTGTCCCAGGAAAAAAGTTATATCTATATCAAACTTGAAAACTTTGGAAGATGGAAGCATCCTTTCGATAAACAATATGGAAATTCAAGAAAAATGTCCTCAGCAAACAAAATATTACTTCACTTCACCGATGGCGATAATCCAATCGAAATGTATTATAAGTAACTTCCAAAAAGAGATATTCCCAACTTCGATTAAGAATGAAGAAAAATACATAATTCTACCCAAGACGGCGATAATCCCACGAAACCAATCCCAAGAAGAGGAAAAAGAAGATTTCCAGGAAGAAGATATCCCAGATGTTAAATTAGAAGATCTACGAAGATGGAAACCCAATCCAACATCAACATTTATTATTATTATAGAAATATTTATGTTTTTAATTATTTTATACATTTTATTGAAATATTTTGAAAAATATAAAGCTACACCTAATCAAGGTGATACCTTTATCCAAAGGGGGGAGGAATTACATAATATGGCCCCATACTAATTAGATACATTGTTTATCTGTTTACCATTGATTCCATATATTACTATGTTGTATTTTGCAGACTAAGCAATGAACACCTGCAGTCAATTCGCAGTAAGAATAAGATAAGAGAATGTTATAAATATCTGTTGATGACAATTTCTAGTCAGTTAATTAATCGATCTAGTAGCTCTACCAAGTATTAACGTTGTATTGTATTGAATAAAGTAAAGTAGTTTTTTTTAAAAACGAAGTCTTCTCCCGAAAAACATAATTATATATATATATTTATATATTATATATATATATATATATATATTATATAATATATATATATATATATATTGGAAAAGTTAACAACTGTTTCAGGAACTTTTTACAGGAATGCGGACAAATAAGCTATTTTTGTACTCTAAATTTTTATCAACAATTTCGCCGACGTTTCGGAGACTACTTTCTCCTTTATCAAGGCTGTAAACAAGTATACTGTTAATGTTTTTCACTGTTTCTGGAGTCATGATAATCTACTAACCTCGTTGTTTTATAAATTTAGATTTATGTTACTTGGAGAACACATAGTTAATTACAGTGTCAAATTGTAATTGTTTATTTCTGAGCAGTTTTTGGAATGAAAGGTGACTCTATTGTTGGGGTTATTTAGTCTATGGTTTAAAATTGCATTTAACTTTTTTCTCCTTCTTCTTTCTTGTAGGTATGTTGATGTCGCGACTCCAGCTTTAAAGACATTGAAAATTCTACAAATATCGTCAAGACAGTACAACTAACTAGACACAAAGACATGTTAAATTTTTTTTTGTGGTCAAATATTAAAACACTGAAATAAATAAATTAAAGTATAAAATCTAACCTAGATCATGAATCATCCTACGACTGGTCCCTTAGTTCTTCATGTCTGCTTAATTAGGCTATTGTATATGTGTAAATTTAGAGAAAAAGAACTGCTTATTTGTCCACATTCCTTCAAAAAGTTCTGAATCAGAAACATGGATGTAACAAACCAACACACGTTAACCACTGTCTTTTACTAAATGTATTATACAAGATTTTCATTGATAAAATCAAATGACCTATTGAATTCAACCCTGTTTTCAAATGTCATTTGCAAATTGTTCTCAGAAAATTCGTGTGGAATCTGAAAAAACCTTTAAAATTTTCTCAAATAGGGCATTCCTTCAATGTTAATGAAATGTCCTAATTTTCTAGCTTCTATCAGAAGACCAATGCTTCTCCTTCATTAATTGAATATTCAATTGAACATACAGGGGTGTTTTCATTTCAATGTCGAAGTCATTCAAAATGAAAACTCATTTTTTTTCAAATGAGAACATTTTTTATTACTCAGCTGGAATGTAGGGGAACGCAGGGTAATGGGAGCCTACTAAGGGAAAACTTTCATAAAAACCATATTTTATTAACCTCCTCATAATGTTTCATCAGGAACTCTTAGAACAATAATACAGGTATGTTCAAATCATATAGTAAGAAATAATTACAGTCAAGTATTAAGGTAGAATAACGATTCTGCAATAAGTCAATCGCTCTCATTACCCGACACTTTGGAGTAATGGGAGCGTATTCCAAGCTCACATGGGAAATGGGGGCCATAATATTGATTATTGGACAAAAGTTGAACTCAACAGACTTCATAAGTGTTATTACCTAGTAACTACAAACAAAATTCATTGTAACAAAAATAAAGTTATCCACTTTGAGAGGAAAACAGGAAAATAAAGACGAAATTATTAAAAATCAACATATCCTACTGTTCCAAACAAATTATGGCTCCATTTTCCGCAACTTCTGCTTCGGCACCACATCTCCCCACTTTTTCCCTTGTCAAAACAAATTGCACATAAAGTTTCATCTTCCGAGATCCTAGGCTCTCATTTCCCGCTGACTACCATTTTGAAAAATAATGGGATAAATAATGAATTCCTGATTTCAATTGCAATAGAAAGTTAGTAAATGAATCCACGGATTTTTTATGAACATAATCATAAGAAATAGGAATAAAATATCATGCTGTCCTTGTTGGTGGAAATGAATTGAACGCAGGACACTAACGGCTTGTACCGCTCAGGCAAAGTTTTTCGAATGTTGGCAAAGGCATACCTGTGTTCACAATTAACCCTTAATCGGTGAGGTGGAATCTGGCGGACTCCTTCATGAAATATGATTGTTCTCAGAAGCGTTTTATTTCGGGTAGGAGTCTCGCTGACTCCACCTCACCGTTAGCGTAAGTTTTGTCGCAGTTGGAATGGAATATTTTTCAAATTGTTTCTGATATTTTAGATGAATTCTCGGGATGATAAAATACAGTTTGCCCTACCATTGTGAATTTCAATGATACAGTGGTTTGATGAATGTATTGACTCATATTGAGGGAACGCCGATAATATTTTTGGCGACAACGAGTCTGGCAGTGACACAGTCTGTAGATGAAGAAAAAATTCTTTTGAGTGCAGGCAGAGGATGAAAAAAGCCAATTTGCTTAACCTGTAGTCAAAAATTTTGCATTCTATGTGTTGAGAGAATAAAAGAAGTAGGAATGAAAATGTGTTATTTTGACATGGTGTCAGTATTTTTCAGTTTTCCTCGATTGGTTTCCTTTTGCATTAAATGTTGTATACACATTCAATAACATGAAGAATTTCCGGAAAAATTCACCTGCAATTTTCGGCAGTTGACATTTAATGGACATTTATGAAAATTGAGCACATCATTTGCTCTTTTCTTTTTAAAATTGATAATTTGTCACTTAAATTCATAAAATTTCATTGGGAGTAGTTGAATGCATTCATAACTTAGTGATCATGGATAAAGAAAAATCATATATATAGCAGGAGTCTGAGAGACTCGACCTCACTCTCCAAAGGAGTGAAATCCCACCTCACCGGTTAAGGGTTAAGTGAATTCGCCAACATTCCGTCAAATCACCATAGCTACCATTTCCCGACCGCTCTCCTACTCAAAAAATTATATATAGATTTAATACATGATACTGCTTTAACATGCTCATTTTCCGAGATGTAGGGTGCAATATCATGGCCTGGTTCTCGTTTACATTATTGAAGTTAACTCCGTTCTTCAGAAGTCATGATGAAAACAAAACGAGAATCAAATAATGGACAATTCTCGGCCAGAGCTGTGTTACTATCGTTGGGATGATGATATAAAAATAATTATTATAAAAAATTCACCTGCTATATTTGAGAGGGAAATCAAGGCTTATCTCCTCCACACTCTGACCGTTTAAAATTTCTTACTGCCTCATGAAAGGACATAGTAGTTCTCATTTTTTTTTTGGTTTTTTTTTCTCTTGTAGAATTTGCTGTTTTTTCATTTGGAATTTAATTTTGTTTGAATTTTTTCTTAATGCTTATTTCCAAAATATAATTTTTTAAATAACAGAGTTTAAGTGGTAGAGAATCTTTTTGGTGAACTTTTCTATTAATGTTTTTTCAAAATAAAACATTATTTTTATAATTATTATTATCTTCGTTGTTCGTGATGTAAAATGAAAACTGCCATTTCTCCACAACGATCTTATGATGAATCCGTTAGCTTGGCATATGCTTCTATACTGGAATGCGCTGGCGCTCCATCTATTTGAAACTAACAATTATTTATCAATAAAACGGATTGGCAAATCTCCTAGAGATTTTTCCACTACCTACTGTTAGAATTCAAAAAAAACCTACACTACTCAAGTTTTCATCCATCGTACATGTAATGTCCATTAGTAAACAAAACACATTAATGCTATATTGGAATTGGTACTCAACTCACATTACTGATGGACAACGTGGAAATATCCTATTATTATTAATTTATTTCTTTTCGTTTCCAGGATCCAGAATATTTTTGTTCAATTTATCAAATTTTCCTTACGTCCTTTGTGGTAGATGTGGATATTTTGCGTGCTGGGCCTGTTCTTCCCGCATGCTTTTCCATTTTCACCATTCATCACGAAAATTCGAAGATAATATCATTTGAATACCGTTCTATGACGAGAAATAATTCCTACCTCTTAACGGTAGTAACAATAGACCGAGAAGTATAACAATGAACTTGTAAGAGGAAGAAGATACCGGTAAAACCGGGTTACGGTTTTATGATTCAAACCTATTTATCTCAGGTAAGGCAGAAAATGAAGAATTCCCGAAAAATAAATATTTCGGGCGTCAGTTGGAGCTTTCTACTGACAAAAAAACTAGATATGAAATGATGAATAACAAGTTTTTTCCAATTAATCTATGGGTGTTCAAAGTTACCCCACGTTATTTTGAACGACTATGATGAAACATGAAACCACGAGATTTCAAAACTGAAAAATATTTTTTCATTATCACAAAAAATAATAAAAAAGAGGATAGAAATAAGATATAGTTTAAACAGAACTAAACTTATACTTTGTAATGATAGCAAAGAAGTAGATGCCATAAATCAATAAATTGGACAAACTTATCTGGTCCTTCTCAGATATGGGTGAAGATGATTTGCATTAAACAAAAAGACTCCTTCTTCTTCCTACCTGTAGGTCTGGCAAAGCTCTTAAAAATTCGGGGATGGTTATAATTTCCTCGTCGGGTAGGTCCTTGTGGACAGAAAAAAGCAAACATTTTTTTTTTCATTTATTTCACTGGAAGCTTTCTCTCAGATTTCTGAACCCGAACTATATAATTGGCAAATTTTCTTGCACAATTTTTTTTCATAAGCGCCACTCTCAACTACAATAAATTCTACTGCAAGAACTAATTATGCGCAAGCATCTAATTTGTGATACTGAAATTTTGAGGACTCTATTTAATTCAAATTAAATAAGTAGCAAGCGGCTCTAAGAGCGGAACATTTTCTACTAGAAAAAACCGAGTAATTTCAAACTCTTGGTCTTCATTGAACATGTTCAAAGTAACCCCGAAAACGACGACTAAGCACATTGCTCCAAAAAAGACTGAATGAAAAAAAGTGTGTTGAAATTTTCTTTGCTATACTGTTGCTCGGATGATGTATTGTTGTAGTAAATATATTTTGCGAACATATGGTCCAAAAACTCACGGTTTGCAGATCATACCGAACGTGGATCTTTAGGTTCGAAATAACATGTCAGGATTGCCAACTCAATAGAATTATGTTCATATAGGAGCTGCTATGCCATTCTTGAATATGTGACGAATTGAGTGTTGAGAACTTAATGTCGCTAAACCTAATGGTTGTTCCACTATAAGTCCATATAACAAAACTTATTTTTTGTTCAAAGTAACCGCATTTCACGAAATCCAATATTTTTTGTTCTCGGAAAATAATACTTATATCTTAGCTTTCTTTTTTTGCTGAAATCCGTAAGGCATAATTCAATCCCTTGTCGCGAAAAAAACGGTGTCCATATGAAACGTACGATTAAAACCAAAATGTCAATTTTTAATTCTCGTTTTTTCTACATCATGACTTGTAAAGAATGTATTAAACCTCAATAATGTAAACAAGAACCAAACCATGAGATTTTACCCTTCATCTCGGAAAATGAGCATTCTGATGCAGTAGCATGTATTAGATCTATACACACATTCCAACTGAGCAATAAAAAAAGTGGGTTCTTATTTGAAAAAAAATGAGTTTTGAGTTTTTTGTTTAATGAATTTTCAATTAACGAAGGAATTCAATGGATAATCTGATTTTATGAATGAAAAAACTGAATAATAGATTCAAAAGATGAATTTGAAATATTTTCTAAGAATTCATCTCTCTTCAACAAAGCTCAATTGAAAAATTTCGAGTTTTTATCTTAAGTCTTTCTTCGAAATATTCTAATGAATGGTCTTCGTGAATCGCCCTGTATATGATTCTTCAGTAAGAATTTTGTCTTGGCAAAACTCCTCCTAAACGGCTGGACTGATTTTGATCAAATTTTGTTTGTTCCAGCCCAGCTAGCAATTTAATGTCTCATAAGAATTCTGTAAAAGTTTTCCGTACTTTTTTATAGGATAAGTAGAAGTCCTGTAAACATTTTCATTTCGTATATACAACCCTTATTCAACCAAAATGGGCAAGATTTATACGACAACTTTGTTGTATTATTTAATCTGGTAGATCGCTTTGGGACTATTACAGGATTGGTGTATAAACGTTTAGAGAACTTTTATACGACATTTAATAGAACTCTTCAATCTATTCTTCATGATCCTATACTTGTCCTGTGAATGAACTTACGTTCCACTAGAGGACACATGTATAACGTCTATACAACCATTCATTCTTACCACTTTTCGGTCAATTATGAAACTATTTTGTGACTCTGGTGAGATTAATATCGCCACACGATTGTCTAAATGTGCCTCTAGTGGGACAAACCTACCATCATTTCCGGATATGCATAAGCGATGAATCTTTGTTAAAGCTGATAAATTGATGATCTCTGTGAATGCGATATCTCGAAATTCAGAAGATATTTCCCATGGCGAATTGATTTCACCGTGAAATATATGGCATATGTGTGGTGCTAAATTTTCATTGTCTTCAGAAGAAAATAATATTTTAAAAAAAAAAACTTTTTTTGAAAAAAAAATATATTTCTGTTGATTTCCGTTCTTGGCCCCTATAATGTGCCCTTATATTCAATAATTCATCGATGATTAATTAAAAAAAATTTAAATCACATTCTTCAGCCAAAATCATGATTTTTCATACATTTATTTTTTATTTCAATATGGCGGTTGATGATACGTCTCTTTGTTGTTTCCGAAATGGCTCCTCTTCAATCTAACTTTCTGTTGACAGATGACATTTTTATATAACAGATTGGTTTCTGTTACGTACTTTAATCGAATACTTATACAACCTATGATATTTATTGCCGCCAATGCATCACAGGCACGAATTGGAAGGGATAAATCTATAAGAATTAAAAAAATGAAAGGCGCTCGAAGCGAATTTAATATATTTCGAGACATTTCACATCTGATAGAGATCAGATTAATATATTTCGACGAAAACATTAGCCAGAATATATTCGACCAAAAATCTTCTGCATACAAGGAAAATAAATCTGTTTGATTTTTGAATGATATTTATTCACCTTTATGCCACATCAAAAGAACTAATTCGTTCATTATGCAACATACACAACATCATAATGGAGCATCAAATCTTCTATACGACTCCTAGGGAAACTGTTAACGAAATCGTATAACCTCACTTTTCAGGAGTTCCTGACTGAAAAATTATGGATGTTTTCTTTATTATCTAGCTCTGTAAGCCAGTTGATCCTTGATTCCTATTCACAAGCACCATTTTCAGGAGCTTCATTCCACCATTCATTACTTTTATATCGGATACAGTGATTTCTATATAAAAGTTATTCATTTCATTAAGCAACATTAACGGTACCTAATAGAGTGTCAAATCTTTTAAACGACCTTAGAACGACAGTTGGTCATATTATTTTGTTGCGAAGGAAACCCTCTTAGGGCAACTGCCAACCAAATCGCTTACCTAACCTCACTATTCAGAACTGAAAAATTGTCAATTTTTACTTTATTATTCAGCTCTGTAAGCCAGTTGATCCTTGAGAACAAGCACTGTTTCAGAAGCTTCATTTCACCATACCTCACTCTCTATATCGGATACAGTGTGTTCTGTATAAAACTAATTCGTTTATCATAGAACATTCACAGCACGATATCAGAGCATCAAATCTTCTATACGACCTTAATACGACCAGTTGGTCATATTGTGTTGCGAAGGAAACACTATTAGGGCAACTGCAAACCAAATCGTATAACCTCACTATTCAGGAGTTTTCAAACTGGAAAATCGTCAATTTTTTCTTCATTATTTAGCTCTGTACGCCAGTTGATCCTTGATTCCTATTTACAAGCACTGTTTTCAAGAGCTTCCTTCCACCATACCTCACTTTCTACATCGGATACAGTGAGTTCTGTATCAAAAATATTACGGTTGCTTCGCTCTCACAATTAGTCCTTTTTTCTTCTACTGATCGTAATATTTTCTTGTAACAGTTAGACGCTTTCGGCCGAAATGCTCCCCCCATGTTTTATTTTTTTCTCCATGAATCAAATTGATAAGACATGTTGACTATGTTGTGACAACGATATTCACATTCAGAATAAGTCGAATAAAAATTCCTAACCTACACATATCGGAGAGTCCTATTGCAGACATATAACTGCATTTAATCGACAACTAGATGTCATGGACGAAAATGTCGTATTAAAATTGTCCTGTAAAACGTTTATGGAACATCCTGCGAAAAAGTTCTATAGTGTCCTATAATATTGTTGTGAGAATAGTTACACGATAATTTTATACAACTTGTATTTAGTTCTCACAACAAAACGGTTCCCATCAGAATACTTCCATGACAAAAAAGTATTCGTGGGACAATATTACAACAATTACAAGGTCGAATTGTCGTATAAGAAAAAACTCATAGGACTATTTTGCTAGTTGGAGTGATGAGTGAACTCGAGGATGTTGATATTTACAATTCAGTCCACAAAAAACTACCAGGCCGATTTCAGAATTTTTGTCCAGCCTCAGTATGCTATACATAACCCCAATAGTGACATAGGATATATTTTTCACTACTTACAACTCCAATAATGCACCAAAATCAGCCATATTACGAGCGCTGCAGTAACCGTGTTAATTACACGGATACAATGTATAACAGAAATGTTCTTTTTGATAGTTCCACAAAAAGTCCGCGTTGCATATGTCTATCTCTCAAGGTTAAAACTTAACATACCTAATCTTTTCATGGTAAGCATCCGACTAAAATAATGCATTAGTTGACAGGGTGTTTTTATTAGTACTGTATTGATCATTATCCGAGTAAATACGTTATTCATCACAAGTATTAATTTAGTACGAATATCACACTAATAACTCATAAAGATATTGTGTAATTTGAAAACAAAATGGAAAAATTTCCGCCCTCTGGGAGCTATTTATGCGAACGATGCCTAAACCGTTGAAATTACAGGAAAATAGTGCACCATGGGAGTACTGTCTCAAAAAGTTTCAAATAAAACTCAGCATCTATATCTTTTTTATCCAAGCCATTAAATCTTGAATCCAAAAGGGTGAATCACAAAAACAGTCAAATTGGAAGCCCTTTTTACAATGCACATTTTATAGTATCAGAACTAATAATCTGAAGGAACTTTGTCTTTTACACAAATTGATTCGGACGAATACTTAAAAAAAAAACACGATAATATCGAACTGTATTAAGAAAAA